>JARQZJ010000061.1:3980000-4190000 GCA_030704895.1 Henosepilachna vigintioctopunctata
AATTAATTCAAGGAGAATTGGAGTTAATTTGCGAACTTTGAATTTATTTCGAGATTTTTGAGAATCGCATCCGCCATTTTATCGAATTAAGTAACCAACATATACTGTAAAATCAACAGGTTATGGAAGTAGGGTGAAGTACGAATTAAGACGGCGTTCAATGAGCAGCGGCAAAAAGGAATGTTTCTTGGACAGGTGGATTTCCCAATTTGCCGATAGTGAGTTTTTCATCTTTTCAATTGTGGAAATAGCAACTTTATCGTTCATTTATCTACGTACTACAACGATGCTGATCAATTTTTCTTTCTTTAACAACCTCAATGAACAGTTTGTATTTTATACATACTTAGAAATCAACGAAAATACTTCTGTAACGAAAATTAACTTCTGTCATAATCGAGTCAGCATCTTTCACATCCGCCATTTGGTTGAATTTAGTGATAAACATAGTTTAAAATCTTCTATATGTAATAAAACTAGTTTGAATTATGAATTACTGAAAGAACATCTACTGAGAATCAGCCGTGATATGGTATTTGGATGGATGTATGCCATATCAATTCTGATAATTATGTCAATTTCAATTGGCTTTATTTGGCGAATTATTAGGAAATTCAAAGTGACTCGACTAAAACTAAGTATTTTCCAATCAATGGTTCCCCCAAAATGAACGCAATATTTGAATTGAACAGAAAACACAGTTTTAAGTCTTTTAACTGTGAGTTTCTTATTGAATCATGAAGTACATATGAAAGAGTTATTGCTGGAATAAAGCATTGGGCAAATCACACACCTGTGATTTCAAATAACCCCATAAAGGGAAATGAAATAGTGTTGAATCACTCGATCTAGGGAGCCAGTTCTGATCACCGAAACGAGAGAGAGAAACCGAAAAAGCGTCAGTTTTGGAGGTTAACAAACCCATCGAGGTCAAAATGTGCTTCGTCACTTAAAATGATTTTGCTCGATATATTTTAGCATCCATTTGTTGATGCTCAATAATCCATTCTGCAAGCTCTCTTCTCTGTTCATCGTCTTCATGACTTCAGTTGTTGCGTTAACAGAATTTGTGAAGCATGGAGACACAGATCTTTAGTGAGTATATGCCGTAGAGAGCTTCTTGAAATTTGCAATTCTTGTTGACGACACTGGATTGTCACTGGCATTGCTTCAATATTGACGTTTGAACAGCTTGTTTTTGGACAACCAGTGTTTTTGGAATCTCCAACGGATCCTGCCTCACGGAATTTTTCAATAAATCTCTACACAGTTGACGAAGTTGAAAAACTATTCCTGGTATATAGTCATGATTATACAGAAAAACTGGTATATAGTCATCTAAATTATAATATTCTGCTGTGGGGCGCTCTACAGGAATAAATTGTGTATTTATTACACAGAAGCGAATACTTCGATTAATATTCAATATTCCTCAACGAACATCTTGTAAACCTGCCTTCATTAATAATTACATACTCACCTTACCGTGTTTATATATTTATAGATGTTTGTTATATATTTAATAGTGTTGGCGTTTACTTGATGTAAATCCATTATAATTGAATATAACTTAAATTCAAACACTTGAACTTATGATTTACAGAATTTCCGAATACAGAATTACAGGATTCTGTAAGCATCTGAAGAAGTCATTTGTAACGACGAAACGCGTCATGCTATGTAGTCAATAAAGTGTAAATTATAAGTTCAAGTGTTTGAATGTTTGTTATATGTTAAAGAAAATGAAGAAAGGTTTATTAAATTGAATAGTAATCATGAGTATTCAACAAGGAACAGTAATGTGCTACTTCCTATGTTCCTGTGCATAAAACAGCTAAATTTGAGCAGTCTCTATTATCAGAGTATTGAAATCTTCATCCATTTACCATCAAATTTGAAAGTACTGAAAGCTCATTTGTTTAAAAGGAGAGTTAAATCTCTGCTCTTAACAAAGGCATACTATAGTGTGGCAGAGTACTTCGATGATTCGAATGAAGGCAATAATGTATGAATCAATTTTTTGTATCATTTGTTTGTATATTTTTTTCCCACAAATGTCCTTCACCATGTAAAATTGTCTCAAATGCTCAATATTTCTGAGGTAATTTTTTGCTCTTCTTTTCAAATAGAGTTGAATATTATTGTGAAAATAAATTTAATAAATATTTCTGTTTGAACCAATATTTTTGTTCGAGGGCGGAATGGAAGATCAGACTCAAACCTCAGTTCAGTCCTTTTGTGAGCATTCTTCTTTGTTATAATTATTGTATCCACTGAATGAATGTAATTTTACAGGGTAAGGAATGTTTCTCAATAAATTTTATTCTTCTATTTATATTATTATGAAATTGTCGAACTGCGGTTGCCAGGCTTAAAGTATTTTTGAAATATTGTTCATTAATGCAGATACGTTGTTTTATCATGTAACGCTCCATTTTTACTAACCCTAAACTGTCAGCTGTCAATTTATTTTTTTAGGGTTGTCAACACTTTCTGCATAAATGGCGGCAAATTCAAATCTTGCGTTAATTTTGGGACACCTTTATATTACAGAGAATTTACGTTCGAGTGTGTTACCTATCGATTTTTTCTCGACGTATTAGCTTCGCGAAAATCTGTATAAGGGTTGAATTTAACCTCTAGAGAGACATAAAACGAGAGGCGAATCAACCTCTTGACCTATATCACATATCGGAGCTCGCTAAAGCCATCCGTCAAGATGAAAGACGGAAACGGGGTTACTTGTTACCGTTATCGCATCGATAAAGATGAATATGATACAGACGAGAGCTTTCGTATTTGGAATTCGGCCACTACTCACCATCCTCTAATTGCTTTTCCTTGTGCTCCATAAATAGTCGACGCACCTCGTCCTCCTCCTCCTCGGTCCAGGCCCGAGCGGCCGCGCTGGATCTGCGGGCACCAAATTAAATGTCAATACGTATTCGTGTTACGATAATAATTTATGTCAGCCAAACCTTTCAACATGAAGCAATGAAGTAATAATTCACATAATATACTTCGAAACACTAGTTAAAAACCATCCATTCACTGGACATACGTTTCGGGTCATTACTAAGTTATCAAGAGTTGATATAACTAGTTTGAAAAAGTAACTAAGTAGATGAGTGAACATATGTATTCATAACATTGCCTTAAATTACGTGTTTGAACTCAGGGTAATTTCGAAGGAGATAAAAAGTTTAATCGGGGGATATAAAGAGAAAGACTTTCAGCTACTAAAAAAATTTAACAATAAAAATTGTTAATTAAAATAAAGATTGGTATAAAATAAAATTTTTATTAAAAACATTTGAAAATCTCAGAATTTGTTTTAACTACGCTTAAAAAATCACCCATTACAAAGTTCATGCGTTAGTAGATTGAATCATTTTTAAATCGGTGAAATATTTCCTTTTATTATCAACATTTTTTGAAAATTGTTCAATTTCCTAGTGAGTTTGTTTATGACTAGAAACCAATAAACAAGAAACGATACAAACTTAATTGAAATAACACGAACCTTGAATTAAATACCTCAAATATTGAATTAAATGCTATGGTTATACTCGAAATCTGTAGTTTCGAAGTAAATAAGTCACCCCGAGCTTCCAGATAACTCATGAGCTTTGATCGTCTGATAATTTGAGCGTAATTAGTTCTGAAATTGATAGTTTCCGCGAACAAACCTTAATATTATTTTCACTTGGAGAACTTAAAAATATAAAATTTCTAGAATCCTAACTCATCACGAGAATACGAAACTGAAGCATTCGTAGATGGAAAATTTCGACCTACATCACCCACCATTCGCTATGCATTAAAACATATTCCACATTTTGTATACGTCAAAGTTGGAAATCGAAAAAGTTTCTAGGGGACATGATGATACCCTGCAGAATGAACATACCGTAACTGCTGCCGCTCAACATGAAACTGAATTACGCTCTGATAAAAAACAAACTTTCAAATAACAGCTGTGGTCAATATATAAATTGTACAAATTATAACTGAAAATAACCGAGTTGTCTGCATTATTTGATAAAGTTCATTAATGAGACTCATCAGTAGATTTCGTAATTTCGTAAAAGCTGAAAATAAATTTCAGGTCTTACCAGCTGTTCAAAAGTGTAAAATTGGAGAACATCGAAAACGAAAACAGCAAGAAGTTATTTGAGAGAAAAGATCCAGAACAAACAATTTGATATCTGAATGGAGAATGAATTGCTGGTGAATATTTCTACTATGAAATTACAGGTAATGACATGTTTACCTAAATCTATGGCGACAGAAAAAGCAGTTCATATTTTGTAAAAAGAAAAAGATGTGTCTACTTCTATTAATGAGCAAAGTTCGTAATTCAACTACTAAAGACGAAACTGTTAATAAACGAGTAAATAAAAAATGAAATGAAAGATTGATAAAACTTATTTACTTATTGAATACAAAACAGTTGGCTTGCTTCCATTTTCCGAAACTAAACTGAGTTTAAACTAGTGAACCTAGTGGAACAACACTAGCTTTTGACATTTGGGATATCACCCCGAAACAATTGTTTGAAGTTGAAACGAAGACAAGTGTTTTTCATTCAATATATTAGAATATGTTTCACCAATAGATCAGCTAACATTCAACTTGTATATTTCTATGTAAGTAGATCGAAACATAAGTCAATTAGAAAAAGAATCATTGAAATTATAACCAATAGAACTCGTGGCACTATAGTGACATCTATATGACTTCCAAAACAAAAAAAGCTAACCGCCCCTATTGAAAAACCCTTTGTTATACAAGTCTAATACCCTCAATGAAAAAATCATAAAATAAATTGAAATAAAAACATTACTTTTCTTGGTAACTTCCATAGCCATGTTCGACATCGAAAGCATCTTTGGTTGACTTCCAGAAAAGAGTTTCCAGGTATATTTTTTTGTTTTCTTGTGCGATCTTGAAGAACTGTCGGAGAATGTAGGTTGAGAATTTGACCAGTTCCTGAAAATTCAATTCCATGTTATAATAATAAGTTCTTTATTCTCAACAGGATATAATAACCAATTGCAGGAAATATTAATATAACCTTGAATAATAATTAAATGAATAAAATAAAAAAAAATATAACAATGAGCTCACTCTAATCTGACAAAACTAAATACTAACTAATAACAAAACAATAAAATTAAATGAAATATTTCAAGAAGAACTCAATCTAATTCGATTAATTTTAGTCAATTTCACTTGTTTAACTCCTAATGACTCTTATGGAGTAAAAATGAATGTAACATTTATTAGCAACTGCACCTTTGGTACACTCCGTAAACCAAATGTAGATTGTATTGGCGAGGTGGTCCTTGTAGTCTCTAGGTCAAATAATTCTGTAATACGAGAATTTTGCTTAGGAACACGAAATGGAGGACAATCAATACTATTGTGCAGTAATTTGTAAAAAAATTTCAGTGATAAAGTTTCTCTACTGCCCTTTAATGCGATTAAACTAAATCGACTCAAGAGTTCGTCATAATTGACTCCTCTGTGAATAAACATCATTCTTTCTCCAAAGTGAGAATATAAAGAACCTTCTCTGAATCTTCAAGACGGTGTTTATGGCAAATATAAATAGTATGCCAGATCATGTTGCTATACTCCAACTTGCTACGGATTAGAGCATTAAATATTCTTATAAATGTTGAGGAATTATTGGAATATGTTACATTGCGTATAACCAATCCTTATATTTTCGAGCCAGATGAAAGTTGCGTGATGTGCGGAATGGAGGAAAGTTCCTGATGGAAGACTACACCAAGATCTCTCACCTTATCAGAACGAGAAAGAACCTGACCACCGACGCTATAATCACACTCAATTCGATCCTTTTTCCTTGTAATGAGACAACAGTACACTTTGACACATTCAAAATCAAATAATTATCCTCACACCAACTGGAAAAATGGTTCAGCGCGAGCTGAAGTTGAACACAGTAGTCATCTGATGTAATTTTATGGTATAGCTTCTAAGAGTTGGCGAATATGTAGCGAATCAATATTAGCCATCAGATCATTTACGAACAGATAATTTAAATAACAGCGATCCAAGATTAGACCCCTGAGGTATTCCACAGGTAGGTATGAACTCAGACGATTGTATACCCTCTAGCTATAAAAACTGACGTCGCTCAACCAGATACGAATGGAAAACGCTATCCGATAATCCAAATTTGCTGCGTAATTTCTGTATAAGGAGCGCATCAGCAACTTTATCAGTTAACATCACAAGATATTTGTGAAAATCGAAATAATTATCTGTGACGATTTGTCTAAGAAGTACGTTTAGTTAACATGTTACACAAATATTTTCCTCAGACATTTATACAAAAACAACAATGAAACAAATCCTGTCGGTAAAATATATTTCTTAATATATCGTCTGAGTTATAATAATATATTTTGGAGCACTCGGCGGTTAATCCTACTATAGCCGATTATCATCTAGTACTTACCTTGTATTCGGGCATCTCCTTCATGGCATATATCTTTCTAAAAGTCATAAAAAGAGACACTTGAAACAGCATTACGTACATTTTGCAGTCGAAAGCGATACGATGCAGAAGTTTTATGATGCAATTATTTGTATTGACAGAATTTTCTTCGAATCGAGATAGAGCTAACGCAGCTGCTCTAATTATTTTTGGATGGGCCAATCTGAAAAAACGACACATTGAGTTTGATAATACGTTTTGCTGAATTTAACGATTATATTTCTCGAATATTCGCTGCTCGTGTATTATACACAATGAAACAAATTTGTACATTTGAATATAAGGGGGCCACGGATACAGATATAATTATACTGCAATGAAAAATCATTTTTATCGAAGGTTGTTTAGTATTTCCTTATCAGTCCGATGTAAATCGGAAATATAATAGTTTAACATACTTTGGAACTCCTACTCAAAAAGTCAAGACCTTTTTACAGAAACATAATTTTAGTATTTCATTTCGCATTTAAACAAACAATAATTTGTCTAGACACATCAAAAACAATAGAAGCAAATTTAAAAGAGAAGATAAATCTGGTGTTTACCAATTGAAATGTGGAACATGTCCCGGTATATATATATATATATATATATATATATATATATATATATATATATATATATATATATATATATATATATATATATATATATATATATATATATATATATATATAGGTAAAACAAGCAGAAATTTTGGTACTAGAATACAGGAACATAAATATAGTTTCACATGTACCTAACAAAAGCAATTCGAATTATGCAAACCATTTATTAACAGAAAACCACGCTTTCGATACGAATTTCAAAATGTTACACACTATACAGAAAAGTAGTCAATTAGATTTTTGGGAAATAGTGGAAATAAATTTTCAGGTAAAAAATTAGATTTTAGAATGGATGGGTAAAACCCAGAGTCATCGAATCCTAAAATTGCCTTGATATTTATACCTGTTTTTTCAAATTTGTTGTTAGTATTCTTTAGCATCTGAAGAAGTCGGTTTGTAACGACGAAACGCGTTATGCTATGTTATGAATAAAGTGTAAATAAAAGTTCAAGTGTTTGAATTTTTGTTTATATTCAATAATCAAGAATTTTTACCGCAATTGCAATTTTGGTTACTCGAGCTTGATCTGAAAATTGTAGTTGAAACTAGAATATAAAAAAGATTATATTTAATTAACACAATTATATCTTTCTTCTTTTATAAATCTAAACTTTCCGAGATAATAGTCATTCAAGTTCAAATATAATGAAATTTATCATATAATTTAGACACTTCATAACACGTTGCTAGTAATTTTCTCATTTCGTCCGTTATTGCATTTGACTTTTGATAAAATGAATCTGAAATTTTTTGTCAAGTGGAAATCAAATAAGAGACGTTCGTTAAATAATGTTAGTTCGGTTATTATCACTGCATAAACTCTAATTCTTATTTTTTCTCCTGAAGAAGACACAAAAATGAAAGCTTAAATGAAAAAAGGAGTCAATTCGAACTTACCTTTTAGCGAAGTCTTCAAATTTAAGATCCCTTTCAGAAAACTCGATTCCACCTTCATCTTCCTCTTCTGAAAAAGTACACAATCATTAAGCTTTATTTTTAATTGTCGGGCGTTGTTGATTGCATGTGGGATATATACCCATAATATTATTGATGAGTGAATCGAATAGAAATAAACGATAATCACATCGCGTGTTGAAAAAGAATCAGAGTACACGAATCAAAAAAGAAGATCTAGATGGCCGATTATAGAATGTTATGTTTGTATTTTGTTTTGATGTTTACGAACAAATAGTTAATCGACAACATTAATCTACGCTCATATACCTACTCGTATAACAGATATAGAGTAATATTTTTCAAATATTAGTAACTAAATATCTTTGACGAAGACTATATTTTTTATCTATTCTGGTCATATAAAGCTATAAGCTGAGTGCCTTCCATTGTTTAAAATATTATCTAATTTTCAGAAACGTTTTGCAATTAGTTATTTCAATTCACATTCCCTAATTTCGAAAAGAAGCTCTGAATAAAGTCGATAAATTACTCAGTTATGAAATGACTGATGAATTAAAAACATCGACATATCGAAAATCAACGCCAAAAGGTACCCCTTTAAATCATTCATGATGGACATCATACACCGACGAATGTTAAAAGTAGAATTAAAAGTTTGGTTCCGCCCGGGATCGAACCGGGGACCTTCTGCGTGTAAAGCAGACGTGATAACCGCTACACTACGGAACCTCATGTATATATAAGTACGCAATGATCTTGTCAGCAGAAAGCGCTCTACTACTACCGAGTGTATCTCATTTATACGATAGAGGGAGCTCACGTGACTAGTTCAGTTATGTTTGCCTCATTTGGAAGAGAATGTATAGTTTCGTTTGGAAAACCAAATAAACGAAAGAATAGGAAAAAGTCGAGATGAAATATTTCAAAATATCGGATAGGCAAAATTGGAAAAAAGTATAAATACTTTTATAACTACTGGAAACATGAAAATAAACATGTAAGATGATTAGGAGAAGTCTTCACTTTCAACATGAATAATATATTTTGAAAAAATGTTTTAAATATTATGAAAAGCGTGAAAGTATTAACTGAAAATAAGACAAAGTAGTTAGAAAAGAAATATTACTTTTTTCTTCCTTTCAGAAGTGTGATGATGAAAAACCTTCAATCTAGTTGTGATGAAAACAAAAATGTTGAACACATGAAATAAGTAAACAAAATGCCAACAAGCTTAAACCAATTTTCTCTATTAGTCATCGGGAAATGAATTATTCAATTTCAATTACGTTTGACTGATCAAATGAAAGCTACAAAACAGTTGTTAATTCTATATACTGTTCAATTAAAAGCTAATATTTCTGCGTTTCTATAATAATTGTCTTTTGGAGCGATTCCTAGCTCTTGGCTGAGTTCACAACCTTCTCCAAAGAATCGCAGGTTTCAATAAATTAAGGGTTGCTATCATCTTAAATGGAGTACATAAGAAGTTCTATTAAGTTAATGGTTAAAGGGAAAGTTCAAAGTCTCTTCAAGTTTGCACGGCAATGTACAAGTTCATCAGTAAAAGTGATTCCTAAATTTATTGACATAACCGAAGAGGAACTCGAGTCATAATATAGAGGAAGTCTAGACTATCATGGAATTACTTCACAGCGATGCGAATACATTGAATACAACAACATTAAACTAAGAAGTATGTTTTAATTCATTTACCCACTAGAATTGGATTATTGAAATTCCGTATTTACCTGTCAGTCAACTTGACCAAATAGATCATTGAAAATTATAAGTATAATTTAAGAACATTTGTGAAACTAAGTCATTATCTCTGAAGATGGTGAGTTAGAACCAAAGCTTCAGTTTTAACAACTCCTTACAATTGGGAAGCACGTGGATTTGGACCAACTCTTGATAATGTGGCAGTACGAACTCTTGAGAATGAGATGGGATCCCGAAGCACATTCAGTTGTATCAAATCTTGATAACGGGTAGGTAGCAGGAAACATATTTCGAGGGAATGAAACAATTTTTGTGGAATTTAGTCACTTGAATACAAACACTTATTGTTGTGAGTGAAGCCTATTAATTGACATCATTGTGTTTATTGAAATATGCAGCAGAAATTCAAGGTTTATCTCCTTGACCTTCAATAGAAAAGTTATTTTGATGATGATTGCTAATCCGAAAGAAAAACGAAAAAAACATGTTCGAAATTTGTAAAAAAATATGACGAAAATGTAATCGTACGACAATGAATGAAAAAAAATTCAATGTGTTGTTTTTGGAAGGTACAACATAGGAAACTAAAAGGGTTATACCGTTTATTCACGAAAAACTATCAAAGTGGCCTTTTTTCATTCAAAACCTCAAATCTCAATTCATTTGGTTCTATTCGAAGTTATTTGTTTATATTAGTTGGGTGAAAAAATTCATTAATTTGTCAGTAGTAGATGAATATTGAACTCAGCAATAATAAAATTTACTGCTTTCATACCAGCAGGTTGAAAACACTTGTGTATGATATAAAATTAATTTAACATGAAACTTCTCGCAAAATAATGTTTTTATTACAGTAAATAATTTTCAGTGTTAAAATCAGAACAATAATATTACATGAGACAGTCCAGAGAAAAAGGTTTTCAATTTCCATCCCAGTTTAATGAACACTTTGTAGATGTAGAATGTGTGCATGTGCAAAATAATCTACTACTAGCCATTATAAAACATTACCTACACTCATTTATTTCAAATATATAGAGCAAAGTCTAGGAAATTGAGTTAAACTCATTTGAAGACAGAAAATATAACCTGAATTAATTAAATTGAATTAATGAAAAACTAAAAATAATTAAGAGTATTGATATCTCTCTTAACGAATTTTTACGAAAAATTTGTCCATTTTTGAATGTCAGTATCACTTTGAATAATACCTCTTCAGAAACATGAGAAATTAGGAAGACAAAAATTATCATTCACTCACTATTTTCGAAAATGGAATACTATCCGTTATTATATCTTTCATTTTATCTTTATTTTACTTATACAAGAATATAATGATAAACCTACCTTCGTCGTTTTCATCGTAGATGGGTTGTTGTTGTACTGCAACGTCATTCTCTGAAACAAAAATTCAAAATGAATGAAATTAAAAAGTATTAAAACAATTTATTCATAGACATAGTAGTACTAACTCAACCATAACTCTTGATAGCATATGACAATGAAATAATAATATGATTTCCTAAACCTTTCAATAAACGTGATTACATTAAAATACATCAAAACTTTTCAACGGAAAATCTGATGATAGCGTGGAGAGACGAAACAATTGCTATACTATATATATTGGTGGACATAGAGTTGGTTCTCATTTATAAAATTATATCGAAGATAAGTCAATGTAGTTATATGCCTGTTATTGCTGAAAAATAAGGTTTGGAACTATTTGCGTTCTTCAGATAACCAAAAGGATAAGAATTCGATATATATATATATATATATATATATATATATATATATATATATATATATACACCAATAGCTACTATATTATTTTTTATATACGAGTATTTTAGGACAATACCAGTCAGATATAACAGCATTTGAAGGCGGTATTATCCAATATACTTGTACTCTTGTTTCACTTAAAGTGACGAAAAAATTCAATAGTCAAACAGTTATCTTGAAGAAACTAACGTGTATTGTAGGACTCGAACTGGGAGATGTACTCGGGAGCAGATGTTCGAAACATTTCCCCTAAGTGTATCACGGAGCAAGTTTGAGAACGAAGGGTAGAAAACATTGCTAGAGTAACAAATATCTCCTATGTGGAGAATGGAAATGTTCTACAATGGAATCAGTAAGGGTTCATATTGAGGGCCTTGAACGAAGGCGAACCTAACCTTCCTGTCATTCACATGAATAATTTAAAATTAAACGTGGAAAATTTTCCGAATATGTCGTGTATATAAATAGTTAGGCTACAATTTTTAATAAAATGAAGAATATTTACACAAAAACACACATATACATATATAGATAGATATATTTTTTGTCAAAATCTATATTCAAATTGAAATTAATCTTCTTAGAAATTGCAGTTAAAATTTTCGTCATTCAAGTTTTAAATATCCATGTATTTGAATTCACGTAAAAATGTTTACATTTCGTTAAGTAATTGTAGGTCTCTCAGAACTTCCAGTAACTAATTATGAAATAATTTCCACTATGGCTTTATGAGTTATTTAGTGGAAATTGTTTATTCAAATTTTGACAAATCAACAATTCGTAGCGAAACTTAAAAAACGAATGAATTTTCCAATTTTTCAGTCCTACTACTAAGAAGATTAACTTTCAGTTCATACACACAAACACACATTAATTGATTTATTGCCTGTTCAAGATAGTTTTTATTTCTAATGTTTTTAGCAATAACAGGCTATTTTCAATGTTGAAAACTTTATTTTCGTTGACGTTTCGTTGTATATCACAACTTTGTCAAAACTGATGAATAATTGAATTTTATGAATTAGTATAGATATCAAAACGTTAAACTTATTTATTTGAGAAAAATCAAATTACCTGTTTTTTTTAGTATTCAGAAGGATATTTCTAGCTTAGCATTCGCTTCGGAAATGTTAGTCTTCTTCACCATGAGGAAACCTCTGAAAAACTCATGGTAAGCCAGGTGATTCTAATGAGTATTTGTAATATCATTTGTATATACATATATACATACATATAATTACACATAGTCGAGTTTTATATACTTTTATCCAGAATATGTTATTGCTTGGTTTATGTGTGTGAAACTGATGGTAGATCATGGCCTAGTAATTTCAATTCTCCTGTTATCCTTTTATTAAATTTCTAATAATTTTTTCAATTTTCATAGTTTTGTTATTTGTTTCATTTTTCTCTTTCTTTTTCATATCACATATACCCATACCTCTTTATACGTCATTTCGCTATAACGACCACACTCAATTAAGGCAGGTTTTCGATTAACAGCCTAAAATGTTCGGCATATAACGGCAAAAAACCATTTTTTCTGCGGTTGAGACCCAACCTTACCATTGAGAAATGATGACGACAGTGACCTGTCATCATCTTCAGATTAAAGTCATTAAAAAATTATTTATGTAAGCTACACTTATTATATGTAACATGGAATTGGTTCATTTTCGTTTATAGATTATTGTTGGGTTTTTGAGTCTTATGAGGTTTATGAACAGATGTATGAACTTGTTATGTATGTATTTTTGATAAATGAAATGAAAAGACCAAATGCATTTTGAATGATAAACCACGTCATATATTCAACAAATTTGCAACTGATCCCACTGAATTTGTATTAGAATAATTGATTCTCTATTCGGTTTTTCGCTTTGCGGAAAGCTTCGTGGACGTAGATAGGTCGTAAAGCGAGGTATGGATGTATTCAAGAATAGAAGTGTATTTTATATTTCCGTTTTATTCTCATGAAAATTAATGATGTTATTGCAGAGTCGAACCACCATCTGCATATGTAAAAGTACTTCTAAAGGTATGACACGTAATACTTTGTATTGAATTGAAATACATTTGGAAAAGTATGATACTGATTCTTTACGATTTTTTATCATTGTTTTTCAATAGAGTTGCCATCCTCATAGGCCATATCTCGCAGTGGTGGTCTGCCTCTTGCAAGATCTAGGATCAATTAGTGGTGAGACGGAGATATTTGTGGGTGTCGTTTAACTACATGGCTATCTTTAAATACCTTTAATTGAAATTTAGGAGAAGTAAAAGATAACATGTCCAATGTTATTCTTCAACTGGTTTTAAAACCTTTCAACTGCCGTTAAAATACAGTTCAAAAATGAATCCGATAATGAAAAAAGGGCGTTACTGAGTGATTGAAATAACTCAACAATTTTTTCTCTGGAATGATGATTTATCTAATTTGATGTTAATATTCACCCCGAATTCATTTGAAGAAATTGTTCGATTCATCAATGTCATCCTTATCAGTCAGATAACGTCTTCTCGATTGAAAAGAAAAAGTGGGAGCGCACGCGTAAACAGCCAAAGAACACCTAAGGGGAATGTTATTTTTTCACGGGTCATATTTGCATTATCGTTCGAAATGAGTTCATTTATTTAAAGCGCTCTTTTATGACGCGAAAGAACATACCGTAATGGAACTAAAACATTTATAAGAAGCTATCTCGAAAACCATTAGGCAACGCCGACCCGTTCCGACTGAAATTCGAAGTGATATTACGCCTTTTCTGATTTTATCTGAAATTCCACTCATGGAATTGGAAAATTCTTTTTTTCCGTTCTTTCGTGAATATCTCTCTAACTGCGGCCGCATTAGTACACGTCAGTACGAGGAGCTTTCAGAAATAACTGAACTGTAACATTGACCCACTGCATCACTTGAAGAAAGGAAGTTTTGTATTTAAACAATTAAGTTCACATTTCATTGTTTATTTGCAGTTTTGGAAATATCCTCTTCATCCTATCGACGTTGCCGTTAAACATTTACTCAAAATGTGACAAGTTAATTCGCAGTTACTAAAAACTATTTAGAAGAAGTGTTCAATGTTCATAATGCACCACCACAAAATAATTTCATGTCTTATTTTATCCTTGTAACTCAATAAGGATCAGAAAGTACGGAGAGAGTGGGAATACAGAGGAAATAAATTTCGCGATAGTATTCGAAAACGGTTTTCTTAACCCCCAAAGAACCAACCTATTGAAGTAGATATTTCCGAGCCTAGCCAACCTGGGTTTGCCGTTCGCAAATTTTTAGGATACGTCAATTTTCATAATAATTCAAACTCAAAATCAACTTAACCGCCCTGACGATTTGAGAGAGTTCTCACTAGTTTCATTAAATTAGCTGAAATGAAAACTTCTTTTTCTTGAATAATTCAAACTGATGTTTTTTCTTTCAAGAAAATCAAAGATTTATCTGAATAGTACTAATACGTATTGAAGCAATAGAAGTAAATTACTCTGCAAAATATTTCAAATATTCTTTAATTTTTATTATTCTTTAAGAATAATGAAATATATCACTCTCAACTGTAAAAGTTTAAAGGAGTGTAATACACAAAATATATTTAGTACAAAATATTTTGTACTAAAAACATGATATGTCATTGTTAACTATATATATTATAATGATAATTATAAAATTTATTATTAAGAAACATTCCTTAAATTGTAAAATAACATTCATTCAATTGATACAATAATTACAACTGAGAATGTTTGAAAAAGGACTGAATTCAGTTTTGAGTCTTATCTTCCATTCAGCTCTCGAACAAAAATATTGGTAAAATTTATATTCACAATAATATAAAGAATCATTTGAAAAGAAAAGAAAAGGAAATTACCTCAGAAATATTGAACATTGAGGCAATTTCACATGGTGAGGAACATTAGTGTTAAAAAAATAAACATATGATACAAAAAATTGATTCATACATTATTGCCCACATTCGAATCATCGAAGTACTCTGCCACACTATAGTATGCCTTTGTTAACATCAATGACTTTTCAACTCTCTTCTTAAACAAATGAGCTTTCAGTAATTTCCAATTTGGCGGTAAATGGTTGAAGATTTTGATACTCTGATAATAGAGTGAGTGCTCAAATTTAGTTGTTTTATGCTTAGGAATAAGTAGCACATCACTGTTCTTCGTTGAATACTCATGATTACTATTCAATTTAATAAGCCTACCTTTATTTTCTTTTACATATAGTAAACAAACATAACGTTTAACATATAGTAACTAAAAATATCTCTTTAATTGAAATATTGAGACTAATTTCTACTAGACTAAATATTTACACTAATGTTCACCACGGTATACTGGTTAGATAAGCTTTGCCTCATTAACGAATTGAATTGGTGGAAAAAATGAAAACAATGGCAGAGAAAAAAGATCAAGTTTCTCAATTGAAAAATAACAAGTCAGAATGAAAAATAAAAAATATCTAAACAAATAGGAATCGACCTAATGATATCTCTACGTAGGTACGATAAACACGAGATGATTATCCAACATTCTACGTATCGTTTGTTTTCTACCCACTTTCCTGGAAAATTGTCATCTAATTATTCATTTCTTGATGAAATCCTTTTCGAATAATCGATACGATAAGTGAGATTCGATTCATTTTGACTCACATGTGATGATCTATGAGCATCCAAAAATTTGTTATATAATATTCGATTAGTTGAAGGCCTTGGAATATTTCTATTTATATAGGCGGCGATATATTTTCCGCCGTTCCATTTTCCTCGGTACGACAGAATAGCGGGGTCGTTAGGACGCCATTAGATATTCAATCATGCAAATGGCCAAAAATTTCTCGTGAGCTTATCATCGGAAAGAGGGGCGAGTGCATTTTTGGGACGACTGAAAAGGGACTTCCTATGGACCTCATTATATTTCTCTTCAATTTGACTTCGAAATCGTCTCTTTTGTTGAACACGAGTACATTACATTCGAATGAATTACTACGTACCACTGAGTTCAGAAATAGAATGGAAATTGGACAGGAAAAATGTTCGTACATGACAAAACTTTGTAAGTTATGAATCAGTTCATTAAACTTGTCAGATCTTCTTTTCTTCCATGTAGGGTCAATTACAATGATGATATGCATGGTGTTCCGAAAGGGACAATCAATGTAGTATGAGGGGATGAAATCTCAAGAGATCTTATGAATGAAATTTCTCTTAAACACACGACCGGAAATGAATAGTTTCCAATATACAAAGTGTTGACGTTCTTGTGTGAAAAGTGTTTACATAAAAAAAATTAATTAAATATCTGCTTATTCATAATAATTATAATTATTCATAATTGTAATTGTGAATTATAATTATTCGCATATATTCTTGGTATGTTGAGAAATCTGTTTGTATGATAATTGACAATAGTGAATGAATAGGCAAAAAAAAGTTTAGAAATTTCATTTCGTGAACGAAGCAACAACTGAGAAACTTTCCAGAGATAAAAAAGTTTCAGTTTCTGTTGTTTTATCTGAAGAAAATATCGAAATTAAACTACAGTCAGTGGCGAATATTTTTTGTCAATAATTTTTAGGGAGTTGTCTCCTCGAAACTCTTTGAGTATAATATCTTTGATCTATTTGTTGCCGTAGAATCTTCCTATTTCATGCAATAACACAGCTAAATTTCAAATCGAATCAATAAGGGCATGGTAGAGTCGATAAAAAAAGCGCTGTTAAAACAAAATTGTCACCTAGTATACTGTAAACAATGCATTTTGGAGGTATGTTAATGGGACGTTTTTCCACAAAATAAACTGAGAAATCAACCCTTTTAATATTGCCGCGTAATTTTAAAACACCTTTATGATGACTAAATCTTTCAAGGAGGCAATAAAACTAATTTCACATTTTTAAAAAATATTTGAGTAATCGCGTTTCTTAAAATATTATCGAATTGACATTTTGAAGGAAAATAATTTCCACAAAGTTGATAACAACGTATGAAATTATTATATCAATAACGAAGGATTCAAAATTTAAAATTTATTACGATGGAAAATAAACGAGTGCTTTTTTTAAATGCTGATTGAATATACGTTAAACTTGAACTGGTGAAACATGGTTTAATAGATATACTTAATAAAAAACAGTTAGTTTAAACTGATAGTTGTTTCAGGGTATTACCAAATTTTCAAGACTTGAACTTAACACAGATTATTCTACAGACTATCATATGCATATTTTAGTTTGCTAAAATCATAAATTGCTATAGAAACATGAAATGAAGCAAAAGAGTTATCTACAAGATTACAGAAGAGGTCTGAATTCGAAAAAGAAGATAATTCAAGAGCTTTTTTCAAAACGAAGAATTTAGAACAAAAAATTAGGAGTAAGAAATTGAGACGAATTGAAGACGAATAAAGAGAAATATTAATGCCGGCAGACTGAAGGTAAATCGATAATTTATAACCGGTTTCTGCCGTCAGTGATAATCAGAATTTCCAATTTTTGTAGAAGATCCCAAGGTTTTCTTTTCAAACGCAGCAATTTCTCTGATGAGAAATTGTATATTTTTTCCCTGCTGTTTTCTTTTCAACTTCCTCTCAACTCTGTATTCTTGCTTTAAAAATGAAACAACAGGGATAATAATGCCTATACATTTTCCTGTCTATATTTTCATTTTTATTTTGTAGTTACCTTACTATTAGTTATTATGTAGTTACCTGTAGTTAGTTACATTCCATTCTCATTTTATTTCATTGATGAATTCATCTTCATATGCGAATTCAATAGTATATGTTTTATTTCGCTCTTATATTCTAATATTGTGGACTCAATGAAGGAATATTGAAATCATTTATACCTACCGAAATCTTACATTGAAATCTGTTGTTAAAGTATATATCGTAATATTTTGATTATTCTGCGTTTTACATTATTATTGCTGGACATTTTCTATCACTATATGTGTTACCAATCTGTTATTCTGGAATTATGTTTGCTCTTTTTTCCTTCTTTCATTCGATTATTCTATATTTGTGGCGTTTCTTTATATTACATAAAATATGCGTAGGTATCTTTATTTTGTTGAATTGTATCATTATCTTTGCATCTGACGATGAAGTAAAAGTCATTTCGAAATTTGCGTCATGACTGGTTGTTTAATATATCGAATTAACATAAATAATTTTGTTTGATTATGATTGTAATTAAAATATCTTCATTGTTGTCAAGTCAATTATCCAGAAGCGAATCCTGGAAAATTCAGTGCAATAATTATTATTACTGTTCTCAGAATTCGTGATAAATTTATGTTTTCGATGAACGCCTACGTCGGAACCGTGCCAAATATTAAAGCGGAAAAATAATCTGCCTCACACGACTCGAAAACGTTTCCGAGAAAATGAAAAATACTGTATATCTCGACGCTTCGTTCGGATCAGATTTCTATCGAATTCACGCGTCGCGTACACATCAAAGCGTAGGTAAAAACAAGCTTTGATATTCAAATGATAAAAACCTATCTTTGTAACTTTCGAACGGGAAAACCTTCCCTCTAAATTACGTAGAGCGAAGCGAAACGTCGAGAATCGAATACATATATTTTTATGATGATCCCCGTGTATATTTTTCTCGTTCTATCGGAAAATTCTATACCCTAAACCGATATATATATTCGAGGAATTAATGAACATTCCGTTCAGACCGGGTGTGAATTATTATCGATGACGCAATTACATACGGCGATATTTTGGGAGCAGTAATGACGTTAAATAAATGTACGAGTATGTAGGTTGAGTGAAAACAGATCGACGGGATATTGGGAAATTTATTCACGCCACTTAACGCGCTGAAATCCGAAATCGGATACAAATGAAATAGAACTGTAATTTGTCGGCGGCTCAATAGATTCATTAGGAATTTGATAAAGCGAGAAATAATTTGAGCATTTCCCTGAAAATGAGGAAAATACTTACAATCGGCAACAACGCGGCTTTGCGTTGATTATTTCTGGCCATCCATTAGTAAGATATATAGTGTAATAATAATAATAATAATAACAATCATTTAGAATGCTCATTGAAAAATTCATATATACATTTATGTTCAAAATTGATTATTAACAATTATTTGGTTGAAACGGACTTAGTTTATTTACGCTTGAATACCTCAAGGTCACTAATTGTTTTATGGAGCTAGGCTATTCATTAAATGCATCGAATTCTTCATAGAATACACTATTTCTAGATTTAGAAAGCTTACAAACTTGGATGTAGAAACTGTCAGCATTTCGTGTATTATAAGAGCGTATGTTACATTTTTTATTACTCTACATGAGAAAAATTATTTGTTTTTGATTTTAAAACAAGAAACATTTTTTTGTTTTACACAGCGACGAACTGTTATCGCTTAGCTGTTCATTTATTGCTGCCAAGTCTCTATTCATCTATTCTGTCATGGTCTGGATATTTTTACCACTAACATAAAACATTATCTCAGAATAATCGACTGATAATTGCGAGTTGCGAAAAAAATGCATTACTAAATGCTTAAACCTTCACTGACTTTCTAGAACTTTTTTCCTTACAATTGATGATCATACCGAAGAAAAAAGCTGCTCAGTGAAAAACACGAATATTAAATCAATATTAAAAGTTAAATAATATCAATATTAAAAATATTGATATTGTTCTAAAGCGTCCCTTTGAAACTCCATCAAAAACCATTTATGCTTGAAAGGACGATTGTTTGGTAAGATTTGAGCAGAAAGTTGTGTAAACATTAAATATATTCAATAGTGTTGGCGTTTACTTGATGTAAATCCATTATAATTGAATATAAACTTAAATTCAAACTTGAACTTATGATTTACACTTTATTCACTACATAGATGACGCGTTCCGTCGCTACAAACGACAGAATAATAACAACATTTTGAAAAACACAGGTATAAATATCAGGGAATTTGGGATTCTATGACTTTGGTTTTACCTAAGATATTCCATTCTGACATATAATTTCTATTACCTGAAAACGTTTTAACGAGGGTGAATTGTTTAATTATATCCGTTCATTCAGCAAATTTCCAGAATTTTTAAGCCGATTTATTTCCACTATTTCCCAATAATCTAATTGACTACTTCTCTCTATATTGTGTGAAATTTTGAAATTCGTATCAAAAGTATGGTTTTCTGTTAATAAATAGTTAGCATAATTCGAATTACTTTTATTATGCGCGAAACTATATATGTGCTATGTTCCTATTCCTGTTCCTATGTTTGTATTCTAGTACCGAAATTTCTACTAGTATTACCTATATATATATATATATATATATATATATATATATATATATATATATATATATATATATATATATATATATATATATATACCGGGACATGTTCCACAATTCAATTGGTAAACACCTGATTTGTCTTCTCTTTCAATTTTGTTTTTATTGTTCTTAATGTGTCTCGATAAATTATTGTTCGTTTTAAACGAAATATTAAAATTATGTTAAAAAGGTTTTGACTTTTTGACTGACAGTTCCAAAGTATGTTAAACTATTATATTTACGATTTCTATCCGACTGATGAGGAAATACTAATCGTAGAGCTTTCCGATAGAGGTTTTTGTCAAGAATTTTTGACAGCGAACTAGTTAACAGCGAAATTTATGAAAGCGAACTAGTGTCAAAAATTCTTGACAAATAACTCTATCGGAAAGCTCTACGATTAGTATTTCCTTATCAGTTATTATTTTGTGATAATGCTAGTCCATATAAGGGGTTAATGTATTGATTGACCCTTTTTATTTTATTAAGATTTCGATGACTTTCAAAGAGTTCTTAGTGATCTTTCATAAACTTCAGACTATGATATATATACAGACCAGACTTAGAAAATTGTATGGGTAAAAAACTCCTCAAATCCCGCTAAATGCTATCATAATATTTGAATTACTCCTAGTTGAATATTCCTGGCTTGTTATAAACTGCATTTTTTAATTTTTTATTAGTGGTAATCTACCAGTGGGTAATACTGCTGATTATACGCCCGAAAACCCACCATTGAATACAGTGTTGTATAAACCATCGACAAATGGAATATTTAATATTCATCGAGAGATCTTCCGCCCCTCCTGTGTCTGTACGTGATCGCTAATGGCGTTGCCATATTGTGCTGAATGGTAATGAGTCGAATATGCGTTTCCAACCTCTAATAATGGCCAAAAATGGAATGTAACAAGTGCGTCGAACGGCATCGCCATGATTATTACGTCGAACTGGCTGTTGCCCGTCTCCAATTCATACAGAAATAATCAAGCTGTAAATCATCGAAATTAGAAAAGCCGTTATCGACTTCAGCCTGAATTTATTTCGAACAAATAAGCGAAAATTAACATTGATATTTGGTCTGTACCAGAACCGGACCCTTCGAAATTGAATAGAATAACAGATACGATAAGAATGTTATATTGTAATGGAGATATGAAACTTTTTTCATTTATGCTTCACGACTACTTTATCTACGTGGTAAAAAATGAAGCCTGTTACAAATTTCGAAATTTTGTGTTCGAATATTCATGTTCGTTGTTCGATTTGCAAAGCAGACAAAGGTAACACTTAGTACAATTATGACAAGACTCTTGCATTGAAAAAACCGAAATTCTAATCAATAATAATTCATTTGAAGAACTTAAGGTAGATCCAACCAACAAATTCCAGAGAGAAATTAAAGGCTGTTTTTTTAGAGGTATAAAACTTCAAATTGCATTAAAACAACGATGGAACATTCGATTGACAAAAATTTTTTTTATTTGGAAGATAATCTCGTGGCATCACATTACAATTTTCGATGACTTTTTCCAACATTTGTGGTCGTATGTCGGCAATAACACGGCGAATATTGTCTCCCGGTCAAGCGTTTGTGGTTTATCCGCATAAACCAATGACTTTACATAGCCACAGAGAGTCTAGCGGTGGTAAATCACAAGATCTTGAAGGCCAATCACAAGTCCAAAACGTGAAATTAGGCGGTCCCCAAACGTGTCTTTCAATAAATCGATTGTGGCACGAGCTGTGTGACATGTTGCGCCGTCTTGTTGAAACCTCGCTCCTGGACATCAGGGTTGTTCAATTCAGGAATGAAAAAGTTAGTAATCATGGCTCTATACCGATCACCATTGACGTTGTAACGTTCTGGCTATCATCGTTTTTGAAGAAGTACGGACCAATGATTCCACCAGCCCATAAAGCGCACCAAACAGTCAGTTTTTCTGGATGTAACGGTGTTTTGACATACACTTGAGGATTATCTTCACTCCAAATGCGGCAGTTTTGTTGTTGACGTAGCCATTTAACCAGAAGTGCGCTTCATCGCTAAACAAAATTCGCTTATGAAAATCGGGAACAACGGCAATCTCGTTTTGGGCCCATTCGACGAATCTACGCCTTGCTTGATTTATTCATGATGAATTGCCAAACCAAAGTGAGAATAAATCACTTCTCAGCTGTTAAATCGGTCGCCATCTTCAACAGTAATACCAACTTAAAGTTCCATACCTCTAAAAAAAACACCTTATAAAACCTTATAAGAAAGTTGCACAAATTCCGTTATCTCCGTTACTGAAAGAGATTTTCATGACGCATTTCGAAAACACCTTATTCAGTTCAGACAATAGCTAATCAAGAATGTATTTTTCTGGAGAAGATATATTAACGATATATTTTGCATGTGTCGTTATGTATAACTTCCATTTTGAATTCAATTTATCATTCAATAAATTCCACTCTGGAATCAGAAATAAACAAAACTATTAGCTTTTTGGATTTACATATAAGTCGTTCCCTTCATTCACTAGTGATTGACATTTACAGAAAGCCAATTTATTCAGACATATTAATACACAACTCAAGTTGTCAGCCGCAAAAAATAAAATGAGTGCCTTTCATTCATCAGTTGATAGATTACTTTCGCTTCCGTAGTCTGCTGATAATTTTAGAAAATAAGTTTGTCTAATAAGAACAAATTGCTATTAACAATGTTTATAAAAGTCGAATTTCCGAATTCTTAACAGACGCAGTAACTGAAAATAGAGAGCACATGGTTAACATGAGCACGAGGTGAAACGAGAATACAGATCGAAGTTATATGCAACAGCCCTTCACAAATGAAATCCCCTTGAGAGGAACCGAAAAAAAGTAGATTTTTTCTACAGGAAACTAAGTTTCCTGTAGAAAACCGTTTTCAGATCGCCGTAACATAATTGAATCTATCTGCTAAGAATGAATAAATCGATTTCTTATTCAGATCACAAGAAGATAAGTTTTGACCGCGCGCATTTACAGAGTAATGTAATTTAGGATCCGAATCTTTTAATGAAAAATATTTAAATTAATTATATTACCATAATACCACACTTTATATAGAAATCTGAAGTACATGACAAATTTGAATTATAAGCTGACTTTGTGAATTAGGGGAATGACCAACCTTCAGCCACTAACATCTTATTTTCAAATGAAGCTCATTTCATCTTCACGTACACGTAAATACGCGAAACTGTCGCTAGTATGATGCAACGAATCCTGAATGTGAGCATAAGAGGAAAAAGGAAACAACTTTTCCATTATTCTCTCAAGTATACATATCTGAAAGAAGCGGACAATTACTGAGCAAGGATTCACTCATTGAGACCGATCATAGGAAACGGAAGAGTGCTGTGGGAATGATTGAGGAACAAAGCCAGAAGGATAGGATTAAGAGAAAATAAAATCTAAGCATTCGCTTTATAAGTTTGCAAGCAGTGATCTATTTACGATATGAAAAACCTTTTAAAGATGCATGGTAGATCAGTCGATCCAGGGATTTGAAACCAAGGTATCCAGAAACTCTAAATTTGTTCGGTGAGCAAGATGGGTTATCATGTCAGAATGAGGAATTATTTAACGGTTACAGTGAATTCCGAACATTATGCTACATTTCAAAAAATTTCTTGTCCGCAAAACTACCTAATATTCAACTGAGAAAATGATTCCCAGAAGAGGGGAGCTGAACGGTCTACCAAGCAAATCTCATTCAACCTCCATGGACTACTTTTTATAGAATTATTTTGAATTTAAAAATATTCAAAATAATTCTTTTCGCCTTTTCAGAATCACTGAGATCTGCCAAACCGTGATCGGTATATGAAGAGTTAGACCAGAAGATATGTGAAACCAGGGTATACATTTGGACATCCTCTTTGGAAAATGGAATGATAAGAAATTTTTAAAAGATATATAAGTTTTTAGCTTATAAAATTGCTCTTATGTGGTTCAATTTGAGATACTCTGTATAGGCAGTATCAATGTATTGAAGAAGACAAATACAGTGTCGGTTTTCAATGAATACTTAAATGAGTTTCTCAGAAAAGCTGAACTATTAGAAAGCATATTTCTATATATGGCTCATGCAAATTCTGGGCCATCTCGAAAAATACAGAAGGTAGGCTTTGAAAACCATTTTTCCACCCTCATAGGCAATTGGGGTCACACGAATTACCAAGCATCAATCGAACATTGAAAGTTCTTCAACGCAGATTTTATTCGAAGGTCACCGTAGCACGTAACCCCAGTTTGATCACGAAATTCCGAAAGCTGTCTCAACGTGTCCATTTCGCAATTAGGGCACAATCGTGCATACCGTCGAAACTGTCAGCTTCCCATTGTTCCGAACAAAGAAGCAGAAAGGTATGGCTCTTTTTGCCCCGCGGGAACTCATTATATTCAGCGATTCGCCATCAATTCGATTATAAAGGCGTTCATTGTTTGGGACAAGTGTATTATGCTCTAATGAGTGCTGCCCCCTGCAGGCACAAAGAGTTTCCAAAGATTGCAACTTGCGGAGCGAGAAAAAATGAGGGACAGAATTAAACAGGAGCGAAAGCCGATTAACAGTATACTTAATGGACTCTCTTTGTAAACAGTCACGGGCTTGAGGTCTACGCACTTATTAAAAATGTATCGGGGGACGTGTCAATATCATCAAAAAGAAAGTTATATTTTGAATTAAAAAGGCAGTGCCGAAAGCTTTTGGAACGCTTCATTCATTCAGATTGTTACTTCTTTGTTCATCTGACCATTACATTATAGGTTGACGCAACGTTTTTTGATCAAACTCCACATGGAGGATATTATTGCGACACTACTTGCGATTTTCGACATTTTTATTATTGATCTGTGAATATGATTTTGGTCCTATTTCAGTCATTTTGTGACGCATTTACTCTTTGGTATTAAAACGGGTGGTTTCTCTGCTATTTTGTAGTGTTTCATTCTGTAGCAATGTGCATAAACTTTGCTAGTCGTTTTGTGATTTCTTCTGTTATTGCATTTGTCTTTCAATAAAGTTTTTCGAGGTCGTATCATCCATCTGCCGTTTATATTGATTGCTACGTAAATCTTCTCGAATATTTATCATATTGAAATGTATTTCTCTTCACAGTATGTCCATGATAGTTTGTAGGGCCTTGGGAGCTTAGTAAATCTTTGTTCATTGGGATGTGGTTGAACCCTAAGAACTCTATAGTTCCTTCAACTATTTAAAATGACTGACCAGTGCAATTACTTGTGATTTAAATCTTACAAAAGTGGAAATCAAACGATGATGAATGTCCAAAAAGACGTTGCTCTTGATAGGGGATATGTAAGGTATGATTAAACAGTGCTGGTTTGATTGAGTTGCAGATTGATTACTGATCCTATTGACTAGTACTGATGCTGTATTGACTCTTATCAATGAAATTGTGTTGTATGCAAAACTTCAACTTCAGTATGTCTTGTGTATCACATGTAGCATAGCATTTATCTCAATATTATCTAATATTGTTCCTTGACATTGTTCGATTGACATAAATAATAGATTAACAGAGATACTATGAGGGTCAAATACAATTTTGACAATCTCTGGTCTAGATTGTGATTGGAGGGTTCTGTATCCCTTAGTCGTCTACTTTATGTTCTTTTTACTGCATGATCATTGATTCTAGATGTGGTGCAACTCCACTTCCAAAGAGTTAAAGTAAAATATCATGGTGTAACGTATATGATCAAAAAAGAAATGAAGAACACGTAGTTGATGAAATGTAGAGTATAATTCAAAAAGAGAACCAATCACACTCCACTACGTGTTGAAGGATACAATTGAAGGTTTAGAGGTAAAATGATTATATGGAGTGTTTTTGTGTCAGGGTTTCGTACTGCAAAAATACTCTCCCTACCTCACAAGTTCTTTTCATTTCGAGGAATATTTATCTTTTGACAAATCAAAATTTGTGAGAACATCGTGCATGTGAGACTGAAACCGTGAATTTCCAAACGAATAATTCCAGAAATTACTACATGATACGAGATCATTTTTGTATGGATAAAAACAAATATTTGGATTTTATTGATCAGTAGTGGTTATAAAATAGGAATAATTTCACGAAAAATTATTCGTTTGGATTATTTGAATTAGTTTTTATACTGTCATACGCTGAATTCTCATGCATCAATTGATTTATTAAAATAGGGGCAGAAAATGTTAATGGATTCTAACCAACTATGTTATTTGCATTGAAAGTGGGATCGTGATACTAGTACTAAAAATTTATTGTAATAAACTCTAGTTAATGCCGGGCCATTAAAAGCGATAACCAAACATGAAAAACACGATGATGATATATATTCATAGTATTGCGTTTGCCAGAATGATAATTCATTACTATTATATCGTGATATTAGTTGGGGGTACAAATATATGTGATCAGAAATGGACTGTGTATTTATTTCGAGGAACATATAACCAGATTTTCCTGAAATACTTCTGTAAAGATTGTTTTTAATTGATTCCATTTCAATCATCACAAAACGTTATTCTGAAAGCAATTCTGAAAAAATATTGAATAAAAAATACTTAATTAGGTTTCACAAAGAAAATATAGGTTTCATCTATAAAACTATAATCTCAATTGCGAAGTTTGGAGATAGACACCATAAACAATAAGAATTGAAGGTGGATGGGAGTAATAGAAATCAAGTTTAACGCACGCAATTAAAAAATATCAGATCAGACATTGATATGAAATTAACTAGAGCAAAAATAATTGACAACAATCGAGAGAGGGAAGCCAAGTTTGAGAGAGTTTAGAGTTGGAATGAAATTTTGGAAGATGAAGATTAAAAAAAAATTGATTTGGAAAATAAGAATTACAGAAAATTTCGCATGAATTGGAGAGAAATATTGGAATAGTGACGTAGGAAAAATGAAGAGAGCTCAAAGAAAGAGGTACCCCAAATTACATCTCAATAATCAATTGATTCAAAGTCAAATTTCTTTAATAAGCTAATTATAGTTTCATTATTGTTCGTTTCATTATTGTTCAAGTTTGCTTGAAATATTTGTTCAGTAAAGTACGTAAATTTGAAGTCATCAAAGATAAGAAAATGTACATTCAAATATTCATTTATTTTTTGATTTATTTAATAGTGTTGGCGTTTACTTGAGGTAAATCCCTTATAATTGAATATAAACTTAAATTCAAAAACACTTGAACTTATGATTTTTATTCACTACATAGCATGACACGTTTCGTCGTTACAAACGACTTCCAAGTCGTTTGAAAGTTCAAGTTGTTTGAATTTAAGTTTATATTCAATATATATATATATATATATATATATATATATATATATATATATATATATATTTTCAATGTTCGAATAACAAGCGGTGTTGATGGGCAACGAAGCAGAAAGTCTGAATGCAAAACTTGAGGCACAAAATTAAACAGAGTGCAATCTCAGATTGCATTTCTCGGAGAAGCATTCTCAGTTTATTTGTTTTAGTTCTATACAAGCTGAGGATTCGCTGAACTTAATTTGTATCTGCCGTAAAGTTTCACAAAGCGTAGCCGAATTTAGAGAATTGTTTGCACAATCGCCCAATAAGTAGGCTCTCCGGATTTTACGATTTATTCCTTCAACATATTCAGTTACATTGAAAATGCAAATAAAATCGCAATTTATCCACTGAATAAATCTATTAAATCAATAAAACATGTTCACCAGGTAATATATCCTAATAGAATCGAAACAAAATAGCTTTGAATGATTCTCGGTGAATTTTATTTTAAAATTATTTCACTGTCAAATATACCCAAATTGCATAAATGAAAATGAATAGTATCGAATAAACGAAGTTGAATTCAATGAACGACAGCTGTTTACACGTCGGATGACTTTTCAACACATTATATCCGATTCGGAATGCCACTTCGTAGAATTTCATCAGTATATTCAAAAACTAATACATTATGAAACGAATGAATATTCAATTTTATACTACGCAGAAACTATTTTGTGAAATGAATTTAAAACATCATACGTGCGTGAAACTCGCCATCGTTTCGAGTCACCAGTTTGCCTAAAGTACGGACACACGACACGACCAGCCGGATCTACTACACAATGATATTGGAAATAAGTCACGAAGGATATCGATTATTTATTGAAATTGAGAATTTTTTGTCGGGGATGAATTAAAAGATATATGCGTTCACTTATTATCATACTGTATAATTCATAAAATGCTTGAAATGATCTTATTATCGTTAAATTTAATTTTCGGTTCAAATTTCAATGTAGCATTGTAACATGTAACTACAGCACATCATATTCATGCGTTTTGAGAATTCAATACATTCTGCTGAAATTATACCAAATCTTAGAAAATTTCCCAAAGGGAAATAAGTTTCACCACTTTTTCAATAAGTTTTCAACTTATGCAATCTCTTGATGAAATAATAATTTAGATATGTTGTAATGAGTACAAAAAACGAAAATTTTTCATTCTATGAATTTGTTGAATCCTTCTAATACTAACTCGAGCCCTTTTTATTATAATATTTTATTATTTCTTACCAAGCCAATGTTTTGAAGAATCTTAGAGGAAAATTTCAATAACTGAAAAAAAGTAGAACCAATTGTGGAAATTCATGGTCATGTAGTTAGAAGAAATCGCGTTGATAGTCATCTCGAAAAATACATACAAAGCCGTACTGATCTGTACGACACAATGATCTTCATTTGGAAGCTAAACAATTGGAGTAGGCGGAATTATGATTAATTTGAAATTTTTCCACATTTGCACGATTTCATCTAGAAATTCATGCGACCGGAACGACCTCACCTATGTTAAGTCATGCATTTACGTGTAGCCTGTTTCGTTTTATAATATATATGATGTTTTGAACAATGATTAATTATTAAATGTTTTATATTGTACTGTTTCTTCTGTGTCTAATTCATGTTCTCATTTTATCTGAGGTCGGACCTCTTTATACATTTGCACGAAAATTCTAGAACACTGTTCTGGGTGGTCGGATTAGTCAAGTTGCCCTGGTCCATGTCCTTCTTGATGTTGATCCAGCAAGTGTCGGGTGGCCTACCTCTTCTACTTCTACTTCCTTGACAACATATACATCTTCACGTCTTTGGATATGACCAGCGTAAACGATTTCATCCTACTTTTTTATGATCGGAGCTACTTTGAAGTAACCTCTGATGTACTTATTTCGCAGTCTTTCCAAGCGTGTCAGTACACACGTCTATGTCAACATCTTCATATCATTTGTGTGTAGTTGTTAGTGCATTTCTTTTGTAGTCCACCATTCTGCTTTATATGTTACGGCTGGTCGTACTTAAACATATCTTGTCTTCTACACTTGTCTTGCACTGTTTTCTACACCTTTCCCTCGATCTTGATGGGCATTTGACATCGTTCAGTTAGTGAGCGCCATTTGAGCCATGCAGTATTTATTAGATGATTGACATCTTCGTCAACTTTGGCATCAGGAGTTATGACAGACCAAAGGTAGTTGAAGCTTTCTACTTTAGACAGTGGTGTACCGTTTATGAATACATATATCGATAACTACGTCGACTGTTCTTCCAAAATTGCACTCCATATATACCTATTGTACTGATAAATTGTAAAATATTTCCTGTGACTGAGTTTTTTACCTGTAAGAAAATGAAGTGTCTTCAATTATGAATGGTGATTGTGAATCAACTGAATCCACATTAACCGTTATTATAAGACGTTGTTAACTAAGGGTTAAATCTATTCCTTAGTACCAGAAATAAGATTATTAGCGTCTACGTTGACTTGACGAGTGGTTTAGACAAATTTTAATAGTTTACTGCATCGCCTGCCAATTAATAATGAACTACGACCGAAGTTCCTAGTAAATTTATCGAAGCGATAAAGGCACAAGTTTATGGACCACCAAAATTGGGAACTCATAGTGTGAATGTGCTATTTCTTGATGAAGGTATTATCGGTATCCCTATTAGCGGCAATGGGTCAAAGTTAACGCGTGCTGGGAATTGTGGGAGTATAGTTTGGCACCTAAGCCACCACACATTCCTTGAGAACGCGTCGTGTCGGCGTTATTAAAGAGCTTCTTTGTCTGAGTATTAATTATGAAAGGGCGAATAACAATCGACAAGTTTGAGTTTCTGAGATAAATGGATTAAGACAAGGGTGACCAACTTTTTCAGCAGTTCGGTATATCTAATTTACTAGCCCGGCCATGAAATGAATTTTTTTGAGATCGAAAAACATGTGAGTGTACTTCAGTTTCAATCTCATAGTCAATTGAACTATGCGGACATAACGACTGCACTGGGTTTTCTGGTCATTCCTACATCAGATCGTACATATGACAATGTTTGAAATATTTTGCTTGAAGATATTTTTATTTATTCCTAAATTGATTAGTTTCAAAAAATTACAACTTTTAATGGAAATACAGAGAAAACGGTTGCAAATATATCAATCTACTGATTACGAAATTGATCAAAATAAAAAAGATTGACAGTTTTCAGTCTCAAAGCATACATTTCATTTCTATTTGAAAAGAAAATTAAAATATTCGATCTTGATTTTGAAAGTTTAGTTTGGACCCTTTCAATTCGAGGAGAAATGTAGTTTTTGCTAATTATTAATATACTTCGATTTTATGAATATTATTCACATATTCATTATGTGCTTATTTTTAAGCATTTACTTTTTTTGTATCACATAGTAAAAAAAAGCGACGTCACTTCATTGTATATTAGATGTAAAAATAAAAATTATTCGACGTGAAAGTAGGTGAAGAAAGAAGCACTTCAGAGCACATTTGAAAGAATTAATGAATGAATTATGAGAAAACATAATGTCTCAACTCCTGTGAGGAACACAACAGTCGCAGTTTTTGGTTTTCCCGTAATAGTTTGGATGTTATGAAAAGTTGAATCGAAGTATCGAAAGTATGAGATGCAAAATATTAATTAATTCGCATTCGTTATGTTGTGTCCTCGAAATATCGATTCAATCTAAATGGCAGTTAGTAGTGATCAGAAAAAAATCTACGCATTTACATAGAAAAGGGATAAAACTTGCTGAAAAATCCACGAATGAGTTGAGACTCTCCCGAAGCACATTTAACATGCCCATTGTCAACTGGAACTCCTCCTCTTCCAGACGTTTCGTCTCTAACTGGAAGAGATATCTTCAGTGGCGGCGAGTGCTTCGACGTAGTTGTGTACTGGGCGACGACTCATGATCAACTGATTGTATCACCATGTTTCACAATGGACAACGGCCGTGAAAGCCTACACGATTTCATTAACCGCCCCAACGGGGAGTAAGTCTACAAGCAGGTTCGAAGGCCCATCACGTAAGTTCGCTAATTTTTCTACTCCGCTTCAATCAGTCCGGAAGATTATATCACCATGTTTCACAATGGACTCCGGCAGTGAAAGCCTACACGATTTCAGTAGTATACAAGTAGGTCTACTGAAAAACCCCAGGGTTTATTGAAATTGATAGGGGGTTAATGAGCATGGAAAATAAATAACGTGACGTACAGAATTGATCTAGATATTACCTGATGTATCTTTTGAACAACAATTTTTCACCAGAAATGTTTGACAACCTTTTTAAATCATCTTTCAAGAACTGTTTTATAGGACTTCTTTGTGTCATAGTGTTTCTTTAATACGTGTTGTTTCGCTATATAAGAATACCTAAAAACAATAAATTGAAAATTAACACAACTGACTTAAGTTCGACAATGTATTGAAAACTCTACATATGTTTCGGGTGGTTAACCCATTATTTTCCCATTTATTGTTTTCAACATAATGTTTCACCAAGACATGATCAGCGAAACCTCCGTGTCAAGAATACTCAAGTTTGTTATTAGCTTTCTTTCAATTGACAAGTATCTTTGAATGAAGGGGTCAATGGAAAACAACATAATCGCTTAGGGGAGTTTGGAACGAGAAATTCTGAGAAATCTGATTTAGATCGAGACTGGTTAGTTTCGAGTTGATAAATGAAAGCCAACTCGTATTGCTTTTCCAACTAGCAGTAGCCCAGGAGAATATACACATAATTCTTGGAATAGCCCCTTATTTTGTATCGGCAAAAGGAGTGTGGCATTAGTTGCTCACTGATTTGAATATACCTTTGAAAGTGAATACCTAGTATCAGTAAGTGCTACTGCTGAAATATAACATCAGTACAAGATCACCAGAGCAACGACTACTTTTTTTCTGAATTAGAAAGCATTTTTATGAAATTATTAAAGACAGTGAATCAGAATATTATGCGAAAATAATCTTGGAAAACAATGAGGATACATTTATTCTCAACTGATTTTCACACAATTATAAAGAGAAATTAACAAATAAATTGGAAAAACAAATTCTATATATGTATTATATACTCTTATGCTTAAATATAAGAAAATGATAAGCGAGCTATCAAATTATTGAAGTTAAAAAGTATAAGTACCTGAGTGAGTGCATTAATAAATAATATAAACATATGAAAATAGAATGCAATAATGAAATAAAATAGCAAATATTGATCAATCCCATGTATACAACAAAAGTAAATAAAAAGATCACAATATCCTATTACGCTGTTCTGAATGGCAAGTCAAAATCACTGACAGTTCATCAAAATCGGCACAAGAAGTTTATAGGACAACATGACTTAACATTCGTTTTGTTGCACTAGGTAAAAAATGTGGTTTTTCGTCTCAGACCAGGGCTTAGTACAAAAATATTCACGTTGCTTAGAAAAAAATTCATTACGAGTTACGAGTTCATTGAACTGTGCGAAATTTCAAATACAAATGACAAGAAAAGGTACACCAAAGACAGAAAAATGTTAATTTTATTTGTAAGGGTATATTCTAGGAACCTTCAGTGATATATATCGGAACAATCCAGTTTCGATGGCTTTTAAAACGCCCCAGGTCCCATATTGAGAATGAGGAGAAGATTAATTCGTGAACTAATCATGTGAGCTACCTCTATGAAAGAAACAACAAAAACTCACTCAAGCATTCTAGATCGCTTTCTCGTGACTGAGTCATTGAGAATACGTAGAGGCTTTGTAGACATTTCATTCCAACACTTCAGAACTGTTTAGATGAGTAAGGATGTTCTCTTGCCTCATCGCTTCAAATCACAACCTAGCGCACAATTCGGAACTAGTTTCCAGATTCACGAATCCATTGTAGTTAGTCAATACTGAATTTCGAATTGAATGTCTACGTACTCTCACTGATCTTGTCAAGAGAAAGCGATCAAGAATGCTAAGAGACTTTATGTCGTTTCTTCGATGATGGGAGTTCAAGAATGAAAGTTCTACTCAGTGTGATGATAGGACGTGGGGGCGTTTGAAAAAACGTCGAAACTTAATTGTTTGGATGTATATCACTGAAGTTCGATAATTTTTAGGAACGGACACAACATTCACTCTAGAAAGTGACAGGTTGTGTTGTCGTTGATCACTTTGTGTAGACAGCTCCCAGAGGGATTTATATGAAATATAAATAATGTGAGTCTCAGTATTGCCTATATATATATGTGTATATATTATATGATATATATATATATATATATATATATATATATATATATATATATCATATAATATATACACATCTCATAAGAGTGACTGCAGGCTTCACCCTGAGAGATGCGCACTGCTGAACACATAAATAAATATGGACATAGTATGGATTATGACTCTACGAAAGTTTTATGTAGACAACAAAATCGTACAAGAAGGGTGTTTATGGAGATGGCTTTCATATTTCAAGAAACAAACAGAATAGAAACAAAATGAATAGAAAAACTGATATCCATCAATTAAGTTCAGTGTATGTGTATTGATTTTGGACAGAGGTCAGACCTTTTAGTTTGAGTTTCTCGTTGTAGTGAAGTCACTTGTGATGTGACTTCACATTACAGGTGATTTCACTACAACAGGAATAAATTGGTTAAGTTGAACATCGGTTGGTAGCAACTAATTTTTACGATACGGCTGAGTATTATGACACCTTGAAAATTGTCAAATAAACTGAATGATTATTGTCGTGTTTACATATTCTCTCTATTTTCAATTTAATTAACTCATTTTTGGACGACTGTTTTCGGTAACTTTAGTTGCAGATTGTATAAACATCGTTTAATACCAACCTCAAAAAAGTGTAAGTTTATGTTTATTTGATTTTACTCTTTCGTGAAAATGATGAGAAAACTTAATCTTTGTAGATCCCTGAGGATGGAAATAAATATTTCTGAAAGTTTGGATTCACTTTAGAGAGTTTTCACTTTTAGAAGAGTTTTCTTTTCCCTTTTTTGCCGCATACCCCAATACTCTGTATTTTCTTTTCATAATAATCGGCGATTAACATTGCAATTTTTAATATATAATATATATATATATATATATATATATATATATATATATATATATATATATATATATATATATAATATACATATATTCATTAAAACGGGAGAATATTCAATTTTACCAAATTTAAACGTAAAAGTTATATATTCAAGTAAAATTGAATATGCATTTAGTGCCCAGACTCAAAATTGGTATTGACCAGAGAATAGGTATAAAGTGCATATCGAGTTATGCCATTTACAGACGTCGATCGTTTCAAACTTTATACTGTCGCCTGGGCAACCCTAGTCCTTTAATATACGTCGTAGACGTCATAACATCCAATTTGCTAGTCCATTAATCCCCTATTAAAATCGTCCCACAGGTTGGCAACAAAGTTACTGCATGCTTATGTGTACACGAAGCCGAGTTAAAACATGAAAACACCCTTTATTTCATTATTCAAATTCAAATGAGTCGCATATTCGACTTGGGAAACAATTAGTCATATCTATGGTTGATATAGAGACTGATTACCATATAAATGAAAGCAATATTCGGGCTAGCCGAAACGTTACATGATTTTGTGGATATGATGAAAGTTTCTATATGAAACCAAATATAATACCAATACACTGTTAGCTCGGATAACTCTCACGTACACCGATTTTCAAAGCAGAAAAAAGAATTGTGGCAAACGAATTCTCGGACAATTTGTTTGTATTTAACAATTAAAAAATTGTTGCGACAAAAAATTTTACGACAATCATAAATATACTTGACAAATGTTTCGGACTGCTGAATTATTATCAGGACTTTGTTATATCTAATTTGTAGATTGTGATGACATACAGCAGATGTCTAATTTGGTTCAAAAGGATTTAAATGAATAATTCAAATCGCTATCTGCTGATAATTTGGAAATTAGATACCTAATGTTGAGAAATCCAAAATGAATATCAAACTTTGAATCCGAATGAAATAAAAATGTAAATCAATTAAGATATAATAATAAGAGTGGTTGAGTAGAGATATCTTGGCATTAAGACCGATAAAAATCTAAAATTCGAAGCAAATGCGGATTATACTGCAAAGAATGTCGAAAAAAATTATCTTATCATTAAGAGGTAAGTTTCACACCAGCAATATTGTTCCTCATTTTTGTTCAATCTGCGAAAAAATTGTATTGATAGCTGCACAAAAAACCAAATTCCAGAAAAGAGGTATGAGTATATAATAGTATTGGCGTTTACTTGATGATAATCCATTATAATTCTTCTTCCATTATAAAGCATCTGAAGAAACGACCTCTTCAGATGCTTACAGAATAATGTATTATTCTGTAAGGACCTGAAGAAGTCGTTCCTAACGACGAAACGCTTCATGATATGTAGTGAATAAAGTGTAAATCATAACTTCAAGTGTTTGAATTTAAGTTTATATTCAAGAGGTATGAGAGTGATTCTGAAAAGTTGTAAACGAACACCAATCGAAACCATGTTGGTAGTTTTAGAGGTAATGAGTGTTCATCGAAGAATTATGTTCAGAACATTGAGATATATTTTCAAGATAAGAAGAGATATGTTACCTGATTATTGAAGAGAAAATTAACATTTTGTTAACGAATCTCGTGATTACGAAACTAGATTTCCTAACGATTTCCGAGGGAATATCTTGGTATCATAGACATTTTAATATACATTTTATATCTGCAATGGTTGAAGGTTTGATTGTATTTAATAATTTGTCAATGTCTATAAATTACTTTGTGCATTATAGTTTTCAGAAAATTTCTGATACATAATATTTTAGAAAATTGTTTTTGAAATGTTATGTGGAATATGATTATTAGTTTTTTCATTATCAATATTTCCTCTTATAGTTCATTGGTTATTAAAGTTATTATGTTATATAATAATGAATTTGATTGCAAATGCATTTATAAAAAAATAGAAGATTTTGACTACACAATTATTCCTGAAGGCCTTCATACTAAAATTTAAAGCTATTTACCTGAAAAGGTTTGACAATGATGAATTATACAACTCCAATTGTTAATAGAGGAAATTGTCCGAATTTTTGATTTTTCACTATAAACAAGGCATCTAGATGTCTACCCAACTTTTGTTTGCATGAGATGAGAATAAAATGAGAAAAATAATCAGAGCATAAAACAACACCACACCTCTAAATTCGAACATATGAAGTTTTCGATGTAATAAATGGTTAGGTACATGTATTTGTGAATAAAATGAGATATATGATCATCTGCGAAATAGTACAGAAGATCACATTTCGAAATCAGCTGTGCGAAAGTTCCTGTCAAGTTATGATTGAGAAATCTCGCCGTAGGATGACGGAAACATCAAACAAACATGTCAGTTGGGGGTAGATTGCAAAGCAGCGGGAGATATTGCTGATGTGTGCATCGCAACAAGCATATCAATGACACTCCTATTCAACCGATAATGTATATATATATATATATATATATATATATATATATATATATATATATATATATATATATATATATATATATATATATATATATTTGAAGTTTTTCTTAAGTTCAGAGGTATTTCATTATACGTTCTTGGACCAATATACAATTGACTGCGTTGACAAACCGTTTTACTAAATCTACGTACATACAGTGAACTTTTACTAAACCGAGTACCTACTTTATGTTCTATGAAGACGTTTTCATTTATCTTTTTCTTAGTATAATTTAACATTGAAGCACAAAAAAGTTGATTCACATCCCATACATTAGAGAGTTGAAACATCTGCTCCGTTGGAAATCTTATATCTTTGCTGAGTATAATCTTCAGTAGCCACTTCTGTTGTATTTCAACTTCCTCATAACATTATTTCTATCTATATAATGTATAGTATATACCATAAATAATATACATGCACAAATATAAAATTTTGGAAAAGAAAGATTTTATTTATAACTTCCATCTGTTTCGCCTGAGAAGAAAAAGGATTAATGCTACATATAACTAGCAAGTTCTCGTCCGGTTTGAACAACATTTTGAACATAACCCCAATTTTGAAGCCTTGCCGAGAAAGAGCGAAAGTTTGAAAATGTTGTTAAGAAAACGTTGAAAAGGGCCGCATTGCAAGATAATTATTTTTTGTAAAATACACCATCAAAACAATATTATTCGAATCGAACAAGATTAATCAAAACGATCTATTTTATTGCGAAGAATAACTAATATCTTAAGGGTGAAAATAGCGTTCAACAATTTCTTCGTGCTCGTTCCAAGGGAGCATTAGTGAAATTCCTGTTCCCCAGGCAAACCACCAAGCAAAACCCTTTCCCAAATTAGCTGATTAATCACGTTGAGGGTCCGATGAGCCCTTCGTCCCATGAACACACGCGATATAATCGTACGTCAGTTGGGTCCTATCAGCCAAAAGGGAGGATAGATTTGAAGTTAATTTTCACTCCAGCAATTGTGGACAAACTTTCACCCGGAGCGACTTGCAGGGAAACTAATCATGGTAAGGGAGTACCTCCACACTTTGAGTATCGAATTGTCACATTCAACAAAAAGTTTGGAACGATAGACGTCAGTGAATGGCATTTCATGAAATTTCACCAATCCTTGAATATATTTTTACCGAAACAATCTTGCTAGCAAATAGTTTTATTGCTTCGAAAAGATCAAGTTTTTTCACTGATACATGAAAGATCTTCCCGTGACACACAAACATAAAAGAAAATTTGATACAAGAATAAGAGAACACTTAACAACCAACCAGAACAAAAAATCAGATTCTACATTCTCAAACCACTGTATCGACAACCAACATAATTTCAACAATAATTACGAGATCCTACACAGCTTATTCCATACTGAACCTTTGTTTAGTAGTAGTATATAAATTGAAACAATTTATTTTTGTGTTGTAATTTTTTAAAAATATGTTGTATTCATTAATAAGTTCACATGGAATTTCAACACCTATCTCTCCTCAATCAACTATTGGATGAAGATGTGGTTATATTTCAATGAAATAGAGGTTCTGCAAGAATTCCGACTCTAGTGTTCCATATTATTACGTTTACAATGAACTGTGCAAAATGGCGAATGCGATGGTACAATAATTAGCTGTATATCTCTTAACATTTTAATGAAGTATTCGATATGATATTCGACTTCTCGCTTCGATTCAGCGTTTGATGGAAACGGTTTGCAAACATAGGTAATCTGTTTCGAAATTTCACCCCTAATCATGTGTCGTGTTGTTCAATAAGTCTCGAAATGTCTCCAAAAGAAAAGAAACAATAGTATGACAAACGAAACCAAGTCGAATCCCGGACACGTAAGAATTTCCTGTATTATGTCACATTAACTCCACTGAGATTCGTCCCTCGGGCACGGTCTTGTGGGGTAACTATAAGACAAGGGCAAAAGGTGACCAACACCCTCTTCTCACATGAGATAGCCATCAAACTCGAATTATATGGGCGACCTAAGCCGGCACCGCATCAAAGGGTTACAAGTAGGCGGCGGAGGCCCCGGCAACACGGCAACGTTGATAAAGCCTAATGAATACGAACAATGGAAGAGCGGGCCCAGCTAATCTGTTAATCTGCTCTCCGGCCGCTTGAGAGTTTTGGCGAATGCGCTGGGAGCAGCCGTCTGTGCTAGGTAATGTGTTTCGTTTTATTCCAAGAAACATAAATACGTCGAGCACAAGAGTAAGAACACAAATTCTGCATCCAGATGCGAAATTTGTGAATTCGATAATACTACGGCTATGTTTGTGTTGATCCGCTTAAAGTGCTATTAAAACTCTATCTCATTTTCAGCGATATTTTCAGGAGGTCGTTTTAAAACAGCGATAGTCTTTTCATTCACTTTGGGCGTTATTATAGCCGGCAAATAGGGTGAAAACTACGACTTATTTAAAAAATTTCTTATAGTCAATTTTTTTTATACTTTTCTATCTTCTTTCACTCTCATTTCGGTTACTACCGTTTAGCAAAGAATCCCGGCAATTTCTTTATAACGGACGAATCTATTTCAACAGAAATGAATAGGAATAGATGCTTCCAATAAATTTTTTTTTGGTTCCAAGTTTTTGAGCTATTACGTTGCTCATCTAATATATTCTCAAATCAATCTCTCAAACTACAATAATAATAATTTTAATAATTTGATTATAATTTTCAATACCGGTCGATAGTCCTATTAACAACAATTATTTTGAATTATTGTCAAAATAAGTGAGCTCATCGTCTATATATTCTAGATATCAAAATCGAAGTCGTATTAGTACACGTTACACAATTGATAACATAGGAAGATAACTGTGTTTTTGGATTTGTCTTGGTCTTCGTGTTTCGGGATTTAGCATCCCTAGAGTTGCAATCTGGCAACTGACAGCTCTATCGTAACGTTGGACATTTTTGAGGTTATACATACTCAGAACGTTCTGACATATGAGCGCTAGTTATGTTGTTTACAGTAACTTGAAAGATTCATCTCGGCCCAAAAATGGAATTAAATCGTGAACATTTTCGTGTGATTATTTTTTACAACTTTCGACATGGATTAGCTCAGCAACAGTGCATGGATGAACTTAATTCAATGTTTGGCGATGAAGCTCCATCAAGGACCAGTGTTTATCGAGGGTATGGTGAATTCAATGGTGGTCGTGGTTCACTTCAAGTCGCATTTCGTGTAGGTCGTCCAAAATCAGTTGTTGTTTCGAAAACCATTGATGCTGTGCGCGAACTGAGATTGCAAGATCGTCATGTGACCTAAAGTGAGATTGAGACAACCTTAAGCCTTGGTGGGACCAGCATACATTGAATATTGCATAAACATTTGACTGTCAAAAAAATTTGTTCGCGTTGGATCCCACACAATTTGTCAATCGCTCAAAAAAAAGGCTCGTGTCATTTGGTCGAAAGAAATGTTCAAAAATACGATCGCAGTGCTTCGAAACACGTCTTCCAAGAAACCAGGAAAACCAACATCTGTCTCACATCGGCTCAAACAACTGCATTTTTGAACACCCAAACATCGATTTGATGACTCATCCGCCGTATAGTCCTGACTTGGCACCGAATGACTTCTTTTTATTCCCGTACGCAAAAAAACAAACTGAGGGGTCAACGTTTGTCGATACCTGAAGCGGTTGCTGCATTCAGAATGCATGTTTTGGGGATACCCCAATCAGAGTGGCAAAAGTGCTTCGACAATTGGTTCTAACGAATGATAGTGATAGATCTTCATAGGGAATATTTTGAAAAACAATAAAGTGATTTTCGATGATTAATATATTTTTTTATTGTTTAATCCCGAAATATAAACAGAAACCCTCGTTATTCTATATAAATGATATAATATGATATCATTGAGGAGCTTGAGATCATGGAGAAAAAAATTTAACGCTACTAGACGAAGCGTTGGCATAGAGCAGTGAAGTAACCAGAAATACTCGTATGTATTTGCTTAAAACGCTAAGCGTCCTAGATGAAAGACTATTTTGACTATGCATGAAAGTGTAGTGATGACTCATCACTGAAACTTGTGACATGATGAAAGCGGTAATCTTTTATTCTTCGAATTATATCATCAATTAGGTTGAGCAAAAAATTATTACTCAAGACATCTATCGAAATAAGTTTGTGACCTTTTCGTTTTGCATGGAAAATTGAAAATTTTTAGTTTAGGTAATGGCTTTTTGAAACAATGTGTTGGAAAGGCCGAACTGCACGAAATATTTGTCCGATGTATAGGCACATTTTGGTATGGACCAAAAGTTGACCCATACATTTCCGATTCATTTCAATGAGGAGTTTCATATTCTGATTGTTTTAGGGATGTAGGGGTTTAATCGTTGTAGGGTTTTTCCACGGTGTTCCACGTTTTCGATTTTTTTTACTAAATAAATTACTTAAGTAATTGATTCATTCATTAAATGGCGACAAACTAATTACTATTTTAGTTTAAATTGCTTCTTCACATTTAATTACACCATTTCATACCGGATTAATTTTTAATGTAGACTTTCACGTTATATGCATCAAAGTTGGCTTCGCATTCTCGATGCAGGCGAGCCACCCCTAAGGCCGCGCCCGTTTTACTTCAACATTATTACCATGTTAGTCGGGATTAATTTTTATGTTTACGACCGAACAAACCCAGGCGGCAATTACCATTTGCCCGATATCCATTACCGTTATTGTGTTAATAGACTGAAACTATATTGCGTGTACAATCCTGAAAGAGGAGCCGCTAGACCTGTGTAACACTATGTATAATGCATTTCGGGATTAAATTGTGTTTGTGCTGCTACTTAAGTAAATGAAGCGGCTTTATTGTCCCCGGACGGACAACGCCACTTCCTGTCGTAGCGATGAATATTAGCACTTAGATGTAACAAGATCCATGTTGTCGGATTGGAATTTATCTCAACAGGCAAACAATGTCATAAACGATACGTGCAGCTCCACAAAAGCGTGAACGTTTGAAGATAGCACAGAACGGAACCTGTAATAGCTTATATATATATATATATATATATATATATATATATATATATATATATATATATATATATATATATATATATGTAATGTAGTTTCAAGATTCACAAATCATTCGATACTAGTAAATACTGACGCTCTTAATCGAAACATCAAAATATTTCAAATAAAACTCTCAGGGAGGTCTATACAAATGTTTCCAACGAGAACGAACTGAATGACAATAGGATATAATTGTTTCATCATTATTATGAATCATCAGTCCATATTTAGTCTATCCATCAAGAATCGATGACATTCAAAACACACATAGGTCCTATACCAAATTGAGGGAAATTTTCCTCAGTGAAAAATTCACGTGAGCTCCCTCTATCGGAGAAAAGAGGTATAAACTCTCCCTAGCGTTCAAGATTCCTACTCATGACAACAGTAGCGCGAGTGTGAGGCTTTGTAGATATTTCACTCGAACACTACAGAGATTGTCCATAATGTGAAAGAATAGTCCCATGTCTAATCGCTCCAGATCACGCACCGGCGGACAAAACTATAGCAGTTTCTAGATTCACAAATCATTCAATACTAGTAATTTGAAGTATTTCGATATTTCGATTAAGAGTTTCAGTATTTACAAGTATTGAATGATAGTATTATATGTGGATATTTATTTATTGACTTCAGTGATTTAACGAAGTTAATAAAAAAAGCAAAGTTGACATGGAACCATAATACATTTGAATATTTACGAAGCAGTAATGAAAAGTGCAGAAAAACATATTGACATAAAAATACCTTAATACTACCTATGAAGACGCAAAGTTCAAGCCCTATAATTAAAACTATAATATATACAATATTTGAAATTAATTCTAGAACTCATCGTCGAATGAATAATTATCGAAGCTTTGTGACATCCAGAGAACTCTTCAATTGAGTAGAATGCTCTCTCAATTGAAAAGCGCTTAGGAAAATGTTTTAATTTATTCCTGGGTAAGTCTCTTAGATGTACACGTATGGAATTGTAGACCTTTTCAATGGAACATTCGGCAACTCACTGCAGATATTCGAAATTATTGCTTTCCAATACTAAATTCATTCCATTTCTAGTGAAAGTTCGAATAATCAATACTGTTCTAGACAATAATAGTATCGTGTAGCGTATGTGCGATGGTGGTGTAATGGTCAGCATAGTTGCCTTCCAAGCAGTTGATCCGGGTTCGATTCCCGGCCATCGCATAGTGTTTTGGAAAATTGGGCTAATTTCAACCAGTTCAAATATTTAATACTTATACAACTAATAATTGTATCAAATTCATATGTGCGATGGTGGTGTAATGGTCAGCATAGTTGCCTTCCAAGCAGTTGATCCGGGTTCGATTCCCGGCCATCGCATAGTGTTTTGGAAAATTGGGCTAATTTCAACCAGTTCAAATATTTAATACTTATACAACTAATAATTGTATCAAATTCATATGTGCGATGGTGGTGTAATGGTCAGCATAGTTGCCTTCCAAGCAGTTGATCCGGGTTCGATTCCCGGCCATCGCATAGTGTTTTGGAAAATTGGGCTAATTTCAACCAGTTCAAATATTTAATACTTATACAACTAATAATTGTATCAAATTCATATGTGCGATGGTGGTGTAATGGTCAGCATAGTTGCCTTCCAAGCAGTTGATCCGGGTTCGATTCCCGGCCATCGCATAGTGTTTTGGAAAATTGGGCTAATTTCAACCAGTTCAAATATTTAATACTTATACAACTAATAATTGTATCAAATTCATATGTGCGATGGTGGTGTAATGGTCAGCATAGTTGCCTTCCAAGCAGTTGATCCGGGTTCGATTCCCGGCCATCGCATAGTGTTTTGGAAAATTGGGCTAATTTCAACCAGTTCAAATATTTAATACTTATACAACTAATAATTGTATCAAATTCATATGTGCGATGGTGGTGTAATGGTCAGCATAGTTGCCTTCCAAGCAGTTGATCCGGGTTCGATTCCCGGCCATCGCATAGTGTTTTGGAAAATTGGGCTAATTTCAACCAGTTCAAATATTTAATACTTATACAACTAATAATTGTATCAAATTCATATGTGCGATGGTGGTGTAATGGTCAGCATAGTTGCCTTCCAAGCAGTTGATCCGGGTTCGATTCCCGGCCATCGCATAGTGTTTTGGAAAATTGGGCTAATTTCAACCAGTTCAAATATTTAATACTTATACAACTAATAATTGTATCAAATTCATATGTGCGATGGTGGTGTAATGGTCAGCATAGTTGCCTTCCAAGCAGTTGATCCGGGTTCGATTCCCGGCCATCGCATAGTGTTTTGGAAAATTCGGCTAATTTCAACCAGTTCAAATATTTAATACTTATACAACTAATAATTGTATCAAATTCATATGTGCGATGGTGGTGTAATGGTCAGCATAGTTGCCTTCCAAGCAGTTGATCCGGGTTCGATTCCCGGCCATCGCATACTGTTTTTTCCAATTATTAAGTGTATCATATGTCATTCGTTTCCAGAAAATACGATAGTGCGGCTAAGGAAGGCATCTGAATCATATGTGCGATGGTGGTGTAATGGTCAGCATAGTTGCCTTCCATGCATGACAGAAAAGGACCAATTAAAACGTCATTCCAGAAAATACGATAGTGCGGCTAAGGAAGGCATCTGAATCAAATGACAGAAAAGGACCATGAAGTATCAATAAAAGTTTTTAGAAATGTGAAGGTTGGGACAAAAGAAAGATTCACATAAGCGGATTGTAATCTTAAAATTAGAGAAAAAATATCTACACAATTCAATAACGTAATTCTTTTTGATGTTATCACACCTCGTTATTTCTCCTCAGTTGATGAGCGTATATTCATTCATGCATTAAGTCGTTATCTGAAACAAAAAACCAGAGAAAATAAAACAGTTGTTAGGTCGTGAAAAGTAACACGTAAATCTCTGCAAGACGGAGGAAATTGCCGCCTTCGAATCAGTTATAAATGATTTCGAGTTGAATGAATCGAAAACACATTAGAGCGATATTGCGTTCATACAAACGAGAAATACGGCGATGTGTGTTTCCACTGATTTTCAAGCTGAAAAATAGTAAGAGATTCGTTATCTTACGATATCTCGTAAAGAAAACTCTTTTGAAAACTCCCACTGAAAGGCCAGATATATACATATACATATCCTTGTTTAAATATTTGATCTCATTTACACTATAAAAAACGAACTCTTTGAAACTCTGATGAAGACACAAAATGTCGCGATAGATAACATGAACAAGTAATGGTTTCAATTCCAGATTTTTATTGGATGTAGTTTTATTTCCAACATTGAAAAACATTCGAAATTTATGTCTCGATGACCTTGTCGAGAGGTCATGACAAATAATATCGTTTATTTATAGGGAGAACTACAACGGACCTAAGACAGTTCCTTGAGTTATGCCTACATCTACTTTCGTGCTGTCCGCGACAGTTTGCCATTGAACTTAACTTTTTGTGTCCTCGAATCCAAGTAAGATCTGAAACAAACATTTACTTCACCCTCAAAGCCAAGCTTTTTCAGTTTTTTCGATATTAATGATCTACATTAGGAGCTCTTTCAAATTCCATATATATATATATATATATATATATATATATATATATATATATATATATATATATATATATATATATATATATATATATATAAAAGAAATCTACTACAAGAAAAAGAATTCTGTAGTTCTCGTGCTATATAATCTCACTGGTAAATATTCGATATTAAAAGTATACTATAACTTTATTTCGATAATTTTTTGACAAATTATCCAAAAGAACATTATAGCAGAGCTGGCTATGTGAAACATTAACAATGCGATGCCTCCACAATCCTTCTAAGGACAAATGTTAGAGAATTTATGTAAATCGATACCCACGTTCATTGGAAGCGTAAGACAGTTAACTGTTTCGTACTACAAGGTACTCATCTGTTACTCCACGTTCAACAAATGAAAGGCAACGACTTCAATCCTCAGATACCCTGTTATCGATCGTAAGACAGAAATATAAAACAAGTCGTATGCGTATATAATGCGTAGATTGATGTACATCTCAAATCTTAGGAGTCAATAAAAAGCACATGAATACATCTAGCATTGAAAGTTTCACAGGTCCTTATCAATTAAGATACATTTCACAATTCTAGTGTTTGAACAATTTCATCAAACACTTGACTTTATGATTTACACTTCATTGACTACATAGCATGACGCGTTTCGTCGTTACAAACGACTTCTTCAGATGCTAACAGAATAATAGTCGTTTGTAGCTACGGAACGCGTCATAAAGTAGTCAATAAAATGTAAAGCATAAGTTCAAGTGTTTGAATTTCAGTTTATATTCAATTATAATGGATTAACATCAAGTAAACACTATTAAATATATTTGGAATGTTGGAATTCAGTCCTGATACGCATCTGTAGGTTTCTAAAGTCACATCGAATGAAAAACGATACTAGCTATTCGAACACAGCATTTTGCTGCCACCTCTCAATTTATAACGAACATTTGTTGAAACTGATACTCGAACAATATTTCTGTCTGCTTATGGGGTTGTGATAAATAGATTTTATTTTTAACGTAGCTTGCCGGCGCAATATACGATCCAAGTTCGCGGAAAAACAACCCTCGAAAAGAACATAAAGATACTTATACACGTCCGACGTGCCATATCATATTTCATGACGAAGCACGCGGAAATAACCTCTGAAGATTGGCAGTCTTCTTGGCGATGAAGTGTATAGTCATTTCACCTCGAATTGGTTATTTAATATTGTATTAGTTGCGAAGTTCCATGGGAAATCGTATTTTCAGTTCGGGCTATTCTACTATATTGAATATAACGGGTGATTTTTTAAGAGTTAAGTTTTTCAATATGGCGGCACTGGTTGGTAATGGCATCCAAACGTCATCTGCCAATATGAAAAGTTTTCAGTATACTCTGCCATTTCATCACGGAAAGACTTACAAACGAGCAACGATTGCAAATTGTTGAAATTTACTATCAAAATTCGTGCTCTGTGAAAAATGTGTATCGTTTGTTACGACCATATTATGGTCAACATAATCGACCTGGTGAATCAAGAATTCGTGCTGTCATCACCAAATTTCGCACCAAGTTTACTTTGTTGGACATTAAACCATTGTCTCGCATACGTACAGTGCGCACTGAAGATAATATTGCAGCCGTAGCGTACATTGTTAATGGGGATCGTGAAATGTCAATTTGTTGCCGTTCTCAGCAATTGGGCATGTGTTACTCAACCACATGGAAAATTTTACGTGTTGATTTGGGTTTGAAAGCCTATAAAATTCTGAAACTTCTTTATCAAATGCTGAATTAATACATCGTTTACTCGTATTCGTTGTAGGGTAGAGCAAAGCAATTATATGTTGAATTCACCCACTCATAGATCTTTTTATAGGCTAAATTTGATCAGTATAGAGACCAACATGGATCTTTTCTCTCTGTATTTTATAACTTTCAAGAGACATTTGAAAAGGAGATTATTTAAAGGACGACAATAGGATAATTATCAGTCCTTGTAGAGTTATTAGAACGTTAGTTCCTTACTTTAGATCAGAGCGAGGGTCGCGACGAGAAATGAGTGATTGGAATGTGGTCAGGTCATGTCATCGAAATGTGGGTGACGAAAGACGGATAGAGTGGGGGAGCCGAGAAGGCGCGCTCTCTCTCTCTCTTCGCCGAGTGGCTAGCATCTTCCGCGTGTCTCTTTCTCTTTTTCACCGATCTTTCTTTCTTTGAACACAGGGAACTAACATTCCTACCTCGTGTCCCACGACACGGTTTCATTTTTCCTTTCATGATGTATTTCTCTAATCTTTTTTAGTAGAATTGGGCAATTTGTGTTGTAGATGAAAAGATTTAAGTCGATGCATCGAAAACTTTATTTCGATGAGATGTATAAAAAATTTCTATAAGATGCACTTATAAGATACACTGTAGTTTATAGGTAATTAACATTTGTCATATGTGCTCCTGTATTACAGGACAGTTTTAAACTATCTGTTTAAAGAGCCCTTATATGTAAAATAAAAAAAATAAAATGGAAGCAGAACAAATTTCGGATTTTTTCATCTACATCAATAAATTCCCTCTGCAAAACTATTGGAATATGTTCCATGAAAAATTAGCTAGCCTCTATTAGACCTCTAACTGGATCATTAAACTCATTTGAATAAGATTATAGGAGTTGACAAAGAGTTCATGAAATATAGATCAAACATTCTGATTTGTAACAAAAGACCCAGGACGCTGTCTGAAAATTATTCAGGACAATTCAGGAAACTCCAAAAACTACGACATATTCCTGGGAAACATACAAGGTTGTCAGCTTTAATATACATATATCATCGAATAAATATGACGAGTTCGGTTTCACCTGTCAATTTTCCCAACAATATAATGAACCAATTATAATTTCTCATTAAAAAGGGACATCTTCAATTCTGTATTTGAACATGTATTGTCCTCTAATGACGTGCTACATGCCGATCGATAAACTTAACTGTATAATAATGTTCTGTCTATAGGATTAACGAAACGCCCTCTAGTGCTTATAAATATTTACTTTATTCCAAAGTGGATGGGTAACAGCTCCGAAAGCTACTACTAATCTATTCAGAGGGAAAGGATATTTCTACAACCAGAGTTCCCATTTGTATAATCTGCTCTATGCAAATGTGAGAGTTTCAATTAAGTATCCGAAATTTAACGTTGAAATGTTATGACAAGGTTCATGCAACAATCCTAAAACTATTGAGTTGAGTATGCGAACACCGCTAGTTGAAAACATTTAGTCAAATTCATTCACTTTAACGTCCAAAAAACCAATATATCTTTTTCATGTCCGGTAGTAGTAGTATTTTAATATGTCAGATGGCTATATGGTCCGAATACTGTTTTAATTTCTGTGGCAACTGTGAAGAGATTAATTGAAGAATTCCAGGAGACCATGCACAACGAAGAGAGCTTGCATAATGGATTACACTGAAGCAACAGCAATTTTGTTGTCTTAGATCAGTGACTTGTTTTTGATTAAATTTTGGTTAATTAAAAAATTTTGAGAATTTCATTAATGCACTTCATCCCAATATAAAATTTACAACCGAAGTAGAATCGAATAAATCCATTAATTTTTACACTTGACAATTACTATATTAAATAATAAATTTGATTTTTTTATTTTCCATAAGCTTTCCCATACGGATACCATTATACACAACTCCTCATATCCACATAAAATGGCAGCGTTTGGTACATAGATTAACTAATATACCTTTATCAGAAGAAAACTTCAATAAAGAATTGAACATTATTAAGCAGATTGTGGTTAATAATAATTATGAGAGCGAACTAGTGTGCCAAAAATTCTTCACAAAAAACTCGGAATTATAATGGCTTTACATCAATGACACTATTAAATACTCCTTTTTTAAATTTATTCCAGTAGAGGACAATCGAAGAAAAGTGTTCTATGGTCATCCCCCACAATTCAGGAGAAATATGTTCTATAGTCATTCCCCCACAAAAGAAGAACAATGTTCTATGGTTATTTCCACACACTTCAGGATAAATACAAGCAGTCCACAATGTAATACCTCAGTTTATCATCAACATCTGATGAAGCAACTGTGTTGGCGAAACGATATTGTCATGTTTTTGAATTAATTAGAGTGAAAATCAGAAAACTACGTAGTTTTATTTAAATTATATATTTAGAATTTAATCGAAGTATTGGTCCAATCGATTGAAGATAACTATTAATTTGTGCAACATACTCCAAAATGGACTCAATTCAAAATTAGAAGTGCCAGCTCAATACATGAAAATTAGAGTACGTATTCAATGCTCGTCAGGAGTTGATTTTAATGAAAGATTTCACATAGCTCGAAGGAGTTTTCTATCGATATGGTGTTCTTTGGAAGTACCGCCGTTGACTGATTGAATACCGAATCTTTCGTTCAAGAGCCTTGTTGTATTAACAATGGGTTTTTACATGAAAAATCATAATGCGTGTTTTGTGTTATGGTTAACCATTAACTTGATGAATTTTCAGACATATTCTCGATTCAGAATGAACTATTCGAAACCCTTGAAATAGATATGTTATCGGATAAAACTCAACGAATACTCCTAATTCAAATAATCAGTGAAAAACCTACGGTTCAATTAATCACATCAAAGTTCCGATGTAGAACTCACATTCATATAACTTCATACTCAAATAGTAGAACGGTCCGGCGAGATCAAATAGAATTGGAGCTTCGGTTTAGTTCCACACTGCGAAAATCAATGGAATCTAGGATAACTCATTCACGAAGCCTTTTTTCCTCTATAAATGAATTTGCATTTCCTGGAGGATTTTGAAATCTACCATCTATAGTCGAAGTCTGAAAGATCATAAAAATCTCTCTACGGTTGAACCATGCTTCTTGAAAATCTTGAAAACTGAATTCAAATAATACTTATTATATCGTAGATGATAGACTTTTTTAACTGGAGATGGAAGTGGAGTGATGATGTAACACTGACAGTCGTGACAGTTTGAGAGCGGTAATCTTTTCTTCTTCGAATAATATCTAAATATGTAAAACAGGGGCGTGTTATTTGAACTAATGCTATGATTATAAGTTTTTATTTATTTCATTGCTGTAATAAAAATTATTATCAATTCAGTTTAGCTGAAAAGGTGCCACTCCAGTCTTTGACTGTTGGGCGTTACGAAGTTCGCCAGGTCAGCTAGTCTGGATTGAATTTACTAAACATAAGTGGAAGCCCAATTGAAATTTGCAATGAATACCTTCAATTTACAATAAAAAATATCCCAGGAAAATTCCCTGAAACAATTAAGCTTAGGGTCATAAATGATCGTAGAATAGATCGAAAATTTCGATCAACTGGTGATAAGCCCCGCAGCACGAAATGACCCGCAGCTATTTTATATACCACGGGCATAAATTCGACAGCTCAGGCACATAACGAGATACCAGTTAATGGCCGCGTATAATGACGCCACTACATCCGCAATTACAAATATCTACGGTCTCTCTATGATCCTAAATAATGACCAAGCTCGCAATATTGCAGACGTGCTCGTGAGTGAGGTCCGAAGAAAACCGATTAATATAGAAGACAACACCCCATTTATTTATATATCTATTTTATTCCATTACATAATAACTGGGGATTATGTCCCAATTAAATTCACATAAATTGAATAGAAACGTTTCGTTTAACTCAACAGAATTATATTCTGACTTGACAATTCCTTCGGGGTGTTACCACATTGTCAAAACCTAAACTGAACGCCCAACTTGACTTTGACAATCTTTATTAATAAGTAACAAATGCAATTATACCTAATTGTTTCTATGAACTTAGAGACAATGAATTTAGATAAAACTAATGAATGAATTTGAGACAATGAACAAGAGACATTAATTTCTTGATATTTTGACCTATCCCTGTCTTTGTTACAGCTGGTCACCTTTGTGTGTCCATCCCTCCCCTAGTGTCATATATTTCGCAATTTTACATTTAAAAAAACATTGAATTGAAAACTACTGCAGTAGTTATTGAAACGTTAGTAGGAATTAGGCTTATTCCATTTGAATTGTTTTTTAATAAAATAAACATCCAAGTCTAACAATTTAAAAAATTAAAAATATCAATCGAAAAAACTTCATTATCTTAATTTCTTCATTCTTTATTATAGAGCGAATTAATCTTCGAGTTCAGATAGAGTTGCAAATGTTTTTTTTCAATAATGCAAAGTACGTGTTTCAACACGTAGATTTCGAAATGCAATATCACAAAATTTCAGACTCCTGCCACCCCTTCGTTATATAATGTCACACTTCGTCGACCCCCTCCTTATAACTTAATGTCCCCATATCATTCGAAATTTGAACATTTAGTGACACTGAAGGTGTTCTTAATAGGGATAGAGACGACGTAAAAATATTGCGATGGTCCAGTCGATGAATAACAATGAATCCAAGAACTACCTCAAGTCATAACAAAGCAGACCCCCAAGAAACAATCAGTAAAATACATATTGCTTAGAATTGAAGGAAAATTAGTTTCGAAGTTTTGCAGTCGATGTGATGTTGATTTGTTTTTTAGTTACAAATTCAAAACAGGAAACGTCTGTAGTGACTCCAAATTCTCCAATTGATCTCAAACTTCCGTAGGTAAACTGTTGTAAAACTGTACAACTAGTAGTAGTAGTAATCTTTTTTGTAGAGAAATAAATTTCTTTCTTACAAATGGTTGGAGTTTGACGAATCATTCTTTCCCTCCTCCAAAAATTAAATTTACATAAATTCGAACATAATATAATATAGTAGATAAAGATACATTTAATACTACGTGAAACTAATGATTGAAATCTGATAAGTAAAAACTTATACACTTAAGTAATTAATTCACCATAAAACTGAAAAAAAAACATATAAAGCACAAAAAACAACACATAAGACTAGTGAATTATATTGAATATTCAGAAGTCCTGAAAAAGAATGGGAATAATTGGGCACAGAAGGAAGAGTTTCACTCGAATTTATCTGAAAAAGCGTCATCATTACCCTTAGTTTCAACCAGAAAACTGATAACACCAAGACTTCCGAAAAATTGAGCTAATAATGAACACTAGAACATTCATACGAAGATTTCAATTAATCAAGAGGATGTTATATTAGAGCTAGATATGTGAAACGTCGTGTACGATGTATTTCATATTAAATTATCCTTAAATATTGTTGGTGGATATTAATTTTCCCCAAGAGCCTCACCAAATCAATATATTGAAATCGAATTCAATTAATCAAGAGAATGTTACAGTAGAGCTGATGTGAAGTGCGAGACGATGATGCCTCCATTATCCTTCAAGGTATAAATGTTAGAGAAATATTGAAATCGATCTGATGGAAGTGCGAAATATATGTTTCGTTCTGCAAAGAACTCGTCAGTCGCACCACGTCCATCGAAGTGACAATACGATTTCAATCCCCAAGCATCTTATTATGACTCCAAGTGGAATACGGTAAAGTAATGAATACTTCACAATTCCATCTATAGGAATCAGAGAAAACATCTCTCAGATCGTAGATACACCAACCATCGAACGTTCACATCTCTTCTATACCCTTCGATGGACGTGGTGCGACTGACGAGTTCCTTGCAGAACGAAACATATGTCTAGTACTTCCATCAGGTGTGGCATTCATTTCAATATTTTTCTAACAATTGTTCCTGGAAGGATAATGAAATCAGATCGTACACGTTATATATATATATATATATATATATATATATATATATATATATATATATATATATATATATATATATATATATATATATATATATGAAGGCCCCCAGTTTTTATTGATGTACAGGATGAGGAAAACGTTCACAGAAGAATCCCGCAAAGTACGATAAATAATTCATTTGTGGCTTATAATGAACGATCAAGTAAAACCCGAGTATTATAACTTTTTCATCAGAATCCCTTAATCCTTCTAAATCCGATAGGAAACGTGTCGGTGTTATGGCGTCCGGACCTCCCTTCCGCACTCGACATAAAACACACACTTACGCCATACAACATGTGCCGTCATAGCGTAATATTCTCTCGTTTCTACTTGCGTATGCATTTAATCCCGCCCTCGTAAAACATAAAACAAAGTCGACATCTTCTAATCCTCACGGCTTACTTTGTGTGACCGACCGTTTTCGCTAATGATAGAATAGATCACGACGTGAGGTAGATCGCTGCGTAATTAAGGTTATATTGTACCGCTCCCCATTGGGGAGCGATGATCCGAGAACTATGGGAATTTGCCAGCGGCACATTCTATATACACTTAGGAGTGATAATTTCGTGCTTTACACCCACCCTCCAGATACTACGGAAACTAGTTATTAGCCAGAACGATGAAATATCGTCATTATTAGCAAATAATGGCGACAGGATCGATTTGATCTCAGGGATTTATTTTTGGTTGACGCGCACTAATACGTAGAGTCAAATAAATTGTATTACTTCGTGTTTTTGAGGAGTAATGTTTCTTATGGAAATCACTGCTACTATATTTATTATACTGTGTTTTACAGTTGCTTTACCCCATTTTTTCAGGCCTCGAAAAGATATCGAATAGCTCATTTCGCTTATTGGAAAGAAATGATAGAATCAGATGTTGACATTACGTTTTTCAAATGTTATTCGAATTTGAGAAAATTCAATAATTTATCTAAGTTGTTACGTTAGGTTGAGAAAAAAAATGAATTTTTCAAATTCTAATATATTCTAATATTTTCTATGTTTTCAGGTCGATATATATTCAGTTTTTATATTCAAAATGATTTATAGTATTAGAAATCCGTAAATTGACTACGAAAAATTTACAAAAAATCTTGGAAGATTTCGGATTACCTTCCTTATACCTGAATATTTTTGGACCAGTTGGCAGAAGCCTCAAAATTAATTTGGTTAAAGCCGTAAAATTACATAAGCTGTATCCGTTAAATTCATTTGCAGGAGTCACTAAATAATCTTGGTTATATGTAGCCATGGTTTTATTTATGTACGAAACACAGAGGAAAATCTGTCCTTAACTATACAATTCCACTATCAGAAAGAAGTCTATCATAGACTAGCACACAATCAATGTAACATCAAAATACCACGAACCTATGTCACAATATTTTCACAACTTTAAATTATTTCATACAACTATAACACATTTGATTTATAGTAGAAGTATATATACATTATTTATTTCGAATTTTTTGGTTGTTGAATATATCTTTATAAATTTTGAACGCGCTTGTAAGCGTAAGTGTTTCGAATTATTGTTTCATCGACTATTTTTCTCTTCAACAGAATTTATTAGCGTTTGATTAACATTTTCAATTTTTCACGACATCTTAAAATCGTCTCCAATATAAGAACAGTCTTTTCCAACTTTTCAATACTTCCTTCATTACTTATTAAATTCTTTTTCTCTCAATTCAATTATTTCAATAAGTAAGTCAAGTCTTTTATTTTTTCATTTTCTCGATTTGTTGCGTAGATACAAATTTGTGTTTTTTTCCTTACAAAAACTAGTTTATATTTCGTTCTTTTTTTATTCAACGTGTTAAACGTCGTGAACAAAATGGAAGATGTATCTACGCGATAGATCAGAAAGAATTTCATGAACTGATTTTTATGGAATATATTTTAGCTATGTATATCACCTGGAGTTGAATGTGAGTCTCAAATTAGGGCTTCTATATCCCCCTGGAGTTGAGGCATTGGCATATCTTGTGCAGTTGAAATAGAGATTCAAGTTACACCCAATTTCTAGTGACTTTGAAGATTTGCATTCTGAGCAAGCAGAGAAGAACAGGATTCAAGATAAGAGAGATCTTCCATCCAAATTTATTTGTGATCTTGAATCAAAAGATTTTGAATAGAAATTTCAAATAGAATGACTTAGTTTCACTATCCATATTATACATAAATCAGGTGAATTTAAATTCGTCTCCCAAAGTTTTAGAGTTCGGTGCAATCACCAACAATTTACCTGCGTTAATCGTTATCTACGCTATCTACTTGTCCAGACTTTGTTTCAGTTCTTGTTGTGAAATTAAAGGTAGTTTCGGGAGTTACCAACATCAACATTGAAGGTATAAATGAAATTTCTACCTTAAACACATTGACATTAATTTATAAAAGGAAATGTCAATGTGTGTCTGTGTGTTACTGTATATGTTTGGTATCAAAAAAGATGTTTCCAACTCATGGAAGAATATTAAATTAACCGTCATTCTATTTGTGATTACTTTATAATGTACATTGTTCAATTTGCGAGTGATATTCTCTGCTCTACAAATGTATGCATAGCAATTAAATAATTAAACCATGTTTGATTTCACCAAAAAGGGCCTAATCAATACGCTACGGGTTATCTTCACAATGGCGCTGGATTCGCAGTTGACCACCCAGTACAATGAGGATAATTGAGGCTACCTAATTGGCCGTCGTGTCGTGCATCTAGAGGCCATTATATTGACCGTGATTTCACACGCACGTGAATCCTCAATTGGCGTAACATAACGACGCCCCATTGTATTAACTAACACGGGGGAAAATCTAACAGAAAATTGCTACAATGACGCGCCCTTTGATGTGATGAAATAACGAGTTGAAAAATCAGTCAGACCAAAAACGGGGACATAATTGATGGATGTCCTCCCCAATAATTATGATATTTATTGGTGCAGATAATGGAAAAAACACACATATTCTAAAACAGACAAACGTAAATAAATAAATTATATCGTACCTATATGCAGCAAAGACTTACACAAGTCATTCTGAAAAATCAATTTCAATTGAAATAGAACAAATTGAAACATGAACACTCAAAAAATCTGAGAAGATCAATAAGACTTTTTTATTATGAAATTCTTGACTAACACTCTGAATTATTCTAACTTGAACGAGCCTGCAGCGGAGATGGTTCTGACTCTTAAAGTGATGACTAACTCGAAATTCCTCCCTACAATTACATATTTCAAACATTGAAAATATGAATATAAAAATTGTAAAAAAAATTTATAAAAGTTTTATGTATATATATATATATATATATATATATATATATATATATATATATATATATATATAAATTTTCAAAATTGATTTATTGCCTGTTTAAGATAGTTTATTTCGAATGTTTTTAGCAATAACAGACTTCTTTTAATAAGAAAAACTTTAATTTTGTTGACGTTTCGTTGTATATCACAACTTTGTCAAAACTAATTATTTATGACAAAGTTGTGATATACAACGGAACGTCAACGAAATTAAAATTTTTCATTGGGCAGGGGACGATTCTTACACATCTAAAAAGCTCTGGGGTATTTTAATGAAATGTCAACAAAGACTCTACGTATACCCACTAATGTTCTCAAAAGGAGGAATCTAGAATGCTAGAGGAAATTCTTACGTATTTTCTTCGATAGAGGGAAGTCACGTGTTTATCTCAAGAACTAATGTTCTCCTCATTCTGAAGATGGGGACCTGCTAGCGTATGAAGGTCATTGATTCTTGTATGAATGAATATCCACGAATGATTCCTTATATGGATGAAACAATTCTATGGTATTTTCATTTAAATAAGTTCAACGATTTTTCGAAAAGCGCTTAATGGTGTAATTTTCATATTATTCATATAGAGTATATCTTGCAGCTTATTAAAGTTTCTTGTTCTTTACCTCATTACAGATATATTCATAGAGTTAAGTAGAAGAAGCGTAGCTAGACTTGGTTGTTTTTCTTGATGTATAGTTTATATCTATTTTTTTCTTGCCTGTTTTTATGGTGTAATTTCCATATTATTCATATATTGTATATAATTTTGTTAAATTGTGTTGTTCATTACCCCATTACAGATATATTTATAGGGTTAAGTAGGAGTAGCGTAAGCGAGACTTGGTTGTTTTTCTTGATGTATAGTTATATACTTTTTTTCCTTTTTTTTTCCCTGTTTTTATGGTGATATTCGTATATTATTCATATATTGTATATCTTGCATTTTATTAAATTGTGTCGTTCATTATCTTATTACAGATATATTATATTCATACGGTTGAGTAGGAGTAGCGTAAGTTAGACTTCGCCATGGAAAATTATTGTACAAATTGTACGTTCAATAAAGTCATTTATTATTATTATATTCACTCCCGAAATTGATAGGTTCGTTCTCGTTGACAACGTGTGTGTAGACAGCTCCCTGAGAGTGTGATTGAGAGTCTCAGTAGCTCCCTGATTTAGATTTATATATATATATTTATTTTTGAAATTGATTTATTTCGATTATTTTGAAAGTTTTTAGCATTAACAAAATTAATTAAAATAAACAAAAGTCTTTTTCATATTAAAAAGTATTGATATATATATATATATATATATATATATATATATATATATATATATATATATATATATATATATATATATATATATATATCCTGAATGAAAAATAATCCAATGAGAATTAAAGGGGGAGTATCAAAATGTCAATACAGCTAAAGTGTTTTTCTGTACTCAAAACGAATGATGCGTAATTTTCACATTACAATCTACCCGGATGCGTCAATTGTGAGTTTCCACATCAGAGGAATACTGTGTAAGGATCGTAACACGGTCATTTGGTTATCTTTCAATTTGTTGAAAGCCCTTTTACTGTTTTCGCTTGATTGGAAGCCGTAAACCTCGTCGAAGGGATAAATCGCAATCATTTAGCATTACCTTTCAAAAACTCACCGAATAGGCAGTAAGAAATACGCACATTACATGGAAAAATTGAATTTATCATGTAATAATACATAAACAATGGCGAAAAGTGCTACCAAAGATATACAGGTTCTTAAAAATTTTGATTTATTTGGGCGACTTGTTATACAATATTAAGACGAAAAGTTCTAATTAACCTGGGAGATGAGTTTCCTCATTGACGAGATACAATTAGCTCAATATTTTTATTAATTCAATAAAAAAAATTTAACTGCAAAGAACAATGAACAGAAAGTAGTACATTTCGAAACAGAAGTACAAAAAATCCATCATTTGATTCTTGATTATAGTAGTTCGACTACTGATAATGGGTTATTAGATCGAAATATATGTCGAGAACACCACACAAATCATATGGAGTTCACGCGTTCATTCAAAATATACTATAATATTCTAAAGATGTTCCAACAACTGTTGAGCCAGCAGTAAAACTGACTTTTCCAATATCACTTTCAATAATTAGAAGAATATAACAGATTCATATCATTCAATAGATTAGATTTTTCATCGAATAACTGAAATAAATTATTCATAATACGCTCATGAAACGCAACAGCTGTACATACTAATGCGTATACATAGAAAAGGGGGGACCACATATTTAGACTGTGCGGGCTTACAAAACGGAACAAAGCCTTGAAACAAACCGATATTGTTACAGCGGACAATAACATACCAGCTCCGTGTTCTTTTGACGAACGTAATAACAATATCGCTTTTATTTTGGGTAGGGTTGTTTGATCTCAGGATGCGACTTGTTGAGGAAGAAAATGAATGTTTGGGGTTTACAAATTCGATCCATAACTGAAAAATATGAATAATTGATACATTGGGATACATTCCCCTCAAAGCTCCATATATTTGAATTGCCAATGAATTTGGTTTCAAATTCTGAAACAAACTATGATGAAATAAAAATTAAATGCTAAAATTAATCGGATTAATTAAAAAAAAATGAAAAACATATAATAATGTCCTGACGCCTGAAACAGAAATATGAACTAGGAATTAGATGAAATACATTAATATGAAAGAAAATCAATAAACTTTTACCGCCCATGAACGAACGTTTCTTTTTCACTTGAGGACGGTTAGTGATACATTAGTAACCGACACGTCGTGTGAATTCGATTGCTGATTCAACCATAGGTCTGGTAATGAATTTATTAATTCCATTATATATTGATTTTTTTGTTTTATTCTCATTTTATATTTCTGTTTGAGACCTCAAACATTAATTATTAAACTTTTTCAAAATTTTTTCAGTTTGATCCGATTGATTTTGAAATTCAATTTTCATTTAATGATAGTTTGTTTCAGAAATTGAAATTAAATTTACAGATATTGGAAGTCCGACAAAATATGAAGAGTATATCGAATGTTGAACAATAATTATGGAATTAAGTCCGGTACTTGTGACTATACTATAAATCGAACAATATTTCAGCAGATATTGTGCGGGAACGCAATTCACATCTTTACTGATTGAATGAAATTAATAATGAATGTCTTAGATAGAATAGTTTGTGATGAATGTGAATATTGTAACTTTTTCAGTTTTAAAAACTTCATCAACATATATTTATTAATAATGGCAGTGAGTTGAGCTTTAATTGGCTATCATTTCCAGGGAGGTAGTCATCCTGAACATAACTTGATGACATGGAGAATTTTCAAAATTAAGCCGCAATTTCCAACACTATTATCCCTCTATGAAAGGAAACGTAATGATTGGTCTATTCCTATCACCTTGTTTAAATACTTCTCGAATTATATTCTTTGAGAATTTGCACATTTTTGAGATGTAACGTAATAACCATCAAGATATCATTGCGCCTCCTTTCTGAACGAATGGTCCACTATTTGCCTCCCTAAACAGTCTCACGTAATGGATGAATTAACTGGATTCAAAGGAAGAAGTAATTCAACTAGATACTATCATCAGAAAATAACGTGTTTAGAATGTGAAATAATGAGTAGCAGTATAATATAATGTTCTGTAAACTATTCAGAAATACATTTTTAGTACGAAAAAAACAACAATATATTTATTATTCACCTTACTTCCACGATGACTAAACCTTACGATATATTATATTCAGTCAATTTCCAACAAAAATTCGAATGAAAAAGAAGTTGATATGTGATCGGAAAAATTTTCTGTATCTCAACATTAGAAAAACTAACAAAATACTGATGAATTTTTTTTTTATTATGTTCGAAAGCATTTCTAACATGATCGAATTTAAATATCTTACCTTACGCAAAATTAGGCATGCATAAAACTTCAAAGCTCACCTGAAAAGGAAAATATGAATCAGTAAATATCACCAGGATAATTCTTACTTATTATTGAAATTGGATAAAAAACAGTCGGCAAGGATTCCCAGATGTTGCTCAACAATTGTTTTCAATAATTGTATTGTACAACAAGATGTTTTCAACAATTGTATGGGTTTAACCCATATTGAAAGCTTAAAAGTTTAACAGTGTTTAACTTTTGAAAAGGGTTCACCAGGTCAAAACAATTATCAAGCAAAAATATTTTGTGAAACTGAGCCAAGTGTTTTTTTTTCAATTTATAATAAATTCTTTTCAACAAGAGATCATCGAATATTTAACCAACTTCATTGAAGTTGTGGAGACTTTTCAGAAAGACTTTGACTTTCGTAGGCCGACATATTTAAAATGAAAACAGAACAAGAAATTACAATTTCGACCAAATTGTCCTTTGTTATTTGAAAAGCTTTCATTCGAAATATCTAAATTTGGTAATTGAATCCTACAAGATGACATTTCACAAAAATCCTTCAGTTTTTTTGATGATATATTACATTCCATTTCTCTTTTATATTGTATTTCGTATAAATACCCTATTTCCAGTACTATTTTTGACTTTTTCGTTTAATTTGTATAATTATAAAGATTAAATCAACGTCTTGTTTGAGTGAATGGAAAGTTATGTAAGATCATAATTAATCAAATATTAAATCTTTCAACTCTGTTCAATACAAAATTATCGAAATAATGTATATGTTTGGAAAATATATATACATTATATACATTTGGATATACATTTCTCTCAAATGTATTTCCTTTCTCCATATTAAGAGATATTCATTCAGAAAACATGCCGACGTTTAAGTTGAGTTGAAATTATGAAAATACTGAAAATTATGAAAATACTTTCATATTTTAATCGTTTTTTTAATATTGACAAATTTCATTTGCTACAACATCGCTATATTTTTCTCGATGGTGTTCAATTTCAGGTCCCATGGTTGAATTGAATTTATGACTTGAACTCTTCACGAAATCACTTCTATTATTTCTTTAATAGAGGAGAACATATTACAAATATTAATTACTCATGAACTAAAATGAAATATTAAAACTAAAATAAAAAATGAGATGTAAAATAGAACATTGCCAAGGAAATTGTAAACCTTAATAAAAGGTTCTATTTCCTAATTCAGACAAAGTTTTCGATTTTCGTCCAAATATTCATCGAATATCCATTGAAATCTAGCTCAATGCTAACGTGGCCGTTACTATGTTCGACATATTATTCACCATTGTATTTGCGTAGGACCTCTGTGCCATTTCTGGATCCTCTAACTAGAATTCCAGAAATGGAATAGTCAAATTCATGCTTCCATGCAATTTTAAATGTCTGAACGGATGCATAATGCACAGTTTCGTAATATTGATATTTCCAACAAAAGCATCCGAAGTTTCATTCACTTTAATAGAATTCGTGAGTTACACAAGCATATTCGTTCGAATAGAAACGAATACTTTCATAAAAGAACTGTCATGAAAAATTTTCATAAAAATTAACTAGTTTGATTTTTAATAAAAGAAATTAACCATTTTGAATTGACACGGATCATACCAGGTTGTATAATATCAAATTATTATATTATAAAATAAATTATAAATTCTTCACATGTATATTATCAAAACTGTTTTATTTACGAATGAGTATCATTGTCTAGTAGGTATAATATAGAATTTAAGAATCTTTGATTAACTCTACGATATTTTAATTTTTCATTATCTCATGCTTTGAATCAAATTAATATTTACTTGATAGTAAATCATATTGAGAAAAAAGTGATTACTAACACAAAATTCAATTTTAAAGGCTGTAATTTAGAAGATAGATCTACCTCAACAAAATGTCAAGAAAACGAGTTTTCTAGAAGAGCACAACTTCGATTTGAAATTTTTTAAATCTCTAGAACGTTTTACCGTTCAGAGGTTTGATAGGGCTGCGACATTATCACCTACAATACAAGGCCAGACCTTTTTTTTCTCGAAAAAATCTGAGCAGATGTGGCCCGACAGATACTAACCACTCCTACTTAGACAGAACTTTAGTCTGAGTTCTGATTATTCCTGCAAAACGTGTTACAATTTACTGTTAAAAGGCCGAATTTTTATCTTCTCTCCTGTATTATTGGTAGTGTTGGCTGAAGAAGAAAAATGTTATTGTAAAGGTGAGACCTAAGTTACATTTCTTAAATTTCGTGTTAATAATTTCGTAGAAATAGTTTTTTAATATTCATTAATTGGGTCTCTAGCAAAAATGGAGTTGCCTTTTGGCTCTAACATAGAAAATTCACCTTCCCGATCAACATGAAGTTGATAAACGTGATTCCTTTTTTCTGTTCAACCGGTTTGAAACTGTCTGTTTTCCTATTCAAAACATCACAATAACCAATCAAAAAAGCGAAATTGTGATAAGGTAAAAAATATTTTAACATTCGAAGAAAATATGAAGAGTACAAATAGTATATCCTTTAGGTTTCATTAAACTACCGAATATTTGGATCGCTGAAAAAGTACGCAGGTACTTTTCTACTTTGATTTTGACATATAAGTTATTGACCAATTTGATAGGAACAAAAGTAATTCCAAATTGATATTTATCTGAACTTTACAGTGACTATATCAATAATTGTATAGAATAATAGAAACTTTCCACTTCACCAGAAGAGAACTGTCAATTTGAATGACAAAATCATTGAGATACATGATAGTTTCTGAAATTGTTTTGAGGTAGAGGCTCCAAAAAAAGTGAGATCAGATGAGGGTGTGAATAGAAAAGTTTGATTACAAATGAACTTGATTTCCACATGATATCTGTTTGCAATGATCGGACGGTAAACCTTGCAAGTGTTGGTCAGCAAACGCAAGATAGTTTCCAACACTTTCACAAATTTTAGGGATGAAATACTGAGCTATGAGTTCTCAGAAGCAGAAATAATTCAGCATATATAATTTATTAGGAGAAACGCAATCGTCTGCTATCGACAAATATTGAAAAGGTTTCGATTCATGTGATATTTGTTACGCGGCCGAATGCTTTGCTTGAAAATGGTTTGTAACGACGAAACGCGTCATGCAGAATACCAAGTGTTTGAAAAATATTCAACGAAAAAATTAATGCCGAATACTTGTGGCATAATCTCAACCCAATCGCCTATGTATTTAATAATACAGTAGTCCAATTCTCCACATTGTTACATTTATTTCAGTTACATTTGAATAGAGTAAAATGAATGGACTCTAAAACGATAGACGAAGAAAATGCTGACGATATAGCGATTTAACTTAATCACCCAGCTCCATCATGCGGCAAATCCGTTTAGAAATGGAAGTTAATTCGTTCGTAAAAAACCAACTGACCGAACCAATTAACTGCCAAATCCCATTATGCACTTTCGCAATCTCGCACCTAAGCCTCGTGCATGCAATCTTGGCCCGCTAAAAAGTACACAGTAAAGTGATTTATTTCTAGATTACGAACTGCCTTAGATGGAACCAGTATAAATGAGCGCTCTCGTTGTCTTCGTTCATGTGAGAAAATAGAAGTCTCAGTGAAGTGAACAATGTCTTAATCTAGACTAATGCTACGAGGCAATTTCTGTTTGCTCGCTTAATGTAATGAAGAGAACTCTTGCCAGTGCAGTTCAGTGAAAATTGCAACCTGCGGTGCGACATTTCGCATTGTTTGAATGTATAATCAGCGAATCGTCCTACGCTCTAGCAGTGGGATGAAGAGCTTCAGATAAAATCTTTTTTGCTACAATGCTTTTGAAAAGCATTATGGAAATCGAGAAATATTTGATTTGTAAATGATTCATTTGAATTGAATAGTTCATACTTGAAATACACGAATATGAGTAGCTTGAAATATGATAAGTATTGAACAAAAACTAAATTGTTCATCATATCATAATTCATTTGTCGAAGTAACTTTGTTATGTGCCGAATGTTGATATCTTGGACATCATTTCATTGGACATTCATATCGCGACTCGGCGGTCGATGACAACCATCTGGTGGGCTATTTGAGAGATCATTGGAACGTGGGGTAATTTTATATAAGTAAACTTCATCTGGAAAAAGATTTGTGGTCATGTTCATATTTTCGGAACTTGGAAATTACGTCTATGAAAAAAAAACCCGGGTTCATAAAAACAATGACAATCGATCTTACGAGTAATTATACACCATCATGAATCACAGATACCGTTAACTACTTTATGAACAACCTCTATAACTAGCACATACATATTCCGGTTCTAGTGAAATGAGGTGTTATTCAGTTTTAAAATAACATTTTAACGATGATTGAATTATATCCAGATATGATCAATTTGAATTTGCGTCATTAATCTACAGAGAATTTATTGAAATGATTGTGTTGTAAAAAAAAATTATGAGGAGGTTAAAAGTACAGGGGATGACCAGCAAATTAATGATTGAAATCTTAACCTACCGCAAAACTGCAACTGGAATCAAACGATGATTTGAATCTGCTTTCATTTGGTTGAAAGAATGGTGATAATTTAGCGGAATATTCGAAAATAACTGAAATATAGCATATATAATAATATATAGCATAATAATATAAATATAATAACAAGAATAAACATTATTCTTGATGAATAATGTTTATTACCTGGATCTGTCTTATAGTATGTTTGAAAGCATTGCCGGCCGGAATAGGTGGCCGACAATCCATTAATAAGAGGTCCAGAAGACTCTGCAAGTACTGGATTAAGTACCATATATCACTTAATAATTTTCATTAGAAGCAAGACAACCGGAAATTAAGAAATTGAAGTATGACTCTCGAAGAATAGACAAAAAGTGAGTATTGAAGTGTAACATCGGAAAATCGTCAGAAGTAGTATTGAGAGTTCTCGAAATATGAGCAGACATCAAATTATGCCTCTTACTAACATCAGAAGGTTATAGTAGGAGACATAATCAGAAGTGACTTCTCAGCTGAATAGTAGTAGAAAATAGGGGTACGCAGTATTCGAAAAAGAAAAATTGTAAGGGAAACAAAAATTAAAAAAACGAATCAACAATCGTCGAAAAACTTATATGACAAAAAATGTACGAAAGTGGAGTACAAGAAAGACCAAGTAGGAGCTGAATTAGCAGTAAAAATAAAGAAAAAGACTATTATTCACTTGAAACTTCACGAGAAATAAAGATGTATATTTTTCTTTACTTCGCACATCTCAAAAACTCGTAATATAAGATCTGTATTTTTCGTCAATTTCGATAAACACAAAAATGAAGCTAGAAATCGAAATCAACAATAGAAACGAAAATATTGATGAAATTGTGTAACGACAAAGAAATATTTCTAAAAGCATCAAGCCTTCCTTTCACACACTAGTAGAAAAAATAAACAGAAGAATAACATTTTTCTAAAATAAATTATGAAATCTATTTTCTTTGAAAAATATAGAAACGTAGGCTTCTTGCAATTGATGCCAAACTGAAAAGAATAACTCGAAGTTATAATAATCGCGAAGATCAATGACACTCATGAAAACACAACATTATTTATTCTATGGCAGCGATCCAGATCTGAAATATGGGGCAAATAAACACTGTTAGAACCAGGCGATGAGTTTCGAATTTTGAGAAAACGACATAAGGTATTTATTATTGAGCGCTTGAACAAAATTTTGTGTATTGCTAATAAAAAAAAACAATATGTGACAACAACCGGCTTTCCTGACGTGGACTATGTTCGATTTACGAAAACCGAACATTTCTGTGATTGAAATACTTTTGTCTTCTACAGATTATATTTCATTACTGTGTGAAATTTCATTGAGCTAAGTTTAGTTGTTATGAAGTTATTGAGTAACAAATATTCATCCAAACATCGAAAATTGCCCATCATTAGTAATTACATCATCAAGAAACTAATATACATTTTGATATTCAGTAGTTATATAATTTGGTGTTATTTATAGCAATCGGAAAATCGTTGAAAAACCTAGAAAAAGTGTCCACATTTTACTGTTTCAGTTTTCTGTTGAACTTTCAACCGAGACGCAAAGAAATCTTACACAAAAAACAATCTATACAACACCATATTTTCGGGGTATTTAATTTCAAATGAAATCAGAGGACGAATAAACGCCCAAACAAATTTCATTGCGTCAAACGTTTAGCTATTTGAGTTAGGATCAACCTTTTGATCCTGTGAAATGGATATGTTGGCTCTCAAGCGTCCGAGCCAGAATGGCATTGGACATTAGCAGAAGGGTAATAGAGGATCCTGAAAGCTTTCCAAGGCAGTTTACACTAACTTTTATGTTTGCCTGAGGAACAGAATGACGGGAGGTAAATCGAGAGGTGGATATTCAGGATTTCGCAAGATCAATAGTGACTGAGAAAGGGTGGACAACGTTTTCTGCGGATGTACACCAAATTAAATGAGGGTAAAAACGAATGACCATGAAATCGAGTGGGACAGAATACTCCAGAGAAACTACCTGAGATTGTCAGAAATTAAATGCGTATTTGAGCCCATAATATTGCATTTACGACGGTTTTGAACGGCTGGAATGGAATTGATAAAAATATGATATTTTTTATCTCTAATTTCGACCAAATCTTCAAAGCGGTTTTTATGGTAGTTTACGATTTCGATGAGTTATGTCTACAAGTGACTTTTATATATATATATATACTTGGGCGTTACATTTTTCTTCGAGCATTCCTTTTTGAACCAAATATGATTTTCACTCTTTTTGAACTTGAAGAGAAAACAATTCAAACAACGAGTTTTTCGTTGTTTGAATTCCTAGTAAAGTTAAATGAATGTTCGCTGATCTTTTGGTGGAACATTGTTTAATATATTGAATATACTTTGTGTGGACTCATAAAAATTATATTAGCTACTTGACATTTGCTTCGGAGTGTTACTCCATTTTCAAAAGCTGAACCGGAGGAGCTGTTAGCGTTTGAAAATGTGCTAACACAATGTGGTTTTTTATACAATATAGTCGAGATATGTTGAGGCTTCTAATTCATAAACAGAAGTTGAATAAAACTGAGTCAATTAATTTTTTAACCCCTTTTCCAATTAATTAAATTGTTAATGTCAAAATTCTCAGAATGTTACATCTCATTTGTAACAAACTGAGTTGTATTATCAGTTGTATAAATACAAGTGAGTTGCAACACCACTCAGTTGCAAATAAAGTGATCTAATTCGCTGATCTCTTCGTGAAATATTGGTGAAAAAATTACCCCTTGAGAGGGTCATCTGGCCATTATCATAAAATATGGGTTTCAAGTACTAAAGAAGTGGAAAAACATTGGATAGTGATTTTGATTTGCACTCTTAACCTTATTTAATGACTCAAACTAATAGAGATGTACTAAAAATTCGGTGGAATATATAATTGTGATTGACAACAATGCCCACATAATGGCTTTTTGCAAGCATCACACAATTAATTGCAATTATTTTCGTAATCAGAAGTGCAACAGTTTTTTCACTTGCTGCTGAAGGGTGCCTCAGTATTTGTAGTTGTATTGCAGTCGTTCTACAGCTTGCTGGAATATAAAATTCCGACTACGCTCCTTTTTGTTTATCGCCTCTACAATGCCATAATATTGTGCTCTTTTCGTCTACCTATTTTTGTAGATTCTATAACAGAACTGCTGCACCACAGTACTCGATGACATATTTGACAGTTTGCATTGCAAAAGCATCACGAAATCGTAACCTATACACTTTCACCCTTCGTTGCTTTTGACAGTAGGTACAAAAATTAAATTTTAGCTAATTTAGGAAGAGGAAAGCATATTCAACGTTGAATAATTTAGATTTCCTTCGCCGTGTTTCTAAGTAAATATCATCTTTATTCTGGGTATGATGATGCTATGAAAATGAATTTATTTGTATACTAAAATGTCACAAGAGAATATACAGAGAAGTACAGAAAAATAAAATTTCAGAAATTATTGAACGGTAAATTTCAAAATGTGTTAAATAACCCTGCCTGTCTCTCTAGTGTTAATATATTGAATGGAAAGCACTAAATTCAAAAAAGTATAATGTCTATTGAGAATTGTTTTCAAAGTTCAACTTTTTGTGTTTTTTGAGTGTTTTTTTCGCAATTTAATACGAACCACTTATATTGAAAGAATTTCGTGGAATTGAGCTACCAATACAAAAGAATGGTACCGAGCTAGCACCAACTCAAGAAACCACAACAAATTCGAAAATAAATTTGCAATAAGGTAGCCATTTATCCCAATTTTATGCATGGAAATGCAACTAGTAATGAAATAACAGAATTTATAAAATACGTTCACTTCCCCCATTCTATTGTACAGTTTAAACCTGGATAAAAACTTTATTTAAGCAAATATTATTTAAGGGAATGATTTACCTCACAGAGATCTCACCACTTCAATGTTTTTGTGCCGTTCATCCCAGAACTTTCCATGTTGTTCTGGCGAGTTGAATACAGAACAAAAGAGGGAAATACGACGTGTACTTTGCAAGTGAATTAGTTCGGCGCCTATTAGGATAATTTCCTTCTCAAAGTTTTGCTGTTGTCTCATCAATTCCGCATGGCCAGTTGTATAGTGGTGCCGTTTGAGCGTATCAAAGAGTCGTTAAGGAACTAATGTGATGTAATGGACTCAGATAAGGGAAAGCGTTAATTGGATTAAAGCTGCAAACTAGATGAGATTGAATGAAAAATTGAAGTTTTGTGTAAAACGGTTGCCTGTACAACGCCTCATGTTTGTTTTAATTCGAATCGGTGAGAACAATTTGATGATCTGAATGTACAAACCCAACTTCAGTTGTTTGATTACCATCTTTATTTACTACATTTGAATTCCGATTATTCGGAATATCCGTATAATCGAATATGCGGATAATCGATTTCAAAGGAAACCAAAAATAAATAATAAACACACGTCGTTTAGATAATATGATAAATAAAAAGCAAGCTTTAACAATAGATAATGTTGGAAATAACATAGGAATTACATAATACCTATGTACTCTAAAATTTTGGTTTACTCCATTTATTACGTTTTTTATACTTCACTTTGTTTTTTTTTGTATTTTTACTACTATTTTCCATCTTCACTTTGTCTTGAAGAAACAACACTCTTTTTCGCTTGGATATTTTGAATTTCCATCACAATAATACTCGTTATATAATAATAATATGTATTTGTACCTGAAAATATACAAAAAATCTACATATTTTGAATTGTCAATTTTGAATCACATATCAATCTCATTATTTAAAATATATTCTTTCTTACATCAAGCTTAAATAACATAATACTAATACTAGTTTTCAATATACTTGGTATATGCTATTTTTAAATTTAGAAAGCTTACAACTTTGGATATGAAAACTATCAGTATTTCTAGTATTTAACCCATGCACATCACTGATATGTTACATTTTTCATTACATTACATGGAAGCAACTGATTTATTTTAAATATGAATATATATGAAGCAAAGAGTATTCTTTGTTAAACAGACATTAGTTCCAAATAGCTCAGCATAATTTTAACAGGGGTATACCTATTGCACTTTGAAATAGTTTGCAAAGCTCTATTCTGTAACATTTGTAAATGTTGAATTTTGTCTTTATAAAAAACCAAATAACAAAGTGGAGCAATATTCAAAATGTGGCATTAATATTGATTTGAACAGAACGTAAACAAAAATGAAAGACATATTTTCGGTTGAACGCTATCAGAGAAATCAAATAAACTTTATCAAACAGATGAGGGCGAGAGTACACGGTCGAAGGCGAAAAAAAACGTGTCTCAACATATCTCGTGTCGTCGAAACATTTTGAAATGGACAATTAGAGAAGAAACGAATGAGTTCGGATAATCGGAATTCTACCGTATTTAGGAACAGAAACTTAATTTGATCACTGAATTAAGTAAGGACAAACGAGATATTCTGGGTGGTAGTTTTATACAGTCAAAACATTACTAGTTCTATAAAAAATTTATATTGGTGTCTCGTTTGTTTTTTTCCAGCTGACAACGATGGTTAAAACAAAAGTTTGTTTTCGTTGTTTGTTATTGAATTAACACTGAAAATTCTATTTTCTGAAATTTTGTTTCATTTCAGTAACTCCTTCGTTTACAAATTTGAAGGAAAATGTTTTTTTACGTTATAGTGGCATTTTTCACATTATTAGAGACATAGTTATAAAAATATTTTTTGAGCTGTTATGGATTTTGAGATTTTGTGCTTAGCTTTTCTTACTATAAATTCAAACTATTTTTTATTATCTATCTATAGAGGGAAAAAATTATAAATGCGAAATTATATATATGCATAAATATAAAACATATAACGGTTCTTTTGTGAAGTGAAAAAGAAAATGAAAACAATTGAATTCTTCAGAAGGTCATGATTAATATGGAAAAAACAATTTTTTCAAGCAGGCCATTCTACAAATTTTTTCTGAAATCACAATTATAATTTTTTTGTTTTAAATTTAACTTGCGTTTAACCTTTTTCATATATTGTTGAATTTGTCGATTTGGAGACTCCATCAACTGTAAATAATTGATCGAATCTTCCAATATGGAGAGAATCAATGCAGCAGGTCACTTCATTTACAGGTGTTTCATTTCTCTTTTTTTCATCTCTATAAGTTCGAAACACGTGTCAAAAGCTGCTTCCATTCGCAAGTTAAACCTTTCTCATATATTATTATATATATATATATATATATATATATATATATATATATATATATATATATATATATATATATATATATATATATATATATATATATATATATATATATATATTTATATATATATATATATATATATATTATATAATATATATATATATATATATATATATATATATATATATATATATATATATATATCTCATTATTTTTATTAATTTTGTAGGTCTACTGAAGAAGCGTCAATCTGGTATAAAAGGACAGATGAACGTAAGAGAGAGTGTTCTGAGAGTATGAAAAGTTTTTGGGAGGAAAAAAGCTGAAACAAAAGCGCTAAAAAATGCGAATTCAAGTTCAATCGCTATTCTAATGTGGAAAAATCGTTATAATGATAACAAAAAACGGAAAGAAACGATGAAAAAAGAGTTACGGTCATCAGCTGTAATGGATTCATTAATTTGGCTGAGCGTATCGAATGCAATACCGACAAAACTTGGGACTAAAAGCCCAATTTGTATCAATCCGAAACGTTGATACACTTTCCAATTAGTACAGGAACAATATACCGTAAAATTGGTGTTCATATCATCGATTCAATTAGAACGAAACAATTGTACGTTGTCGACTTGATGATCGATTTCGAATTGCGACCGCAGGTGCATATCATCAAAATTTGAGGTGCTCTATTTGTAACATGCAGATAAACATTTAGTTTGACCACTACACTAATTAAACGGGCAGAGAAGAACAGTCGGTTTGAAACATCCACTAATTAATTAGTTATTTATGGAATAACAGAAATCATTAGGATATTTTATTTTTTTTGGCCAATGGAGTCGATGATTTGTAACCAGTCAAGTCCATGCAAGAGACTGTTCCTATCGTAGTAGAAAATACCTCAGGAGCTGCTTTTACGTTGTATGGTCGAATTTTTGGTTGTGGGAAGCTTATTTCGCTTTTTGATTGAAGAGAAGTTCCCGCTATATCTGGTTTTCTCTATGTTCAATATACTAGCAACTATGTATGTCTTCTTCTGTATGATTAGCAACGATAAGAAAAACAGCTGGCGTCCATCGAAAACATCAGCTTGTTCATACAGTGGGGTATCTGATATATTTTTTATGAATAATTGTCAGCAGTCAGTTTTTTTGACTCTCTAGCTTTTCATTACTGTATCATTAGCATCACCCCACGCAACAATACCATATCTCATCAGAGAATCCGCCATAGACTTCTATGGTTATATCTTTTACGTACAGAAGCATTGACAGATGTTTCAATTCGGATATTAATTCTCTAAGCTTATAAATTAAGCTCCTGACGTGGTAGTCCTCTTTGAGGTGAAATCCAGCATGATTCCTAAATATTTATATTAGTTTGAGAAATGAGTGTTAAAGTTATTACCTGCTGTTTTGATTTTGAGAGATTCATTCGTTGGTAGTTTGCGTTTATCTGCAGCAAAAGGGATATATTTGTTTTTTCTACATTTAAAGTTCGTAGGTCTTGCTTTAACAATTTAATTTAACGAAAGTCAACAAGGGTTTAGTCATATAAAGAGTGAATAGAATGGGTCCTAATATCGTTCCTTGAGGTACCCCATAATCGACCCTCCTCATATCACTGAATTTATCACCCACTTTCACTGTTTGGTAACGATTCGATAGTTAGCCACTAAAAATCTCAAATTGACACCACTAATTCAATTTCTACTGAAAGACTTCTCTTATGTCAACGATATGTCGATACGTTGCCTTACGTTTTAAGGTAACGATAATTTGATTTTCATTGTTCGTGCATTAATTTTGAGACGAAAAATACAAACCAGATTTGGTTTTAGTTGAATTTCCGATCAGAAACGAAAACAATTCATGTTTGTATCAAAAATAAGTCCTGATTGTAATTTGGAAAAACATATTTCAGTCTAATTAGACCTTTTTCACGTCTTATGAAAGGAGAATACATAATTTCAATGAATAAATAAATATATGTTTTTGATTCACTTCTTTCAATTTAAACATGCAAATCCAATATTTTTAAATGATTAAAGTGATAATGTTAACAATGTGTTTAATTCAAACAATAGGCTTCTTCGGTCTGCTTTTCTCAGTTCGATGAAGCCATTATAATGGTGAGATCTACGTCACAATTGTTTAGTCAAAATGTGGAAAACTAGAAATCAGTGTTTAGGTTACCATTTAAAGTTTTTGAAATGAGTCACATCAAGTAACTGCCATAAACTTTCCAACTTTCATTTGTTTTGCTCAGTTGATCGTTATATGTATAACTATCTCTCTTTTCGAATAAGAATGAGGTTCATATAACATGTATCTCAGTTATATTGAGTCATATATACTGAAATATTCAGATTTTCGTTTTATTTACATTCAATTTTGTTTAATTATACATCGAAAATATCCTTTATTCTTTTAGACCTGTTAACTACGTGAAACTTATTTGTATGAATAAATCCGACGAACTTGTTGGTACATGTGTGGACCTCTTTAGATTCGGCAAGTTGAAGTTGTGAAATACGGATATCCCAATAAAAAATCTCGACATTTTCGAACGCATCATTAATCAGGCGACTCCACGAATATCGCCCGAAAGTTTAATATTCCTACAGAAGTTTCGCTAACTTCCATCGTAAGGAACTAAATCCATAAATACTGCATGTTTATCGAGGCAGGAGTTTTGCGTTCATATTTCGAGAGCGATGCGTGCAGATAACCTCCCAGTATTTGAAGAGATCACCAAACTTTCGAAACGTCCCGTTTTTCGTTTATGAAGTTTGCCTGCATTCAAATAGCCCGAAAGATATATTTCCCTCGCTGCTATTCTTCTCGCTATATGACGACTCGAAATTAAAGTCGACATTTTACGACTAGAAAAATGATACGAAATTTTTCAGGAAAAAAAAAACAAGAATTTTTATGAAGAAAGTTTGATACAATTATGTGACTTTCGGCTTCTTTAGTGCCATTTTTCTCAAACAGAAAATAATGAAAATCAAAAACATATAAATCTTTATCTATATTCATTAAAAAATCTATATCATTGAAAAAATCAGGAGAGCATATTTATAAAAATAGGTGCCATTTTGAGTGGTATTTGAGTACACAGTATTATAGCTGCAATATTTACTCGAATGATAACTGAAAACGTTTTTTGACCTGAAAACATATTTTCAAAATTATGTTCGACTAAAACCAATTTTGAACATCAAAATTGAAGATTAAAATCATTGAATTTTATCTTGTGGTTCAAATAACAATCACAAGAGATGATCTATTTTGATGACTATAAAATTTCTTTCAACACACCAGAACCATTTCCTTCTGTAGGTTAATATAATAAAAATGAGTCTTATTTTCTTAGAGTCTTATCTAATTATTCAGGGGCTTAAGTCTGGAAAACGAGTAGACCATTGTTGATGAAAAAATGGAACCGCAGCTCATTTTCGAAAATCATCGAAGCAGAAGATATTCTCTGAAAGATACATACAGCAACTTGTTGAATTTTGTTATGTTTCATAACAACCATATTTTATTTATTTATTTTTTTTACATACGAGGACTCACTCAACAGTGAGTACAGTTTAAAACTGTCCTATAAAAGAGGAGCACATTTACGAATGTAATAATAATTAGATAGATTGAAGTGATCTAATATGTACATCTTATAGAAATTTTTTTACATCTTGAATGAACACCTTATAGAAATTAAGTTTTCGATGCATCATCGACTTAGATCATTTGATCTATAACAAAACATACCCAATTCTACTGAAAAAGATCAGAGACATGCATAATATTAATAATAGGCATATATTTCCAACAGGTAACTACCCAATTACAGGAAAATTTATAATGAAAGGATAACTCTATAGAAACTGATAATTATCCTATCATAATCCTTTGAATGAAGTATTTTTCAAATGTCTCTTGAAAGTTATAAAAAACGCAGAGAAAATATTCAGAGAGCAAACATATAATTTGTTTTTCTTCCTTTCTTTTCCCTGCAACCGTTATTGTACGATTTCTAACTACATGTGGAGAACAATTGAAGTTTATAACGCTCGCACATCAGCAGAATCTATTAAGCCATTAAGTAATTTGTAGAAGAAACATATATCGAAGTATTCACGTCTCAAACTCAAACATTCCAACCTATAAAATTTCACGTTACGCATTCTCGCATTATATTCATGTAATTATCATAATTCGGATTCCAGACGACTAACGCGTACTCTAACTTGGATCTTACAATAAAACTATACAAAGCCATGAGAGACTCACGTCGACCAAAAGGCCTATTAAAAATATTACGGACAGTTTGCATTCCAGAAGCATCACGTCACCCTTACACTTTCACCCTTTGTCGTTTCTGACAATAGGTATAAAAATTTAATTTTAGCTAATCTAGGAAAACGAAAACATATTCAACGTTGAATAATTTAATAATAATAATAAGCATATATTTCCAACAGGTAACTACCCAATTACAGGAAAATACATAATTTAAGGATAACTCTATAGAAACTGATTATCCTATCACAGTCCTTTGAATAAAGTATTTTCCAAATGTCTCTTGAAAGTCAAACTCAAACATTCTAACCTATAAAATATCACATTACGCATTCTCACATTATATTCGTGTATTTATCATAATTCGGATTCCAGACGACTAACGCGTACTCTAACTTGGATCTTACAATAGAACTTACAATGCAATGACAGACTCGCATCGACCAAAATGCCTAGTCATTCGTAATATGAAGCTCAAGTTTCTGCGGACATGTTGGACGATTCCTTCAATATGCAATTCAAACGTCAGTCTCTCATCAAGCTTAGCACCAGAATAATTCACTGAAGTGACTGAAAGTCCAAGATTGACCTGACAGTGTCCAGTTGGAAGATATAGGTTAGGTTTACTTCTAGAGAAAAAATATGACTGAAAAATCAGAGAAAGCATTAATATCGGACTGTGAATGAGAATAATTGTTGAAGGATTTTATCTCTTTTGATACTTTGAGACCATCCGAATAAAGATCATATCAGTATATCTAAAATATTCGCCAATATCATTCAAAAACATAAAAAAAAAAACGGACCAAATATATACCACATTTAGCAGTTTATGATAGCTTGAATTCCTTCTGTAGAAACATTGTAATACAGCAATCTAAAAATGTTCTATTTGAACTACAAATGAAAATAAGACATCGCTAATTCTACTCGACGACATCCAACACTGACCCAAAAAACGAAACGTTGAAACCGTATGTCACCGTTGATCCTAAGCGATGACAAAGAACCTAGCAAAATCCTGAGCCAAATCTAGATAGGAAAAGGTCAGCTGCAGGTCGGATGACTACACAATATCCAGCAGGAGTTAGTGCTCCGCTAGAGCTGCCACCCGTCTTCACACACTCGTAAAAACGTGAACCACATTCAAACAGACCCTCGCCAACAATAGGACAATGTGCCAACGGGACAGTGAGACTTTTATCGGCACACGAGAGGGCGTTGGAGAGAATTATGCTGTAATTAACGACGTTATCAAAGGGCCACGTTATGGGCTTTTTCGACAGATCGGAACTTTGTTGGCACCACTATCTTTCGGAAATGTTTTTAGCATAAAGAAGCAGCGTTAGGATGCAAATATATTATGCTGTTCTTGCTAGTTTAGACAAGGATTTGTTCCAGATTATAGCAAACAATGGGTTGCATCTGTCTGAAACACGAACGGACACCAGTGGCTGAAGATTTATTGTATTTCAAAATGATGTTAATCCAGTAAATTTCAGAGTGCGATGCATAAACGAGACACCTCAGTTACCAGTTGTGCCAACTCCTCAACACATTTGAATGAAAAGACAATAAGGTCCATACAACTTGAAGTTATAATGCTGTGCCGACAGAACTGTTTTAGTTTCTTGTGAGACACAAAATAAATCAGTGAGAAAAGTAGACATCACTCACGTGTACAATTATTCACACGATTATGATTTGGACAACCCAACAAAGAGGAGAAGAGTTAAACATTAAGAGAAAATAAACGTGAAAAACCTCATTATATTAAATACACAATAAAAAACGTAGACTTAGAAAAGAAATCAATGCACAATATATAAAATTGAACATATTTGATTTGAAAATTGAGCATAATTTGAAACACTGCTGAATTCCAAAAAATTTTTCAATACACACGAATTATACCTATTTTGTTCTACTTGCCTATTACCAAGAGTTAATTGCGTATTGAATTATGTAACTGTATAGACGCCACAAACATATGTCGAGAATTTTGAAGAATTGTCGTGGAATCGAGTCCATTTATACTTTTAACTAATGGAAATCTTAATTTAAGCCATAAAACGAGTCGAATAGAGAAAATTCAAAACACATCAGATAAATCAAGTTGACCAAAACTGGTACAAGATAGGATAAATAACGTATCTGCTGATAAATCTATAAATTTTACGAATAAAAATAAGTAAAACTTTTTAGATTTTTGAAGAGATTGTGAAATAATTTTATCCCAGGTACTTCATGGGAAGTACTTAAGATTGAATTATTTAGATACTGAGAAGCGCCTATTTAACGAATGAGGAAAAATAAATGTGCGAATCTGATACTACATATCAATTACAAAAAAATACCTAAGTACAAAAAAATGAATAGGTACAATGAAAGAAATTCTGAAATGAAATGAAGTCGTTTCATTTTCAAATTCTAAAAATTCAGGTAAAACTTTGGAGATTATTAATATCCTTAATGAAACAATAATTAGAATTTTCCAATAATTTAATAAAAATACGCATGACGCGTTTCTAAGCATCACTTCTTCATCAAATGTTGAAATAACAATGACAATTTGTTATTTCAACAACAATTTGTTAATATCAAAAATAACAATTTGTTATTTCAACATTTGATAAAGAAGTAGTACTTTGAAACGCGACATGCTTATTTTTATTAAATTATGAGAAAATTCTGAATATTGTTTCAAAAGGTCTATATCGAAACAAAAAATTGACAAAAGCGTCACAAATTATATAATGTTATGAAAATGTTGAAGCCTTTTTCACATAAAACATTGCATAGTGAGGAATGAGGTCGAGTAACTTAATTATGTAGAATATTGTAAACACCTCTTCTCGAAATCCTGATACAGAAAGGAAACAGAATACCGGGTAAGGTGTCAAGTTGCAAAACAGGAAATAAGGGAAGCGTTTTCTGTTTGTCCCGCATCCGTGAAATAGAATATGTTTCCAAATTGGAGTGAAAACGAAAGGCACAACCGCTGACAGCTAACATATACATGCAATATATAAAGCTCACATTAAAAAAATGAAAGTAGCATTCCATCAACCTTGATAAACCGAAAAGACAAATGTTTGCCAACGATTAACCCCTATTATCACAAACATTGAATTCAGAATTCACACTCTTACTGTTTCGATTCGATACCAGGTTTGTTGAAGGCAAAGTTGAAAGTTTAAATTATTGAAACGCGTGACACGTGTTTCAAAGTACAACTCCTTCTTCAGATGCTGAATCAACACTAGCTAAATTTTATGAGGACAGATGTTGATACCCATGAAACATTTGAAAATTAATATTGAAAAAGAGAGGTAGATAATACTTTTGATCTCCTACTTGGGATTCTATTATCGAGAATATTGCGTTAAGTACTGTCATTAATACCTAATTGAGTTTTGAGAAAAAAGTACCGAATTTTCGAAATTAATGATTTTCAACCATTCTAGAAAATTATGTTGAGTCATATATGAGCTATATTTATTTATTCATTATACATTATTACAGATACCTACAAAGAAATAAACTAAATATATTATTATAACGCAGACAACTAAGGTAATCACTTCAGATCGAAACTAGTTATTGGGCTACAAAAACATAGGTAATTTACCATAACCACACAATTTTATTAAAACGTGCATAAGTCAAATAATTAAAACAAAAAGTGAGGTGAGTGTAAGAATTTATTGTCACTTCTCATGAAACTCATCAGTTCATAAACTTGACGAAACAAAATTGTCATATTTTGATATAATTATAGTGAAAATCAGAAAACTACTCAGTTTATTCAAATTATGTATATAGATTTTCATCAAGTATTGGCCCAATCGATTAATGAGTTACAACATAGCGACTAATTATTTCATGTTAACTCTCACTATGAAATTTCATCAGAAATCTTCTAGCAGCTTTAGCAAATATAGGTGATTATTTGTAGATATAAAAATCAAGGAGCTACAAAGATCAGATTGGTCTTTCAGGAAATCAACAAAAAAATAATATGAGGTTATCCATGTAGCTGAATCTCTTCGAAAAATCGCCACGATTTTGATCTTTTTCTATTACCAAATTTATCGTGTATATTATTAATTTCGCAGACCACTGAATACCTGTAGACATCTATATTCCACCTAATTTATTCTCTCATTTATGGGGAGTTATTACCAAGTATTCTACTTCAACACGTCCCTAAATGAAATTATAAATTAAAATAACTTCTCTCATGAACATGAAAAAAACTCACTGGTTATACAAAAGCGCTTTGATCATATATTCAACTCCGGTAATAGTATTAAGCGGTTTAATGAAAGCTGAACTGCACATATGGATAAGAGAGTTCACTGTAAAGCCACAAACGTACAATAAAGGATATTAGTCGAGCATACACTACATCATATGCCGTTTCCGCAGCAGTTTATTCCATTTGTCTCGTATGATCGACTTATATTTTAGACTCGTGCCTTGAAAAATAATAATAAGTTGCTTTATTGAGTACTACAAAAATATAGTACAAGAGTACTAGAAGAGGCGTGTGTAGCATAAGCTACTCAACTTAACCTATATGAAATATATATATATATATATATATATATATATATATATATATATATATATATATATATATATATATATATATATATAATGAAATCAATTTTTGCTTAAGAACTTTCATTCGAAAAATTCAATTCGAAAAATCCTATAACATTCAAAAGAATGTTATAGTAGAGCTAGATATGTGAACGTGTACAATGTGATGCCTCCATTATGCTTCAAGGAATAAATGTTAGAAAAATATTGAAATCGATGCCACACCTGATGGAAGTGCGAGGCAGCTGTTTCGTTCTGCAAGAAACTCGTCAGTCGTACCAAATCCATCGAAGTGAGGCAACGATTTCAATCCCCAAGCATCTTCTCATGACTCCAAGTGGAAAACCGTCAAGTAATGGATACTTCACAATTTCATCTAGAGGAATCAATGGAAAACATCTTTCAGATCATAGACACACCAATCATTAAACGTTCACATCTCTTCTATACCCATAAGTATTTACTAAATTGCAACGTCTCTTTGACAAATGTCATCGTAAGATGTTTTTAAATGTCAATAGGTTGCGTTAGTAGTATTTATATATTGACATATATATTGGAATATATTATATATTGATAACTTTATAAAATATCATCATGAAATATTCACGTATTTTGTCTCTCCTGGAGGAATGGAGCCAGACTCTTACTATCTGTAAGAAAAATATTTTCTACAATGTAAATTATTAACTTTGTACTACCTACTTCAGAACTGAGCGATTTTCTAAATTATTTCTCTTGAAAAACGATGATACCCATCAATATCTACTTGAAGAAAAAAACGTGATTTTATTCAAACGTCACGAAATCCGTGGTATAAAAACCTGATATGGAAAAATATTGAAAAGACAGTTTCTAGTTACTTTTTCCAACTTTGAGAAGCTTCCTTTCAAGTGATATAAGATGAAAATTCGATGTTTGAGTGGTAGTTTCATTCGATGTGACTAATGAATTCCCAAATTTGCAATCGAATGGATTTAATCCTTGAATTCAAACCTGTTTCAACATCAAATGGAACGCGTTGTGCCATGATCGCGATTGCCTTTAATCGACGAACCGACGAATGAAACGTCGATTCTTCCGGGAGCTGCGATCATTTCGTCCTTGAAATCGACGGGAATTATTCATACCGGGGGAATATTAACGAACCCGAGGCAGCAAAATGTGCGTATCGACATGGCCAAGCGAACTTAATGAAACATATCAAGAGCCAGAGCGGATGCCACACTGCTGGAAAATGTATATTTCCGGCAATCTGTTAGGAACGATTGCGTTTTCGGCATAACACTTCAGCCTTTAGCAGTACCAGACGTTACTCTCTGATTTATCTCCGGAAACATTCGAATGTTTTCAATTATCAATTATTTTGGTCTACATGTATGTAGAATGTCTAGAATCATTTTGAAAATGACAAACCACTCTTATAACTGTTTCGGACATCCAAGATATTGTTAAGAGTTAATTCGAACATATATTGACTCATCTATTGATATTGATTCAATAATTACGGAAATTTACGGACATTGTGATTTCGTGGCTCTATTTGATGCTTTTCATTAACTACTTGATCTTAATATCACCTGTAAAGGTGAATTTTGGGTTATTTGTCTGAGCAATTTAATATTTTTGCTTTATTCAGGTCTATAGAAAGAATTGATCGCATTCCGCTTGAGCTGTTGTTTTGTTAAAACGTTGATATTTTCTCTATGTGTTTTATAACTTTCAACTTACATTTGGAGAGATTATTTGAAGGACGATAATAGGATAATTATCAGTTTTTATAGAATGAGAGGTGATAATACTTGTCTAAAACGTTTCGCCTTTTACGGCATTATCAAGAATGAATACATATTACAAAGACAACCTTTAAATATTTGCAGATATGTTCGGAGCACAGAATACACCTTAAATTCGGTCACAGAGGTGGGGATTTCCAAACTATCAGATATTTAACAGCGGGGAGTGGTTTAGGTCTAACTGGTCATTGAGAAGATTGTATTTATCAGATTTTTGGACTTTATTTATTTCCATGGCTTCCAGGTAGTTCATTTTTATAACTTTTTCATAGTGATGAAGAATAATAAAGTTATTAGGTTTAAAACAGCGTGAGATCTTATGTCCTGTCGAATTTAGATGTTCCCGAAAAGCAGATTTTTTAAGTGTTCTTTTAACCTAGTTTCAAAACATCTTCCGGTTTGGCTATCATATGACGACTTACATTCTTCACAGTCCAATCTATATATTTCAGACTTATAGAATTTGTTATTGAAGATCATTCTATCCAATCTGCTGTGACTTGAAAAGACTATATTCATATTATTATTCTTGAAGAATTTAATGATTTTTGAAGAGGGGACGCGTGTATAAGGGATGCTCACATATTTTAATTAATTTTTCATCATTATTATTATTATTGATGTAGTGTGGCCTATATAAAAGTGTATTGATGAAGCGTTTCTCGTTTTTTATAATTAGAGTATTGATTATTTTCAGTGGAAATTGATTGTTCATACCTATCGTACGAATCACATTAAGTTCTTCCCTAAGGTCTTGTTTTGATAAGGGAATGGAAAACGCCCTATGAATCATTGAATTCAGAGCTGCGAATCGATGGCTAATTGGACCGAACGAATTAAAATTTATGATGGCGTCAGAGAAGGTAGGTTTCCTAAATATTTTGTACGAAAATTTATCCTGTTGTTTCGAAATTGTAAGGTCAAGACAATTCAACGAGTTATTCTGTTCCTTTTCTACCGTAAATTTTATAGTCTCGTGTTATGAATTCAGATATGTCAGGTATGAACTGATATGTCGGTCTGTTCCACTGAATCTAAATAAGATATCATCCATATAGCGGTACCAAAAAATTATATGTTTTTTTGATATCTCCGATTCCAAAATTGTGGTTTCCATGTTATCCACGAATATCTCAGCTAATAACGGGCTTAGTGGAGAACCCATAGGTAGACCTGAATTCTGTAAATATATTCTGTTTTTGAATCTGAAATAGTTCTGCCCCAAGCCAACCTCAAACAACGATGAGAAGTCGCTTTTATCCTTGGAACTGTTTTTCTTATTTCCAAGATGTTTTAAATTAGGGGTATAAATTCTTCCATAGGGATGTTAGGAAACATGTTAGATACGTCGAAGGATACTAGTTTGAAGTTTTTATCAAAGTCAATTTATCAATATATAAAGTCAATATATCAAAGAATTATTTCTATTATATTATTTATTTATAATAAGATGTACATATCAGATACACTTTAGTTTATAGGTAATTAATATTTGTAACACGTGCTTCCCTGTAATAGGACAGTTTTAAACTGTCTGTTGAGTGAGCCCTTGTATGTAAAAAAGGTTTTTTCTGATCGAAAAATGGTCATGTTTACTCTAATGTACAAATGTTATCCAAGACCTGTGTGAATTTCTCATTAAACAAAAAATGTTAATATGTTATCGTTCCAAATCATTTCGCTACACAATGCTATAAGCACTATATTGATATAATTACTGTATTGTTTTTTTTACACTATGATACTTTTCAACAATATTTCTCATATATCAAATCGAATATCAAATGCCATTTCTTTCGGTTCAGGTTGAGTGTTTTTGAAAAAGAATTGATCTCAATTCAGATTTGATATGATTCTTCTCGAATTATAGTATTGATTTGTAGGGCAATGAGTAGCAAATAGTTATGTTCTGTGTCGAATAAAAGGAATATATCTTCAATAGACATTAATCGCAGTAAAAATTTTCTCCAAAATTTCAAGAGAAAAACATTGAGTAATTGTTATTTTTGTACCACTATTAACTCGTTTTCGAAAAAAAACCAAGTTCACAAATAAATGATTTTCCTAACATTCACACACAATTGCCAATTTGTGGAGCGATATAAAAAGAAGTGGAGTTCACAGTGTACCAGAAGTCGATAAATGACCCGTCCTTCTCGGATCTCGGACTAAACTCACCCCAACCCCATTTTTTCCAATTCTATTAACAATAAATCTGGCATAGGGAAATATTTCCTTTCCCTTCTCGAAACTGACATCAAACGGACAGATAACATCGGAGAACGTCAAGTCTAGAGTAAATAAGGTCCGCTTGTTTTGCAGCGAGCTTGCAGGGGTGGTAGAGCGCATTTCGGCCCTTGAAACGTATTGGCGCGAATAATTCAGTACGCGTGGGTACGATAACGAAGGTAAAATCGACCGAGAAATCTGTTGTGATATTCGCGGTGTCCGATGATATGTCGAGGGTGCACTTTCGGTTGAAGGGTTGTGCTCCAAATCGTCCGCATGTGCCAGTTATCTCTCGGTAACAGCAGCTGGAAATAACTCACGCGGGGAATATAAATTGCAGGATGCAGTTTGGAGATTACGATAAAAACTTTGTATTTAATAGTTTTCTGAAGAAATTTCAGTGTTAAGTTTTCTTGGCAGCAAAATAAATTCGAAGTTACAATAAAGCTCCTCTGATCCATTGATCTGCAGTCCGTAATTCTACAATTTCTTGTCGAATGCCCATCCTGATTTGTCCTTTATTATTCATATTTGCAATTTCATGTGATACCACTGTACCAGTCGATGAGCTATGGTAGTAATTCGATTCAGAGAAAGATACAATCGAATGAGCCGTCTGGATGTATCAAATGCAAGAGAGACATTGAAATTTTACTAAAAAACTTAGAGAGATATTCGGAGAAAGTATTGAAATGGTTCACGTCATATGTCTAACACAGTACAGAGGGCACTGTATAAAAAATGTGTATAAGATATTAAGTGTGAGTCACAGTGTACCACAGGGTACAGTTTTGGGTCCGTTACTGTTTTTGATATATGGCCTAGTGAAGGTAGCCACAAGATCTAAAATAACTCTGTTTGCTGATGATTAACGATGTACATAGTGGGGAAGATTTACATCGAATAATTACGAATAATAATGAATAATAATGAGAATAATGAAATGAACAATTTATTTAGGTGGCTTTGTGATAATAGGTTAAGTTTGAATGCAGGAAAACCAGAATTTTGTATATTCGCCAAGAAATCACGAATGATACATGTGCACGTCGATGACATTGCTGTGAACACAGGAGCCATTGTTTACGATAAACAAATCAAATAATTGAATAGAATTTTGGATTCAAATTTGAACTTTCACGCACAGCAGATCATATAACGAGAAAAGTCTCCAAAAAGTAGGATCCTTATCACGAATAGGCAAATCTTTGTCTGTGAATACAAATTTGTCATTCTTATTGTTTAACTCTCATCAATATAAAATAAATCGATTGAAAAAATACAAAATAGAGCTATGAGATATATATTGAAATTTAATAGATATACATCTGTCAAATCCATGCTTAATGTGTTAAATATGTTATCTGTTAGCCAAAGAGTTTTGTTACCAACTTACATTAGTCATAGAGTTCGACTATTCAGAGGTATACATAATTATAACACGAGATACAACGCAGACTTTATCCTAGGAAAATGTTACACTACACAAAGGCTAAACTCTCATTTTGTATAAAGCTTTGATTCAGTTTAATGGACTTCCTGCAGATATAAAAAACTGTGACAATTTGAAAGTATTCAAAAGACTTTCGAAAATGTTTATCTTGACTAAATGCGATACAGTTGAATGTGTTTTTAATTCAATTGAGTTTTGTCACTACTAGTACCCTAAATTAGTGTTTATCCTGTGAGTAATATTAGTTAAGTGCAATGTATAACCTTGTTCTAATATTGTGTTATTTATATACTTTACTTTTCACTATTCAAATTAACTTCATATTGCATATTGTAAAATGATGTTGCAATTATGGTAAATACATCTTTAGAGTATAGAGCTTATGGAATAGTCTAAGAGCTGAGTGACATTTTAGGCGAGGTAATTGTGGCACCAAACCACAATGTGGACGTCTGGCTACAAAGTTGCGAATAGTGGGAAAGCCATAGGTTCTTAAATGGCAATTTCTGAACGAAAAAAATTGTTGAGGCAGTTGGAAATTTCGATACGTTCCAAACGAATATATCAGAAAATAGAAAGCAGAGTAGCCAGACAATTTTACTAGGTTTAGGTTTAAGGCAGACGTTTCCTTTGTAATACGTAATCATACGTAATATTCTTTGTCATTAAAAAGTGATAAATAAATAAGCCAGCTCATTTCAGTGGATTTTTCCATCTGCCAGACAACTTTGAATGTTGTACAAAGTGCCAGAGATCAGTGCTATAGCGCAAGTATAAGGGCAGGTGAAATCCTTTCAAATATATGAAAACTAAGATGTTGTAGCCTGAAATTGATTTAGTAATTTCAGCTCATCAGTGTTACTCAATATACAGAAAGCACGAACATTATCTTGATCATATTTGTCAGCGAAATGAAAGGAACAGAGATAATTTGCGAGTAGAAATTACCAACGATTCTATAGATTTCAACAATAACCTATAATTTATCACCTTAATAAAATAACCCGAGGGTCAGGCACACGCACATGCCATTACCGGATACAGTTAACATTTCGGTAAATTTGCTAGTCCGCGTCACTTCCGTTATTGCCTATTTCTTTTGAATTATTGGTCAGATATGTCTGATGAGGGAATTGCCAGTCCCACATCAAATGTTATGATGAAAACATTCTGTTCGGAGGGACGATAAATCATAACTTTTCCATTTGTGGATGAAGGAAAATCAAATTTACATCGATCAAAAAATATACAGTAGGAAAATCCGAAAATCAAACACCTTCAAGAATTCATGAGCTTAACTTTGGAGATACTAGTGTGATAACAATTGAAAAGATTATTGTATTATACGAATAATAATACTCAATTAATTTCAAATTATTTCACATGTTCTCATCGCCAAGTAAACCATGGTCATTAAACGAACACAATCTTTCATCAAATCATCTTTTCATTCCTGAGGGATCACCTTCAATCAAATTAGAACCTGAGACTTATATTGTGCAAGTACCAGTTTATGAAAATTGCTTTAAAATTTTTGTCGGTTTCAGACCAGAATTTCTATTCTATCCTGCTTTATCATCAAGATTGTTTGGATATGATCTCTTTTCTGATTTTTCAAATGAATGTTTCGTCTGTTTCAGATATTGTCAGATGTTGAGCTGCAATGATAGAAATTTCGGTAGATGTTTGACAGAAACTTCCGATTACTTCGAAACTTACGTCATTGCTTACACCTCGTGACTATAAGAGGGTTACATACTTGTTTCGCAGTCAGTATTCATTTTACTCATTTTATTCCATTTTTACATACAACGTTTGTGTATGTTTCCTGATAACGAAACAGGAAAGACTGCTACTAAACACAATATGAAAAGTACAACATGCTTATGGAAAGGAATTTCTGAGAGAAAATATATTCACACAAAAATAAAAACATATAAAATAAATTCAATGGACGATGAATCAACTCTGTGATAGTTCATATTTGAATGAGAGGTGATAAGAAATTCTTTTCTAAAATTTAATGACTGAACAATTCTTTATTCGACTAGTTTCGCCTTTCACGGTATTATCAGTCATTCTTGATAATAAATTCAATGGACGATGAATCTACTCTGTGATAGTTCATATTTAAATGAGAGGTAATAATAAAAACTTGTCTAAAAACCACGACTAAACAATTCTTTATTCTACTAGTTTCACCTTTTACAGTATTATCAAGACAGATAATTCATGATAATGCTGTAAAAGGCGAAACTAGTCGAATAAAGAATTGTTCAGTCAGTGAATTTTAGACAAGTTTTTATTATTACCTCTTATTCTTGATAATGCCGTGAAAGGCGAAACTAGTCGAATAAAGAATTGTTCAATCACTGATTTTTAGACAAGTATTTCTTATTACCTCTCATTTACACATAAAATAACTACACATAAAAAAACTTACGCTTCATATAAATAGTGGATCGACAATAACGGAGATATTGATTTCAAAAACTTGTTTTGATATCAGAAATAGTAAATATCGTACAGTTCATACATCGTGTGCAATGGAGCAAATTTCAGCACATTCGTTCTAGCTGTTCGATGATTGAACGAGAATTCGCTTCTGGACGATACTCTAGGGCAACCAATCAAGCTTATATAAGTTAATAACCCCTTACTTCTCATTCTTCTACTGTTTTATACAAGAAAACGCGTGCATAGCAATTCCTTCGCGCTCTGAGTGTATCTACATGTCAGTAATCTATGCTGTATGAATAAAGATGACTATATATTTCTCCTACTCTAAAGCTGAAGAATTTCGAGAGTGGAAAAGACTCCATACTACCAATATGTAACTGATAACCGGTTTTCCAAACTGTATGCTCGTATTCAAGGTATAGATTTCACGAAGCAGAATGCAATGTTTTCAGAGTTGATATATTCGAAATTCTTCACCGATTCGGTAAATGTAATCATTTACTCTAGACGGACCAGTAACTGTACCATTAATATTTGTTGAAAGAGCAGTCGAGGATCAAGTTACCTTAAGGTCAACAAATGTTTAAGTCTTTCATTGTTGAAATTTACTCAATATTTTTTCGAGAACATCATACCACGGCATTTGGAGATGTCTGTTATGGCGTCATGGAGATGTTTGTTGGGACGCACCAATTTACAACTTCACGAAAGTTTCTGGTAATGTTTAAAAACATAAACATACATTTTGCGGTCATCACCGAACAATAAATCGTTATGATGTTGGCTTTGGTCCAAAATTCCAACTGGTAAATGTTTTCGGCAATTATGATGACATAATCAATGACAGCGGGAGCGACAAGCTGAATGATAGCAAAATGTAGATATTCTTAATACTGATGTACAATTGAACAGGAGACATCGGAATATGGACATGAATAGTATATTTCAAGGTAAAATATTGAAATTGAATAGTTTATCCGAATAATTCAGTTATCTGATCAAATAAATATACTAACTTCCAAACCGATTAACGCTATCAAATTAGGAAAACAGCTAGTTGTAGTGATGACAAGGACTTGCTTTTTTTTGTTCGGGGAAATAAATTTGAATCTCGTTAATGCCCTTTTCCTGGCCTGTTGAACAAGCGATTGGATTTATTAGATTTGATGTATAAAAACTCATGGTATGTCAATAATGAACCTCAATAAGAACTAATGATATATTGCGGGATATTGGCAGTTAGAGCTTTCGTCAGCAATTTCCTATACATCAGAGTCACAGTATCACTTTTAGAGAATTAGGTCAATTAATTGCCATTGGAGAAGTTCATTGAAACGTTCTATTTAATTATCGATCCTCCAATCAATTCGAATACTAACACCTCGAACAATAACATCAACATTGAAGTTTCCGAAATTGAAAACATCTTCTGAAAACATTCAGAGTAAATTCATAAGAAATGTGACAATTATCATAATAAATTTCTTAGTACGTATTAGGTTTTTATCTATTTGAAAATTGTCTTAATAGACAAATAAAGAAATTTCATATATCAACAAATTTCTTCTGGATATGATTTCTTAACTACTACAGCCAATTGGGTAGGGGTAGAACTTGAAAAAGTATATATTGATGCCATAAAAACAGTTATAACACTTATTCAAAGTGTTATTATTATTCGGCAATAATAAGTTGCAAATTCATCAATTTAATAATCTTCATACTTAAGATGCAAAAATGATAGGGAAAAGTAAATGAAACGAGAAAAACAATTTATACTTTATTGATTGATGAGGCCGATACTTGGAGAAAATTAATATCCATAATGAAACAATATTTAGAATTTTCTCATAATTTAATACAAATACGCATGACGACGTTTCGAAATACTACTACAGTATTAATTCAAAATTTGATAAAATACTACTACAGTATTCATTCATTATTTGATAAAGTAGTACTTCGAAACGTCGTCATGCGTATTAGTACTTATTAAATTATGAGGAAATTCTAGATATTGTTTCAATTTATACTTTGCAAATTGTCCAATTCATTTGTTGAAAACTGAAGTGAAGAATGCTCATCGTTAAATGAAGTTTTTCCATTAAAAAACAATCAATATTTGAGATTATTCAGAGCTGCAATCAACTTTCTAATCACCAACAAGAATCATTGGCAACTTAATTTTTCGATATTTGATACAGTTCACTTTAGAGAAATGTGAGGATAGTGCACGTTGAAATAGCCAAAAACAGCAATATCACCTTTTGGTGAAACTGGGTCGGAAGTATAAATGAATATAGTTGGTGCATAATTTTGCATAGTGATTACATTATGGGGAGTATCGGTAAATGAATGATACAAATGTACACGACCAAATGTTAAGTGACAGTCGTAACGCGTTTCCGTTGCATTGGCATTTAGTGGAACCTAAAACACTTCGAAAACCGAGAATACCAAAACTGAGACCAAAGAATAAAATAATGTTTCACATATTCAAATATGTGAAAAGTGGATTTTACTATTGTTTTTTGAATTTTAAATATGAACTTCCACCATATAAATGCGGATACGATTGAAAAGAGAAACATGCACAACTGAGTTGACTAAAGTGATGTGGAGCAAATGAGGGGCGACAGGTTGAATCTTCCTTGATTTATCGTCACATATTACGATGTTTACTTATATGCCAGCAAATTCTGGTCCCCTGCCAATCCATCTTATGAGAAACCATAAAAATCAAGATCTTCTTCATATGAAGCCGAACTCTGTCTCAATCTTTAGTGAACGATGTTAGTCGCGATATATTTAATGAACACTACAGAATGTCGAGTAGACGTACATATATACACTATAAGGAGATGGTGATCCATCAACTGGCTTCTATCATTAATCATCTAGATCAGAAAACGTTGAAGGACGGATGTTACTTGCTCGGTTCGAGGACAATTTAATGGATTTTTTTCTATATAAGGATGAGTTATCTGGGCTCTTGAGATTACAGAAACATGTACAGTCATTCGCTATATAATTTCATTTTTTCCGAGAATTGTTTGCTACACTGCTACGCTCAGAAATGAAAGCTCGACGCGATCATTAGTCATCCGGTTTAAAAATGCCTCATTGTTGGATGTTAGAGCATCTCGCTTTCCTTATGCCTCTTTTCTTTCAAGAAAATATAATTATGAAGGTATACGATGTAGAACGAAATCCTGTACAGTATGCATGAATAACGTTATAGAGTATTCAAAATTCCATACTTTTGCGAGATAGAAGATATATAATAAGAATTAACAGTCGACAGAGAAAAAGAAAGAAGACAAAAATATTGAGGTGAAAAGCCAGTACCATATGATGTTATTGATGATAATAATTATAATGAAATTGATTAAGCAAAAGCAGTACGGAAACAACGTTGGAGAGTACAAAATTCCGTCTGAAATATACTGTTACTACTTACGTTTGAATATCTTTACACTAGTTTTAATTTTCAAGAAATTAGATTATATTCTGAAACCATTTTACTCCCTCATAATACATTCTACTTTGAGTTTTGGAGAGTATTTACTTATGGATGTAGAAAGACATATCAATTAATTATTGAAATCATACACTTCACTGCACTGAGATATGGTGATTTTATATATATATATATATATATATATATATATATATATTTTGAAAGTTTTTAGCATTAACATTTTTGAAAGTTTTTTTAAAGGCTTTTTAATATGAAAAAGTTTATTTCTGTTGACGTTTCGTTGTTATATTACAACTTTGTCAAAACTAATGAATTAAATAATTCATTAGTTTCGACAAAGTTGTAATATAACAACGAAACGTCAACAGAAATAAACTTTTTCATATTAAAAAAGCCTGTTAATGCTAAAAACTTTCAAAATAAATACCTCAAACAGGCAATAAATCAATTTCAAAAATATATATATATATATATATATATATATATATATATATATATATATATATATATATATATATATATATATATAGAGGAGTGTGTAAAAAGGTCAAAGTGGAAATGGGCAGGTGATATTGCCGGAACAAGAGATGAGCGTTGGTCAGCTGTGGTTGGTGATTGGGAGCCCAGAGACAGAGTAAGACCAAGAAAGCGCCCTCACTATCGATGGGATAAGGAGCTTGTGGATTGGCTGGGCATTGCCTGGAAGAGAGAGACTGCCGATAGGAAATCTTGGCAAAGACAGGGGAAGGCTTTCGTTCTGCAGTAAACGGATAGAGGTTGTTGATGATGATGATGATATATATAGGGTGCCAAAATTAATGCAAGATTCAAATTTACCACTCTTTATGAGACATGATAACAAAGTTCCTTTTGCCGAAATTGGATGATATTGATGTGGTCAATATGTGGTTTGAACAAGACGGCGCCACATGCCGTACACCCCGTAAAACACCTCAATTACTGCATGAGATACGTTCGATGATCAGAATTGGCCCCCTAGATTGTGTGATCTACCAGCATTAGATTTTTCACACATTTATGGGGTTGCATCAACAAAATGGTGATGAACTTGATCGAACCTAATGAAAGACTGAAGCAATCTTCAAAAAAAGTCGATTATTATTTACTCCCCCAATATGTTCACAGAATTTTTCCAATACGTTTGCGAAAGGTTTCCAAAGGTTTCAGATGATCTGAAAACAATATGTTTCTGCTAGGAATTGAAATGCTATACAATAATAAATCAAACGAAAATAAATACTAAGAAGTAACATGAATATACTTATGTCAAATGAATCACTTGAAATTAATGAAATAGAAAAACGTACAACATTTCAAATGACTCCAACTAAATCATTTGATATAATTTAAATAAAACTAAGTAGTTTTTTGATTTTCCCTATAATTAATTCAAAAACATGACAATATTATTTCACCAACACAGTGGCTTCATTAGATGAAGATGATAAGATAATAAACTCAGTTTATCATCTACATCTAATGAATATTCATCTCTCGATATTCAAGAAGTATTAAATGTAAAAATAACGATAAATTTGCCAACTCTAAGTCTGAAAAACTGAAGAGTTCATTAGCACTATGAGGAAGTGAGTATCAGGAATCTCCTGATATTCATCGAGACATTTTTATGAATATTTGTTGAATTGTGGGCGATTTCAAGCTGCCAATTCGACTTGTCCAAATGAATAGAATAAATCGATGTGAAATTATTGATTTATTTGTAGTCATGAAGTTTGACATGACGAAATGATGAAATTACACGAATACAGCGAGATGGACCTACCCCATTTTGTATACCTAACGAATGAAAATCAACTCCAGTTTATCAGTTTCAGAACTGTGACGTGCCAAATGATCATTGATGATCCGACGTGAACACAACGGAACGGTTCGAATTCGGAAGCATTTATCACCAAGAAGAAAGTGATTTTCGCACGGATTTTCCGAAAAAAACATTGGGACATGTGTCGCCGGAGTTCATTCTAACTCCGAAAATTGGTCAGCTTTCACAACGTAAGAAATGGGGTGAAAATATATACACCATAAATCACGCGATAGCATTAAGGTGCGAGGGTGGAATAGGTAGACCGGAGAGAATGGGTCGATTTTCAAGAAAAATGATCGAATTTCTACGTGCGTCACATTCAAGTGGAACGGAAAATACAACCCACAGAGAGATTTGAAGAAAACGTTAGATGAGTAAGTTGATCATTAGAAGGAACTTCCCGTCGAACAATTAGCTTCAGTACGAACTTGCACTATTCAATACTGTCGAAATCAATCGTATAGCCTTTTTGAACTCTTCATCAGAAGCCCTAAAACATGGCATATTGAAGGTAACTTACAGGAGGGAATTAAATGTCAGGTTCTCAAAGAACTCACAAACATGGATGGAACTCTGTCTCAGAGGGTGGAAAATGTAGGAGTGATTACTTTCAAATTGTTCATAGTTAATTCCTAAACTTTTAATTTCCAATTCTATTTTCAACTATACCTATAACCTCGTTATATTATATTGAACTAAAACAAATAAATTGTAAATGTTCTCCAGAGAAATGGAATCTGAGATTGCACTCTGTTTGATTTTGTGCTTCAAGTTTTGAATTTAGACTTTCTGCTTTGTTGCCCATCAACACCGCTTGTTATTCGATCATTGAATCCCACCAAATCCCTCATTACATTATAATATATTCCCAATGAGGAGAGCGATTGAACTTGAATTCGTAATTCTTAGGACTTTGGGTTCATCTTTTTCGCCTCCCAAAAACACTTCATTCTCTCTGCATGCTCTTTGTTCCGTTCATATTTTCATTTTATTCCAGGTTGGCGATTTGATTTTTGCTCAAACTTCACATGTGCGATTTTGTCGACACTCAGTGGAGACACTTCGCGATTTTTTATATTGATCTGTTGTAGATCTTTTTAGATCTCTTTTAGCCGCTCTGTTCCGCATTTACTCTATATAATTCTATAGAGCAGTTGCTTCGGTATTCTGGACTGTTTCACTTTGTATACATGTGCATAGAACTTTGCTCGTCGTTTTCTGATTTCTTCCGTTATCGTATTTGATTTTTGATTCGTTCTGATTTTTCGTTCTTAGATCTTCTGATTGGCCCGTAAATCTTTCTAAGAATTTTCCGTTCTTGTTTTTTACTTCTCTAATTCTTGAATGACCGTAAATAACCATTGTTTCAGCTGCGTAGATTACTCCTGGAATAATTGTTGTGTTATAATGCCTCAATTTGGCGCCTATCGAAATGCACTTTCTGTTATAGTCCATATACCCATGTTAGCTTGTAGACACTTTGGAGCTTGGTAATTCTCTGTTCATTAGCGATTCGCTTTAAACCTGAGGACGATATAACTTCTCCGAGGTATTTAAAATGGCCGACTTGCAGAATTTCACCATGTTTTGTGATAAGAGAAGATTTATTTTTTGGTTTTCTTTCCATGTATTCGGTTTTATCATGACAAATTTGTAACACGGTTTTTTTTGTGCAATTTCATGTAGTTTTTCTACGGCGAGAATGGCTTCAGTTCTGTTGTATGTGATGTCTGCAATACCTTTTTTTTTCCTTATTAGTTCTCATTTTTGATACCCCTTTGTATGCCCTGCACGTGAAATTGTCATTCCCTAATGATCTTTTCTAAAACAATATTGAAGAGGATTGGCGAAAGTCCGTCCCACTGGCGCAACAGGTTTTGATTTTAAAAGGATCTGATACTTCGCTCATGAATTTTACTTTGGAAGTTGTAGCTGTAAGTGTCTGTTCTATAATTTTTCGGGTATTTCGATCGATCCCGAATTCTTTCATGATTTTAAAAAAGGCTTCGCGGTCTACCGAATCGTAGGCTTTCTTGAAGTCAATGAATGTGATCACTGCATTTCTATATATATGAAATAAGTAAATAAATAAATAAATGAATGAATAAATAAATATATATATATATATATATATATATATATATATATATAAATATATATATATATATATAAATATATATATATATATATATATATATATATATATATATATATATATATATATATATATATATATATATATATATATATATATATATATATATATATATATATATATATATATATATATATATATATATATATATATATATATACAGTTTCTGGAAACAGTCCAGAATACCGAAGAAACTACTCAATATAATTATATATATATATATATATATATATATATATATATATATATCTTCGATGTAAATCATTTAACAATAATTCATAAGATACTGACAGAGTCATTGACAAGATATTGTATCGTGGTCGGAAGTGATCATATAACAATTTGCTAAAGAAATTGAAATTACAGGAAAAGTGATTGCTTAAGATAAAACGTAAGATATTATGTTTTTGACTAACCAACTTTTCGAACTTTCGAATATATGAGATATTCGATAACTGTATTTCATATAACGTTTGAATGTCACAAAACAAAATATAAATAAAAATGTTATATAATATCGATCATCATTTCAGCACCCGGACCAATCAAATATCACTAGTTATATTCCAATTTAAGCAAACTGACTTCGTACCTAATTCTTCATCGGATCATAAAATATATGATAAACTGCCCATAGAATTGAAAACAATAACTCTAAAAAATTCAAAATTTTAAAAAAACAATAGGTGAAAAATACAAGTTGATCCAACTTGTATTGAATTGATAAATCCCTAAATAAAATTTCAAACATTGAAATCATTTTATTCCTGACATTTGCGATTCTTGTTGATTCGTCAATTTCAAGAATTTCAAGCACTTTATCATGCAGTTAACAATGATGTTAATTATTATTAATCGAACAGTTGGATTAAGTTTATGTAGATATATTATCAATATGAACTTATCAATAAATTAGACACATTTTCAAAGAGTTCAGAAATATTTCATATATTGTCCACTACGATATTGTTTCGGTATACAATACCTTCATCAAGTGGCTGAAAACTGTTATCAGTTTTAATCCAACATGCATTAAGGGTTAATAGTGAACCATTACACATATAATTTGCTTCGATGAATATGAAGAATATAACGGAAAAAAATGAAACAAAGGAGAAATGAAACCGTTTCAAATTAAACAATTCACTGCCAACTGCGCAAGAGACGGAACAAAAGAGGCGTACTGAATTTTTTACAAGCTTTCAGGAACGGATATTTTTATTTTCCACATCAAATTAAACAGCACAAACATAGAGAATTTTATTTCTCACAACAGCGGACAATATTAAATCCTCCTTACGATCGATGTGACGAGTAAGAACTCCACAACAGTGGGATGACGACGACGACTAGAAATCACTCTTTGCAAGAGCTAGTCAGAAAAGAGTCAAAAAAATGACATCTAGTACAGGAGATGTCGCCCCGCTTTCACACTGTCTCATTATTTCCGTGTTTCGCTTGAATATAAGCAAAAAGACAAGGAAATGTCCTCGAATACAGATTTGTCAGGCCGATCCATCCGCCGCATTTTCACGATCTGATTTTATCACCTTCGCTGTTTCATATTGAATATCTCCTCCATGCACGACTCGTAAGGGAACGACGTGGTGGAACAGTGGCGACTCGTACGACATGTAAATTTGAGCTGGTATAGACTTATTTGGGTTCATTTGGTTTGTTCGAATTTTCTGTATTAAATCTGTGGTCAATATAAGCGTTCCATCTTTATTACGTTTTCATTAAGAAGCTTCTTTCACTCTGTGCTTATCTAAGCTACCATACGATCTTTTGAAACGTTGAATTCAGGAATAATTTTCATATATAATGATGATAGTTTAAAGGCGAATCTTAGTTTTTCCACATTAAATTAAATTAAACTTTTGGCTTAATGTTTCACGGTTATATAACAACATGAATTAGTCAACATGTTTCGAGCGTTAGCTCATTTTCAAAAGTGTCTAGAAATCTGAATCTTGAAAATGAGCTAACGCTCGAAACATGTTGGCTAATTCATGTTGTCAAATATAATCGTGAAACATTAAGCCAAGAGTTCAATTTAATTGAATATTTAATAATGTTTCACCAAGAGTTAAGTGAGAATTCAATCTCAGTCATTAGTTTTTCCAGTACAATTTTATATCATCCCTGCGGTGCAGACAATTATGAATTTTCTCGTATTAAAACACATTCCGAAAGAGCCGAAGCGTTTTCTTTTTTTCGCTGGAGTGTCCACGATTCTCTGCTATACGAGAAAATTGGAAAGATATAAGTTCCAACCTGATTCTAGTTGGTCTAGTTAATAGACTGACGACATATATGAAGTTATTGCTCTTTGAATCAATAATAATGCCACACTTTGAATACTATTACACTCTGTTATTCAGTTTCAGCAAATAAAACCCTTCAAAAATTGCAGAATAGAGCTTATACGAACAATTTTGAATAGTTAGAGAATACTTGCGCCAAATATATTTTTATGATTTAAAATTGAAAACAAATTTTTTACATATACAGTAATAAAAAATGTAATATGTGTCCGTGATGTGCATGTTTATAATACAAGAAATGACGGCAGTTTCAACATGCAAGTTTGTTAGCTTTCTAAATTCAGAAATAATATTTTTTACGAAGGATTCAATGCAACTAACGAATAGCCTAGCTCCATAAAAACTATCAGCAACCTTATGGTAATTAATAGTGTTGGCGTTTACTTGATGTAAATCTATTATAATTGAATAGAACTCATTTAAACACTTGAACATTTAGACTTTATCGACTACATAGAATGACGCGTTTCGTCGTAACGAATTTCTTCAGATGCTTACAGAATAATAATAACAGAAGAAGAATAAGAAGATAAATAAGTAATAAGTAATAAAGAAAATAGAAATAAGAAGTAATAATAACTACAGATGGCCGGTCTCCGTAGCTTAGTCGGTAGAACTCCCGACTTTGGTGCGGTAGTACTCGGGTTCGAGTCCCGCTGTAGGCATGGGTGTTTGTGTTTGTCTATGATTTGAGTAGTTTGAATAATGAAAAATGCTGGATAATGTACATCGATTACAAGCCCAAAGGCCGTTCGGAACCGGCGTTAAACTGTAGGTCCACTGAATAAAAAAAAAAAAATAATTACAGAAGAATAATAAGTTATTATTACGTAAGCATCTGAAGAAGTCGTTTGTAACGACGAAACGCGTCATGCTATGTAGTGATAAAGTGTAAATCATAAGTTCAAGTGTTTGAATTTAAGTTTATGTTCAACCTTATGGTATTTGAGTGTAAATTGTTAATAACAAATTTTTAACCTAAATGTATAGATGAATTTTGTAATAGCTATTGATAAATAAATATTATTACTATTATATCATTTTGCAATATCATCTTCGCCCTCTTACCTAACGTTATTTTAGTACTTTCCTGCTATATTACTTTTTGAAGACATCATACAGATAAGCGACTAACTAGTTCTTTTCGGACAGTTCAGTAAAGAGCTAAAGAAATAAAAATAATAAATAATAATAATAATAATAACTAAAGAATGAACAAAGGCATAGCAGTTTAATATAGCGGATCTGCAAAATGTTCATTAGCTATTGACTTTATAACACAATATTTTACTTAACTGTAGATAGCAATCAATATTTTCCCTGATCGAGTCAAAAGAAGTGAAAGTGAAACGTGAGTCACAAATGCCAACAAAAAGCGTCAATTTAGAACAGTTTTTTCTATACCAATTTGTTTTTCAACGTATTTTGGTGTATCATATAACCAGCAACGTTTTTATATAACAATTTATAATATGCTCATATGCTTTTCTGAACTGTATTGTATTATAAAGTAATATTTTCAATAAGGGATGAAATTCATTTTGAAATTTTATAGTAATTGTATTGTATACTCACTGGAATATATTCTGAGTCCTGAGTGAACGTATCTTACCTGAAACAAGAATCAGTAATCATTAATATTCAGCATAATAAATACTTCATTATTCAAATCACTGTTGAAATATTTTCAATTCTGCGAAGAGAGAATGTTTTGTCACTTTTTCGTATTAACCACTCAAAATAGAAAAATAAAGAAATCGGTACCATTATGGTAAATTAAATCAATGTTAAGACTATTCTCAATAGAGAGAAGCCAAAAACTATTGCTTAGAACTTTAATGGCTGAATGAATGTAAAATTATTCTGAAAAACCAATATAATGTCTTAATGTTTTTCATGACTATATGAAAAACAATTTCATAGTGTTGGTGATCAAGTGCACCAACTGAAATTCCTTTTTCTTTATTTCTCAAAACTCTTTTAGGCATAAATATCTTTAACAGGGGAAAAAAGGTATGCATTTCTACTGTTTATTTTCTATGTGAAATTTCTTGAATAAAATACTTTGATGAAGATTGAATTAATCAAAAAAATTTTCATTTCAAACATATATTGATATGAAAAATTGTTCGAATAAAACATGTTATCTCATGATAAAAATGAAAATATTGAGAATTCAAATAGAAAGTAATTGAAAATTCGTAAAGAAACACGAAACTCAATGAGATCTTTTGTAATATTCATAAAATGAATTATATTAAAAGAAAGGAAATCGATAAAATTATCAATCGATAATTTTCACATTACGATTCTTTAAAACACAAAGCAAAATGACAACAATTCTTAATTCTAAAACACTTCTCAATATCGTAATGTATTCGTTTTTCAGCCGTCCACTGGGGGGAAAATTCCGAGTAAATGTTGATTTTATGTCAAACACAGAAAATTCTTGCCACGAGGAAAAACGTTCATTAAAGCCGCAGAAACGAGCTTACTTCCACCAGACGCATATTAATTTCACATTCGTTTGACGAAGAAGAAAAAACTCATCAAGCGAAAGAGCGGAAGGACTGTAGGTTCAAACCTCGCGCATAGAATCGCGCGCGCTTCCTCAAAGGGTGATATCGAATGGCCCGACAGCGGCACTTCAGTGCTCGACATTACGCCGAACTATCAGTACGCCCGCCATCTCTGTGCCAATAACACTCGTGCAAAACGTTCTCTCCCTGCACTTCGTTTGATACACTCACGACGATGTGATTAACTCGAACGCGTATTGTATTTATGTGTCAGGTGGAAAAATGTGTTAACGGGTGTTCCAAAAAATATAAATATCTCCGGGGATGTGACCCTAAGAGATGTCGCACTTGTTGGTGCTAGTTTTCGCGCTTGTTTGGACGGTGGTGCAATGCAGCTGCCCAACAAAGTGTCGTTGCAAAAATTACGCGACGGATATATCGCAAACCGACATTTATATTGTGGCTTCGTGCTACGAAATACCCCAAAATACATCCAATGATCTCGCCAACAAGTTGTACGAGATAACTCTAGAAAATCTTATGGATAACAATTTCGAAGACTTAATAAATCAACTACTCGAAGAATTACCGAACCTTAGACGACTGTCGTTTAAGAACGCTACAATTTCTACGAAAAATCTCACACTATCGACAAATATCAGCCATTTGGATGTTTCCGGAAATAACTTAGAATATTGGTCGGATATCGGAGACGGTTTGCGAAATCTACGAGTATTAGACGTCTCCAATAATCGGTTGAATTCACTCCTGAACTACTCATTCAGAACTATGAACTCTCTTGAAGTGTTGAATGTAAGTTCCAACAATATATCAGTGATTGAACCTGAGACTTTCGACAATTTAGACAATCTGAAGTGTTTAGATTTATCCGATAATATTATTGCAACATTAACTTATAAAACTTTTCTCCCTATAATTACACTACAGTACCTCAATATGAGTAAAAACCAAATGGGTATCATAAGTGAAAGTTGGTTCACAAGTTTGACCAAATTACAACAACTCGACGTTTCGTGGAACAAACTGCAAAGGGTTGACCCAGGAAGTTTAGAACTGCCAAGTTTAGCCAGGCTACTTTTGGCAGGAAACAGCAACTTGGGCGAAACCGGCGATTCCAACATATTAGTCAGCACCGGAAGGAAATTACAAACTGTAGATGCATCACATATCGGACTTCAACAGGTGCCACCAAGCTTGACACCATCGATAAGAACATTGAAACTTTCCGGAAATAAGATACAAACAATCAGTTGCGGTGATTTAGATTCATATCCTTTGCTACAATTGTTGGATTTTACCTCGAACGACATTAGTTTCATCGAGGAAGACGCCCTGGGAAGGTTAGATTCGTTAACGATGCTCTTCCTCACTGACAATAAAATCAGGGAAATACCCAAGAGTCTACCGGAGAAACTGAAAGTGCTGGGAATCGAACAGAACGAATTGGATAAAATAGCAGAAGGCGATCTGCAGGGACTTACAAAGTTAGAAGTGCTTCTTCTTCGCGACAATAAAATTAGCATAATAGAGGCCAAAGCGTTTTCTCAGCTTGGATCGCTAGTCACTCTCGATTTATCCAAAAACCCCGTCAGCGTTTTACATCCCGGATGCCTGTTGGGACCAGTTTCCTTACAAGTATTACGGTTGTCTGGCATAGAACTCATTTCACCAGCGAAAGACGTATCCTTTCCTTTATCAGCACCAGAACATCTAATCACACTAGATTTGTCTAACAGTATCGGATTGGCCAGACAATTCTTAGCCGATAGCGCCGTTTTGGCCGCTTCCAAACAGCTACAAGAATTAGATTTATCGAATACCAATTTGGACGTAATACGGTCGGACTTGCTGCATTATCTGCCCCAACTTCGAAGCCTTCATCTGGATGGGAACAAATTGAATTGTTCCCATCTTCGATGGCTGGCGTCGTGGATGAGAAGACAGGATGAAAGGGAATATCGAAAAATAATTTGCGCGAGCCCTCCGGAATTATGGGGAACTTTATTGACGGACCTTCAGGAAGATGAAGTCGGGATAACAGAAACGACAACCAAGGAGTCGCCGATAACAACAACTTCATATGCCCATAGTATCATTTCGTATAATAAGTTCCTGGGAATATTGCTGAAAAATTCTTCGAATTTTCATCAAATTGACGTTCTGCGAGATGGCTTATCCGGAAACTCATCAGACCTTAATGGTAGCGAAATTGTAACAGATAGGATTCGCGGTGAGATCGGAGATGAAACGACGAAAAATACAGAATCCACTTTACACAAATTGAATGCAACAGAGGTCCCTGTCGCAGCTGCAATTCCAGCCGAGACAAACGAAATCGATTTTGTGGGCAACGGGATGCAGAACGGCACACAAAGTCAAGGCAAATTAAAATGGATAACTTCAAGAACAACGTACACCAAGGTAATAGATTCTCCTATCCCAGTAATTGTTGAGAGAATGGTTGATAATAACGTCACCAGAATAAAATCAAAATCTACATATACGAACGTTCTGGATGCTCCTGTCATTCATACAAATAGAAAATCAACCACTTTATTTGTTGACGTAGTGCCTAACACAGTCAGACATTGGAATGGTACAGCAGATGAACTGTCGTCGGAAGAGCTGAACAAGAAATCGTTTCATCCAGGTATGATAATTCTGTTTATTGGACTGTTAGGTGCGATAGCAGTGATTGTTATGTTCGCGAGTAAATTAACTCGAAAGGTTCCGGTTAGACACGAACGTGACATAGAGGTGAGCAGTTTGCCAAGCGTCACAGAACTTTGGTGACATCTACGTGACGTAGATGATGATCGGGTAATATTATACGATACCACCAATTTAACTTGAACGGATACTGTGTAAGGGTTGACGCGATTTGTATGTAGAGTTGTGATAAACGAAAACGCAAATTTTGTAAATTACATGCATTTTTCTATTGCGGATTTGTAAATTACTGTAAGAAATGTAGGAAGAGTATACAGAGTGAGTTGCCATTTTATTTTGTAATACGCTGACAATGTATTTATGAAAATGGGGCAAATATGACAGATTTAACACAATCTAATTCTATGTAAATTGTGGATTAATAAATAAAAGATAAATTCACTATATAATTGGATCACCACTGTAATAATTTCAGAGTTATTTTTGTGTACTTACTTGTTACATTTCGTTTTTGTGAAATTTTGCTACTTATGTAAATAAATGTCTATATTTGTATTATTCAACTGCCAAGTTAACTGAATGTTATATGATCTTTTGACATTAGAAGAATAAAAATGGAAACTGATTCGGAGATTTTTTGAACTTAATCAACCTTTCAATAAATATTATTACAAGAAATTCATGATGCCTTATAAAATACATTAGTATTGTTGCTAAAATCATTTTCTTGTACCGTTTATATGCGTTTTAGAAACTTCTATCGGCAGAAATCTATACTATGTTTAAGATTTGCTTCAATTTCTCATACAGATATCAATAATTTATAACGAAAATTTGTGATTGAAAAAACATGTGAAATTCGATGCTTATTATGTCAATATTGAAATATTTTGAATTCAGCGCGAAATAATTTGAAGAAGCCGAATTTAATGACATATCAAAAATTTATAATGTAGAAGAAGAAAAAAGACAGGAGATCAACAACTGAATGAAATGAAACATAAAATAGAGAAAGAATTAAGAGAAATTAAAGATGTAAAAAATATTCTGTAAGCTTTATTGAAACATGATTTTCTTAAATGATATCATGTTATTCATTGGTCGCGATACGCAATTCGAATGATAGTCATCGGGATTATTCTCATAGATATAATAATTCAAATAGGTAAGTTTACCCGCCAAAAAAGAAAAAACCAAACAATAAACCGGCGCATTCGCCATTTTGTAGATAACAATGTTATCGTGAATCCTTATATAAAGTCGGTTGATGGCCTAACATTTATATGAGAATTTTGATGAGACTTATTTGATACATTTACTGAGGTCGTATATTTGCATACGTTTTCTTTGCCTCCAGAGATAATATATTCATAATACAAAATAAATGCTAACATATTTTATAACCTATTTTCGAATTCCATATTTGATTATTCGAATTATATTCAAAAAATATATTCACTAACTGTTAGCGTTTCGTACAAATCTCAACCTCATCAAATTCATGGAAATGATGACTCTAATGATGACATTAGTTTGAATTGATTAAGGTTTTTCTTCCAATAATTTAGGAAGAACTTAATCGAATATTAAACTCATCAAAATCTTTCAGATAATTGATTATTGAATTTTTGGGAATTCACAAATTCCAAAAAGATGTAGTTGGTTTGTTAAAAGTAGCCACAAAATCGAGAAGCATGTCCAAAGCCAACTTACTGAAAAAAAATCCAATTTTGGACTTTTGCTTTCAAAGAATTCTGGTGAAATGTGAAGAAATTAACAACGTGCATTTTCAAATGATTTTTCACTTCGTCAGCTTTGAAATATGTAAAGCTGCGTCAATTTCTTGCATTCATTTTATAATTCAAAAATTTGTGGCATACTTTCTGTTCACTTTCAGAGAACTCGCCGTTTGATCTATTTGCAATTATACATATTGATGAAGCATCCAATTTGTGGATATTAATTTTAAATGAAATGAAGTAATGTCGAACGGCCGCTTGCTGACAATACTTGAAGGAGAATTTCTGAATGTTTTATATAATTGAATACACTAAGCTAAATTTCACGAAAATATATACAACCATCAATGAAACATTGATAAAGATAACTGAATTTGATTGATGATTCGCTCATTTCTTGTAGAAACATAGTCTAATATAAGTTTAATGAAGAACCCTTGTGAAACATGGTTTTATAACGAATCAATAAATAACACTTTGCTCATTTTCACAGAATTATATCTATTACTTGACAATAATTGTTTCGAGGTATTACCTGATTTTCGAATGTTACCAACTTTTTCAATTTAACTGACGAAAATGGGTGGGCAGTTCAAAAGAATTGATTTAATTCTGTGAAACTAAGTCAAGTGTTTCTAAATCAGTTTATATAAGTTATAATTGACTATGTATACTGCTGGCTTTCCTGCGCTTTCTAAGTTTGTTGAATTCCAAAGTTTTCCAACAGAGGCATCCCAAAATTCAACAATACAAATACCCAGTTGAAGTTTGACGCATCCTTAAGAGGTATGAATTATCAGATAAGTTTGTATGAACTCTTCGAATATTTCAATTAGAATCAGTGGTACAATCAAATCTATTATCTCTTCTTCGCATAGTGACGATAGTGAAGGCCTGAAATATATAATATATGGATTTGAATCGCGCATGAGGTAGTTATGAACCTTTGTGTGTTTCTTATTCGAGTGACTATATTATAGAAAGAATAATGCGTAATATTCAATTATAAATCTACAACATTCAAAATGAAAAACTTGTAATATATTGGGAGAAAATCGACACCGAGTTCTATTGGTGAATAAAGACCACTGGCCGAGGTCAGAGAATTAAAAGTAGTCCTGTAAAATATCATAAATGGAGTAAGTAATACGCAATACATAAACCAAATAGTAACAGAACAAAATTGAAGATAATTCAGTTAACTTATAAGAATGTTATAAAATTACAGGAAGGTGTTGGAGGAGCTCATAGATGCAAAATTGGCAGTTCTAACGTGAGATGTGACAAAATTTTTATTTATTCATTAGTGTTGGCGTTTACTTGATGTAAATCCATTATAATTGAATATAAACTTATATTAAAATATTTGAACATATGATTAATACTTTATTGACTACATAGCATGACGCGTTTCGTCGTTACCAACGACTTCTTCAGATGATAACAGAATACTGACTGCATGACGCGTTGTTACAAACGATTTCTTCATATGCTAATGACTGAATTGGACCACGTGGATTTTTCCGTGGATACCAGTGTTAAATTCTAAGGTTTAGGATATATAAGTGAAAGCTGTACATTTTGAAACTCAGTAATATTGTATTCTCTTGATAATTAATCACACGAAACATATGTATAGTTTTTAATATATTCAGTGAAACTTGAGTCAAGTGCGTTAATTTTAATTTATTGTTTTCAAATATAAATAATTGAATATGAATAACTTGAAGAACTACTGGAGGAATGTGAATGCATTGTGACGGAGTTTGTAGATTGGTGTGGATTGAACAATCTGATGGTGAACGTTGACAAAACTGTATGTGTTCATTTTTGTCTGAAGGGCAATGGAATTAGTACCTTGGATGGGGACAACACTATATCATCATCCCAATCAACAAAGTTTCTTGGAATATAAGTAGACAGAAATTTGAGATGGACATCACACATTGAGGCCTTAAGTAAAAAATTAAGTAACTCATTTTTCGCAATCTCTAAAATTGAGAACATCGTACCTAGAAACTGTGTTATGAATGTGTATTACAGTCTTCTATTTAGTCATCTAAATTATAATATTCTGCTGTGAGGTTGCTCTACAGAAATAAATAGGGTGTTTATTACATAGAAGCGAATACTTATTAATATTCAATATTCATCAACGAACATCTTGTACACCTATCTTCATTAATAATTATATACTCACCTTACCGTGTTTATATATTTGTAGATGTTTGTTGTATGTTAAAGAAAATGAAGATAAGTTCATTGAATTGAATAGTAATCATTAGTATTCAACAAGGAGCAGGAATGTGCTACTTATTCCTATGCATAAAACAGCTAAATTTGAGCACTCTATTATCAGAGTATAAAAATTTTCAACCATTTACCATTGAATTTGAAAGTACTGAAAGCTCATTTGTTTAAGAGAGAGTTAAATCTCTGCTCAACAAAGGCATACTACAGTGTGGCAGAGTATTTCGATGATTCGAATGTAGGAAATAATGTATGAATAATTTTTTTGTATCATTTGTTTTTATATTTTTTTAACACAAATGTTCTTTATCATGTGAAATTGTCTCAAATGTTCAATATTTCTGAGGTAATTTTTTTTTTCTTTTCAAATAAAGTTGTATATTATTGTGAATATAAATTTAACCAATATTTTTGTTTGAACCAATATTTTTGCTCGAGGGCTGAATGGAAGATCAGACTCAAAACTGAATTCAGTCCTTTTGACAGCACTCTTCCTAGTTGTAATTATTGTATCAATTGAAATGAATGTAATTCTACAACGTAAAAAATGTTTCTCAATAAAATTATTTTATTATTATTTTCATCGATTAGATTGCGGCATGGCGACCCAGTAAGCATAAGCAATTTTTGAAAGAGCGACTAAATTAAGCGCTTCAAAAATGCCCTGGTCCTAGAAACAGGACCATTGACTACGCAGTTAAAAGTTGCCGGTATAAAGATCGCTCACTATCACAAAACTGTTGGCGAAATTGGCGAAACTGTACTCCAAACAGTTTCGCCAATTTGTAGTACAGTGAACCGTTACTGAAAAAGTAAAAACAGTACTAAAATTTTTCAGTGTTATTTCGGTAAGAGTTTTCGACAGTGTTCTATACACTTTCATCTTTCAGTTGTACTAATTTCAGTTGTTAGAGTTTTACCGTTAGAGTGTTGTTGAATTTTTAAAAGTCTTTGTGTTTGAACAACATTATGGCACTTCCAAACTCACTGAAACGAATAAGAGAAAATAAAAATCGATGGATATCTCGAATACGTGTATTCTCTTTCGCGTAATTCATTACTGTCATCTAATCCGAACTTCCTGGCGGACAGATGACGAAATGGGAAATCGTATCGAATTTTTACCATTAATTAAATGACGAACTGGATACGGCTGAATCAGCCCCTGCCGGAGAGGGATGAATTATGATTTGCACTTGCCATTCGATCCATCAACGTAGTGCGAGCCCACGCACGAGGGATCGTCGCGACGCAACCTGGCTTCAATTTGACGAGGGATTAGACGCGGTTGCCATCCCGGAATCTTAGACTGATATATGATGATTGCCGGCGGGATATGCGAGAACTAATGGTTGGAAAGGGGTAGCGTTAATAAAATAACAAATTAAAATCCCGGAGAAATTGGCACGGGCAAAATCTTGCAGTCGTTGCTTGGATGTGGCAAACAATTGCTCTCATCAAATACATTAAACCGAAACGTTTCTGAAATCACAACTGTATAACATGCAGGAGAAAATATTTTCTTTTGAAATTTACACAGGACGTTCGTTCAAACGTCATAAACTAATGTATGCAAGATGAAAATTTTACCCATTATTTAATTCATATTATTATTTATTCACATAGGACCATTCTCTCACTGTAGGATAACCTCAGTGGTTTTTGAATTAAATGTCTACAGAGCATGCCATCTTTGTATGAAAGAACAAACTCGTGATCTTAGCACAAACACTGTATCACCATATTTTTTTAAAATTTGAAACTACTTTGTCATTGACACATGGTACAATTTTTACAGTTTCATGTAATAACAGTGTAAATGCTAAAGATTATATTGTTAATTATAATTATTTAATTATAATTAACAATATAGTGAAATTAGATAGAACTGTCTTATTTCTAGATGTACGAACTACACAAGGTTGTATAATCAACATTTCCCGATAAATTTTAATGTAACTTCAAGTTGGGTCGTTGTGATCAGAATGTCTTTGATATTGTGTTTTAGTTCTAGGTACAAACTGCTTTATGTTTTAGACTCCAAATAAGTGTAGGTATGTGCAACTGAAGAGCGATAATATCGCAGCTTTTTATTACAGGTTGGCGCAATGTCTGTTTAAACTTTACATGCTTGATTTTATAGCAACACACCGTGCGATCTTCGAAAATTTGTTTTGATGATCTGTTGCAGATTCTTTCGGAACTCTTAGGTTAACTCTTCCACGCTGAGGAGCATTTACTCTTCGTTATTATATCGAGTAATTTCTTCGGTATTCTGAACAGTTTCATCCTGTTGACATTTGCACGAAAGTTTGCTTGCCGTTTTCTGTTTCTTTCGTTATCGTATTTGTCTTTTGATAAAATACACTTTCAGGTCTTTTCATCCAAATTCCGTTTTTATTGATTGGCCCGTAAATCTTTCTAAAAATTTTTCGTTCTTGTTCTTCTATTTCTCTAATTCTTGAATGACCGTCAATAATCATTGTTTCAGATGCGTGGATTGCTTCTGGAAGAACCGTTGTGTTAAAATGCCTTGATTTAGCGTCTCTCGAAATGCAGTTTTGATTATAGTACGCCAATGTTAACTTGTAGACCCTTTGGAGCTTGGTAATTTTCTGTTCATTAGCGATTCGGTTCAAACTTGAGGATTTTATCATTTCTCGAATTATTTAAAATGGTTGACTTGTAGAAGTTCCTATGATTTGTGATTATATCCATTTTCGTGTGTAATATATTCGTAATACAATTCAATTTCGATGAAATCAATTTCTACAAGCAATAACGTTCAACTCGCCGACTGATAAGATCCTCCTACAAATCCAAATTCTCAATTTATAAACAAGTATCTGCCCTAATACACAACAAATTATGATTCTGCGGTTCGGCGCACACGCAAATCCACTTCCCTAATATCGCCCCCAACGAAATACACTGAAATTTGGCGTAGCAACTTTCTAATTCGGCGTTGGAAATGTAAATTCGGCGCGATATAAGCCAAGTTTAGTGGCGGTGAGATATTTACATGTTGCCTCGATACGTCTTCTTACTTCATCGCTACCCAGCCAAGAGGAACTAGCTACTCTCCCGTCGAGTAATCAAGAATTTATGCAGATAGAACGACTGCCAGTCCAAATTATGGATATATACGGCAACTCAAGATAATTAGGCGAGTGGAAGAAGGCGATTAAAAAGCGGATGCGGCAATTTGTCTAAGAAAAAGTGAATTGAATTGAATTCAATAAAATAGAAAAAGTGTCGAGAATAATAGCCACATATTACTCCACATTAGCCAGTAGCCGAACGCTATACGACGTCTGTTCAACAGAAAAGATATATTTTGAAATTTTTCTGGCTGGGCACATTCGATTTTCGCAATTTGTTTTTCATTATGGTGGTACACATTAGGTCTACTTTGTTCTCCGATTTTTCACTTTTGCCAAAAACGATTTTGTTGGAATAAAATGCACCAACGCACTCAAAATGTTGTGGTACAAGCGAGCTACTTTGTACGTGAAGGTCAAGCGCAGAAGAATTTATGTGCTAGAGTTGCAACTACGTCAACAAGCGAAGAAAACATCGAAATCTTGAGGAAAATGGTTTTGGTAAATCGTCTAAACACTATTGGGGAATCAGTAATCGATTGAAATGATAGTTGATGGAAATCTAAATACATAATTTGTATAAAACTGAGTAGTTTTCTGATTTTCACTATAATTCAGTTAAAATATAACAATATTGTTTCGTCAACACAGTGGCTTCATCAGTTTATGATCTACATCTGATGAAGCCACTATGTTGGCGAAATAATATCGTTATGTTTTAACTTAAATAGAATCAGAAAAGTATTAGTTTTATTCAAATCAAATTTGCAGAAGATGTTGGCTCATCAATCAGCTCATGCCACGCAATTTTCTCGGATGTTTTGGACATGAAACGTGTGGCAGCGAAGTTTGTTTCGAAATTGCTGAATTTTGAGCAACGTCGCATTAGTATCGCGCAGGAGTTGTTGAATGACGTCAACGACGATCCAAATGTGGTTATAGGGTTATGACGTCGAAACATCTAATAGAAGCGGCCAGAAGAGCCAAGACCGAAAAAGGCACGCCAAATTCGATCAAATGTGAAGGTTTTGCTCACTATTGTCCTCGACTACAACAACATGGTGCACCAGAGTTCCGGCGAACAGATCGTACGGTTGATAACAAAGAACACTACAAGAAAGTTATGCAACGTTTGCGTGAAGCAAACCATGATGAAAATATCAACCATGAATTCTGCATCACGATAATGCACCAGCTCACACATCAATGCTTGTTCGTGAGTTTTTGACCAAAAACACCGTAATCGTGCCTCAACCACCGTATTCACCAGATTTAGCCCCCTGCGATTTTTTCTTGACCCCAAAACTGAAGACTTCAAAGGAAAGCGTTTTGCCACAATTGATGACATGAAGTCGGAATCGAAGAACGAGCTGATGGCCATACCAAAAGCGCATTTCAGAAGTGCTGAGGATTGGAAGAAGCGCTGGCATAAGTGCATTCATCTGACGGGGATTAGTTTGAAGGTGACAAAATGGCTATTGACCAATAAATACTTTTATACAAATACAAATACTTTTCGAAAAAATTCCAAATTCACCTTTGCTTTGAGCAAACCTCGTAGTGACCCTATACGCTTTCGAGTTACTGGTTCTTGTGGGTTGGATTCCTTCCGTGCTTTTGGCACTTTAGAAATTGACGTCGAACTGTGAGTACAACTTTTGCACCAGCACATAGTGCTAATGAAAAGATTACTAGATTAAACTGGATACTAAAAGATTACATCCAATAGTATGCTTTGAAATGAAAATTCACTTTATACCATTTTCACACAAAAGTTGTGTAAAATTTATCCATATTTTTCGAAAGTAGAAAGTCACTGAGCACGCAAAACATCTTTCAACCTCAATACTTTTCATAAACAAACAAAAATGCTCTACTTTCACTTGAAACGTTTCACAGATGTTCGAAACAAGTGTATCCCACCATATCAAAAAAATTGCAGATCAAACGGACGGAGGCTGCAAAATTTAAAGAGCGAACTTGCTTTTTAATCAACCTATGAAATATCTCGAACCGATGAAGAATACCAATGCATTAAATATCCCATTTACTAGTCAAGACTTTCAATGTGCCTTGTCCTCCTAGATTTATTTTTATTTTTTCTAGACTATTCCTATGGGAATATAGAATTTATTCCATCAATTTCCGATGATAAAGGAACCATATTTCACATAAAAATTTCCTAATATTGGAAGTCAAACCACACTATGCTTTACAGTTCTCGAGCATATTAACATTCTCATAAAAAACGACATTAATCCCTAGAAATATTTCATATTAAAAAGGAAGAAGGATAGGGAATATTCGAGAAGCCATGAAAAGAAATGTCGGGCAAATTCCGGCCGAGATAAACAGAAATGTCTGCGGAGAAATGTGTTGAAAATACTTTCGGCTTATGCGGTCGAGCCTGGACGTATAAATGGAACATTCGGTCGATGGGCGTCTCAGAGGGTTATCTTGCTAAACTATCTATATTCAAATATAGTTCTCTAGGAACGTTTTGATATCTGAAACGTTCATACGGAATGCTATATAATTTCAAGATATCGCGAGAAGGTTTTCTCGTAAAAATGTGAGGAAGCCGAGGAGCCGAAAGGCAAAAGTATTCGATAAAACGTCATATTTTGAAGTGAATGAGATATTGTTAATATACAATGTAGTAGACGTTGCTGAACATTTCAAATTTGAACTACTAAATTACAACACTGCTCCTTCTTTTAGAGTTATTCGAAAAATTTGGAATCAGACAAAAATGAACCCCTATGTTCTATAAAACGTAATATATATATATATATATATATATATATATATATATATATATATATATATATATATATATATATATATATATATATGATATATATATACATATTGTTAAATAAATGAAACATTAAGCCAAAGTTTAATTTATTTTAATATATATATATATATATATATATATATATATATATATATATATATATATATATATATATATATATATATATATAAAGATATATATCAAACACAAATCTTACGAAACGCGTAATGCTATGTACTGAATAAAGTGTAAATTATAAGTTCAAGTGTTTGAATTTAAGTTTTCATTCAATTACAATGGATTCACATCAAGTAAACGCCAACACTATTAAATACATATCTTTCCTCCTGAATCAACTATTTCAACAAGAATTCTCTCGAGATAATTTTCGATTTGAAATAACCCCTTTATAAATATACAAAATCCGAAAATGATAAACGCAATAAACGAAAAAAACGGATGGACCAATCAGATAATACCTCATAGATTGATATCAACAGTTGTGTAACTTTGATGATACGATCAGAATAGGTAAATTGTCTAAATTACTCAAACATATAACTAACTCAAATATATGATAATAGGTATCAATCAGGATATCTCTTTGATGAAAACTCTTTGACTATCAACAGAGCTACCCCATAACATGATATTATAATTGATGTGACTATATGCAAGCGCGTAGTAAACTTCCATAACAGATATAGTAGATAAAAAATTCTTTATTTTATTAATTGCATAAAAAGCTGAGCTATGTTTTTTAGTCACAAAGTCAACATGTAAGGACCATCTGAGGTCTCGATTTAATAAAATTCCCAGATATTTAACATGATCGCATAAAAACAATTTTTCGCTTTCGAACTGGATAAACATTTCATTATTTACAATATATGTTGGATTAAAAATTAAACATTTAGTTTTATTGGTATTCAATATTAATGCATTAGACTGACACCATTTTTTGAATGGTCTTGATGGTCTTCATACTTTCGATTGGCATAGAATTTATCTAATAAGCAAGCCGGTGGAATGTTTAAGAAAAAAGTTTTTTTAGTTACTGATTAAACATACCCTGGCAACCCATATGTGTAATATGTTTATTGACAAATTAAGTTGAATAAAAAATACGTTTTATCAGATAAGCATCCCGGTGAAGGTCGTTTTATATCGGGATCCTATACTAAAAGAAAATCTAAAAGAACATGCAGCAAGAAATACAAAAATTCTATCGTTAATTTTCAATAGGACTGAGTTGATATGTTCATTATCCTCCTGCACCTGGGCGACGCGTACGAAATACGGTCTTGAAAACGTTTCTACGAACCTTCCGAAATCACGAAATATAATCACGTTCCATCTGAGGCGAGAAAAGCCGCACACGTGAGCTCCCCGGGACTTTATACCAGGAGAACATGTGACCTCTCTCTGGACCATCGATTCTTGGTCCTGTCGTCGTTGTCTCCGACACAATTGCCCCCCGTTCCCTTTCTTATGCTCCCGGGCGACGCATCCGTTTCCTCTGTTATGAAATAATAATGGAAGCACAAACGATGTTCGGCTTGTTGCAAGCGTATTAGCATATATATGTTATGCGAAAGGAGGCGAGATAGAGAAGACAATATTTAGGCAGTGTCCGATATTTATTTATTTGTGTGGTCGATGTTGGGAAAACTACGAAGTGGAATACACGATTTGAAGGTAATATATGAGGAAAAATTGGTTTACTCAGTGATTGATATTTAAAGGGCTCGATAATTGAGAATGTGAAAAATTGATATTCTACTTAAACAGATAATGATGAGTATCTCTTGTATATTATTGTCTTATAATAAAGATGGAACTTAAAATAAGTGAAGAAGGAAGCTGAACAAACATGAAACATGTAGAGAAAAGATAATATTATGTGATATAAAACGATAAGACACATATAACGAAATTTATCAAAATATTCAATAAGCACTCCGCAGACCGCTTACGAAGTGATATTGTTCAAAAAATCAACATAAATCAATTATGATTAAGATTGAACTTGAAAGAATTGAAGAAGAAGTATAACAAACGTGAAAGGTATAGATATTATTGTTGAGATTGAATTCTCGCTCAACTTTTGGTGAAACATAATTAAATATTAAATTAAATTAAACTGTTGGCTTAATGTTAATAGTGGCGTTTGTGAAATATTGTGCAGGGAATGTGATAGTTTTTACATAGGTCAAACTGGACGTTCTATAAAAAAGAGAATCGATGAACATGAAAGATCAATACTGTTGAATAAACTAATAATACGGGTTTTTTCGAACACTGCATTAAATATAATCATTTCTTGTAGCCAAATAGAAGAATTTACCTATTTGTAATGACCAGGTGGATTTTTCCGTGAAACCAGTGTTAAATTCTGTGGTTTAGGATATATTAGGAAGTTGAAGCTGTACACTTTGAAATTCAGTCATTTTGCGTACTCTTGTTAATGGGTTAAACACACCGAACATATGTAGAGATTTAATATATTCAGTGAAACTTAAGTCACGTGTGTTAATTTTCAATTTTATAGTTCTTAACATAACGTTTCTCTTGAAATATAAGCGAATTATCCGTGGCATTTATGAAAACAATTTGTTTTCTTTCTGAGTAGACAGTTTTCTTCCACAAATATTTATTTTGTTAACCATTAATCTTGAAGTTGTTTCTATGGGCCAATAAAAAGAAAAATACATCGATTGTATTGAATATTTCTTGTATACCTTTTTTGACTGGTCTTGGTTGAACAAAATATTTCAAAATATAGCATCAAATGTTTGAAATTTTCATTGAAGCGAAATTGTATTCAAAGTTTATGATTGATTTAAAATGAGAACATAAACAGGTTGTATGTGATAAAATGAGGAAATCTAGAGAATCGAACACTAAATACTTCTTCAAGCAGTTCACTGGGGAAGGAGATACGTGTTGAAATTCCATGTCAATTTATGAAAAAATTTTCAAAAATGTGTTCATTTTATTAATGAAGACTACTTCATGGATAGTCGTAACACCGTTCAAGGACAGATTATTATTTGAATATAATAATTTATGTTCATTTTAATAATTAGGAACATAATAATTTATGCTCCTTTAAAAATAAGCCATGTTTGAAGATTTAGGTGAAAATTTTAAACTCTCATCATTATATTAAAATATCTTCTCGAATTACAATTCCAATCAACTAAGAACAAAAACTAAAGATATAATAGAACTGGACGTAAACAACTTATATTTTTATTAGAATAGAAGAGAACTTCTATTCTATCGAACTTATACGATCTACAATGTAGGGTTAAGAGGTTAATTTTAGATGTTTCATCTTATAAATAATGAAATGAAACAAATAATGAGACATATTCTATTTCGTAAACATTATACAAAGACATACAACAAGGAATATTAATTCCTTCGCAGTGGCATCTACAATGATTAATATCCCTTCAAATACACATCCATATGATCAATGTATCAATTTTTGATTGACCATATTGAAAGAGAATGTATGAATATTTCAAATATAAACTTGCGCATACACCATTTTGCACACAAATAGACAATCGAATGAAAACATTTTATTTTCAGTTCGATTGAGACAAAACCCATGACATAAATTTTGAGTTGTTAGTTCTGAAAGAATTGATGGAGAATGAAAAAGAACTATTTATGACCACACGATGTTATACCAATGGACATAATTTGCTTTTCGAATAACAAAGTGAAACCAATTAAATTAAACCGACATCAATCAAATTAATAACGAGCCAAATATCGTCAGTAGGTAAACACAGTTCATTACTTCTAAAAATGAGGAAAACACGAACAGCCATATACTCACCGAAATTAATTGAAACGGGCCAATGATTGTAGAGGTTAGAATTATCTTCGTTACTCGCTACAGGAAAAAAATTAATTGGAAACTGTGAGGACGGAAAAGTGCCTCCTGATCATCCGATTAACGGAAAATTATGGGCTCCATTCGCTCACTTTTCATTTTCTCAAACGAACGCGTTCAGAGACGATGATGATAAATTATTGCGCTTTATTATCAACTAAACGGTTAAACTGGGAGTAATCGTTTCGGTAATTTATGTGTGGGGGTTGATGGATTTCCAATACGGGTAGAAGTTATTACGGTTTCTAGCTGCGTGGGTGTTTCGTGTTAAAATACCAATTTCGACAAAAGAACATCGGCAACGAGACGTTTAGTTTACACAAGGTGAGGCACGAAGAAAATCCGCCAGTACGATAATGTTTTCTTTAGTTTTTCGAATTACTGAAGACAACTAAAGACAACGTGAAGCATGGCGAAGAGATGAGTGCTTGGTGTTTCGTAATGTGACCACATTAGACATGAAGAGCTACGTGAGGGGAGAGGCTTGACTTATGTGGTTTTAAATGCATGAAAACTCAGATGCAAATGACAGTAACATCTTGCAGCATGGCTTGAGTGCAATATGGCAGGCGGACGAAACAGTTATTCAAATGGAGACTCATACAATACAAGAATAATGATAATATTAATAATAACATTTATTGAGAAACATTCCTTACATAATAAAATTACATTCATTCAATTGATACAATGATTGAAACTAAGAAGAATGCTCTTAAAAGGACTGAATTCAGTTCAGAGTCTGATCTTCCATTCAGCTCTCGAACAGAAATATTGGTTCAAACAGAAATATTGGTTAAATTTATATTCACAATAATATAAAGCTTCATTTGAAAAGAAAAGAAAAAAATTACCTCAGAAATATCAAACATTTGAGACAGTTTCACATGGTGAGAGACATTCGTGGTAAAAAAATAGACGAACATATGATACAAAAAATTGATTCATACATTATTGCCTACATTCGAATCATCGAAGTACTCTACCACACTATAGTCAGCCTTTGTTAACATCAATCTTTTTTATTCACTACATAGCATGACGCGTTTCGTCGTTACAAACGACTTCTTCAGATGCTGAAGAAGTCATGCTATGTAGCGAATAAAGTGTAAATCATAAGTTTGAATTCAAGTTTATATTCAATCGAATATAACCTGTTTTATGTGTAGAAATAAGTAGCATATCATTGTTCCTTGTTGAATACTTACGATAACTATTCAATTTAATAAACCCATCTTCATTTTCTTTAACATATAAACATCTATAACAAGGTAGAGTGAGTACGAAATTATTAATGAAGATAGGTTTACAAGATGTTCGCTGATGAATATTGAATATTAATCGAAGTATTCGCTTCTGTGTACTGAACACCCTATTTATTGCTGTAGACCAGCCCTACAGCAGAATATTAGAATTTAGATTACTATATACAAGACTGTTATACACATTCATAACACAGTTTCTAGGTACAATGTTCTCAATTGTAGAGATTGCAAAAAATGAGTTATTCAATTTTCAACATAAAACATCAACGTATTTTGTCCATCTCAAGTTTCTGTCTACATAAATTCCAAGAAACTAAGTTGATTGGGACGATGATGTAGTGTTGTCTACATATTTATAATTCAAGGAACTGATTTCATTGCCCTTCAGACAAAAATGAACACATACAGTTTTGTCAACGTTCACCTGATTGCTCATCTGACAAAAATTTGTCACAATGCATTCACATGCCTCCAGTTCTTCAGGAGTCCTGTCAGAAACAACCACCGAATTATCATCGGCAAATAGTGTCACAAGCTCGCAGGCAGATCGTATAAATAATATGTATAAAAGAGGTCCGAGTACAGAGCCCTGCGACAGAGGATGTAAGGAAGAATAAGCAGAGGAAAAACACCTCCTTCCTGCAGAGACATAGCAGCAATGGCAAGAACTAAATACGAAGAGCTACAGACATAAAAAAGACCAAAGTAGGGGAAGGCCTATTGACCAAACAAGAGCAGAGGCTAATTGATAATGATGACAGTGAGAAAATAACATTGAAGATAGTTCTCAGATTTCTGTAACGAAAATTGAATGCGCAAACTGAACAACCTTTTGAGTTTGAAAGTTGAAAACACTAAAAAAAATGAATAAGCTTATGAAGGGCGAAAGTTAAGTTTTTAACGATTGTTTGAACTCTACTAAAATCATTGCATTCTCTCGATATACGTTTTAGGCTGCTAACATTGTTAAAAGTTATTTCACCTGATTTGAAACAAACACAATTTAAAAATGATAGAATTGAAAGAATTAAATGGTAAATTACTTGACTACAATAATATCTCTAAGGTCAAAATTTCAGACTTCTTTGTTTGCAAAGTATTTTCAGTTGTGTTGCAGGTCTATCAAAAAGGAATTTCCAATCAAGTGACCTTTTAGTTTTGTAGAATGTTTTTTGTGGTTGAAGATTAGTCGATCAAATAGTGCGAGAAAAAAGAAATCGATGTGATTCTTAATGTACCTTATTTTTAATCAGGTACTAGTTTTGTAGAATGTTTTTTGTAGTTGAAGATTACTCGACCAAAGAGTGTGAGAAAAAAGAAACCGATGTAATTCTTAATGTACCTTATTTTTAATTGGGTACTAGTTTTGTAGAATGTTTTTGGTAATTGAAGATTAGTCGATCAAATAGTGTGAGAAAAGAGAAACCGATGTAATTCTTAATATACCTTATTTTTAATTAGGTCAATCAAGAATTTTTGATTAATTTTTTGATGAATATGAAAACTGTGTAAACACCAAGTTCAGCTAAAATTTAAAACATAATCGAATCAGTGTATCAAAACGAAACAAGTACATTTACTTGACATTTTGAAATGCCAAAAGCAAGAGAAACTTCATTTTCTTTCAGATCGAGAGCCGAAAGCATAATTTATGGCCGTATTTAATGTATTCTCAAAGTGAAAATTTATGGCCTCTTTGGGAACAGAAGAACCACGGCGTTCTGCATATACCTGAATTTAAATGAGGGATAAGTCGAAGGTTCTATTTTATTGCTTTTATGAACAGATATTCAGAAGGAAGCATAACATATTTATTATAGCTTATTATTAATATTAGCCAATATTAATATCTGAGAATATATAGAAGCGATTGAACGGCCGTGTTGGAAGACTACCTCTGTTATTAATTCACAAATCGATATCTCGAGTACAAAACAACTTATCGCGAAACTCAAGGAAGCAGCCCCATTGTACCGACTTGTATCTAGCTTTTTGAGCTTTCGGAAATCTCTGGCGAAGCTGGAAACGAAACACAATGCTTCCGAAACCGGCACCAGTCGTTTAATTTAATAAATACCGATTAACTCGCCCCGGCCAGGCGAAAGCCAATGCATATTAAAATTTGCAGACGGACGTACAGCGGGAAAGGAGATGCCTGGAGATTAGTGTGTAATGTTGGCGCACAAACTTGCAAAATTACCAAAATGGTAATAAAGAAGAGACGCGCTTCTCCTTCAATCTAATGCGGATTTTCGGAAGATTAAATTTCTCATTAGATGATGCCAACTAGTGGAAAATATATTAATTCAGAATAAGCTATTTCAGTTCGGCTTTTGTGTACTTCGGCGTTAGTGCAATTTTCTTGGATCACCTATGATGGGTAATATTCATTTTTCCACTGAAATATAATGAAAAGCGTGTGGATAAACCGCAAGGACGCATTTACATAGATATTAATTTATGAATACAGTAAATATCTGGATATTTTTAATTTATTGCAGCGTTGTAAAACACTTCTGAGTCTATAGCTAACTACCTAGGTGTTCCTTACACCATTCCTTAGAAAACACTTCACAATAACAGTTGATAACAGTCATATTGATGAAGCTTTATAAAAAACACCATAAAAAATCTGGCGCTGAATAATACCCGCCAAAAAAAATTTTTCATTTAAAAATGAAGATATATTCTAACATGAGTCTTCGATCAGGAAACGTTTCGCGTGCTTCGATTACTTTATGGTCACCATATTCGTAATACCAATGAGGGCTATATGGTGAGCAGCTTTGGATACACTGGTTCAGAAAAAACGTAAGACAAGCTAAAACATTTTTGCTCTCCCTGACGGTGTTTTGAAGAAATAATTTCAGGTAGCTCGTAAAGACCTCTCCCAGACCACACCTTTGCGAATCCCATCAAAATTCAACTTACCCAATAGAAAATAACCCTATATTTCATCCAAGAATCATTTTCAGTGAAGAGAATCATTTCTGGAGGAATGGCTACGCCAACGAATAGTATTTAGAAACGGTCGTATTTGTCAAGATTACAACCCTCATTATATTCAAGAACAGCCTATATATCCCAACCATATCCCTGTTCGATACAAATTTTGGACTGGTATCGTCATCGACTCATATTTCTTCAAGATCAAGGATGGCCAAATGATCACTGTCAAGAGTAAACGCTGTAGGACGATGAGAGAAGAATTCTTTTAGTCTGAATCGAATGATATGGCAAAAAACGAAATGTGGTTTCAACAAGAAGGCTCTACGAACTATTCAGTTCAAGCTACATGAACATGCTGCACGAGTGGCTTGACGGCTAGAGGAAATTGTCTGAAACGACCAATGAGATCATCCGATTTGATCACGTTTGACTTTTTTTAGTGATGTTTTCTCTGGTCACAGATCTACACTATAAAATCCGCAGACTACAGCATTCCTTAGAACCAGCATAATCCATGCTGTGGGTCAAAATCTACTTGATGTATGCGATAGTCATTGAATTTTCAATTACACATTTTATTTTTCACAATGACCAAAATGTTTTTGGAATTGTGTACTTACAGATTTTCATTGTTACTGTGGACGTAGGTACTATTAGATAATAGTACCTCGTACTAGTGATAATAGTGAAACAATGTGGAGAACTGACATACTTCCGAGCAGAAAGTTTTGAATAATCTTTTGTCGCCATTGAGTTCATAAATTATTTCAAGTTTTTCATGTGCCTTGAGGACATAATACAAAGAATTCAAGCCTCGAGTCTCTCATTTGAATCTCAAATCGCTCAATATATATAATTATATCATTCTCTTTTCAAATTATTTCTAATGATGTACAAATCAATGAATATTCTGCAGTTTTTTTTGACAAGAATTTGCATTCCTTTCGAAATTTTAGGGGTTTCTTTAGGTAATTTCATAAGGCAGGGCAGGGTTCATTATAAAACTACGTTAAATATTTTCTATATTATTTTAGAGAAGCGCTTGAAACTTTTGTCAGCATAATCCGACTCACGTATAGCTTTGAAATTCGGTTTGACTGATTTTCAAACGCCAAAAAACTTTTAATGGTATCAAATAATAAAGATATACATGAAAAGGAAAGCGATTCTATTTTCAATCAAATTAAAAGTTTTTTGTGAATGAAATAAAGGGCTTGCTTTTGAATTGAACACTCCCACGTGTACTAAAGGACGTTTCAGTAAGTCATGAGAGAAATATATCAGAGCTTAGCGGAAAACTAGTATCATCCTTTACGAACTGTTCGATAATGACGTGAAATAAAAAAGCTGTAATTACCAAATACTTTTTTTAATCTTTTATATTCAAATTAAATTAAACTCTTGGCTTAATGTTTCACGATTATATTCAACAACATGAATTAGTCATCATTTTATTGAATATGTGAAATTTGTTAAATCGTGAAACATTAAGCCAAGAGTTTAATTGAATTTAATATTTTATTATGTTTCACCAAGAGTTAAGAGAGAATTCAATCTCAGTCTTTATATTTGTTAGCAATTGATTGAAATGGGTTTTGTTGGCAACAAGACAATCGGCCGATGCAAGCACACTGGCAAAGAGCTGTGGAAACAACAAAACGATTACTGTGCATACTTTTAGAGCTAATTATTGTCTAGGTTGGAAGAGATGAAGTAGAATATATATAGAATAAAGAATATAAATTTTTTTATGTACTGCTTTGTTTTAAATTTTTTGGATTCGTCTCCTTTGGACATTACCCATTTGATATTATTCAAATATATTACTGCAGGAACTCATTTACTACACAAACGTGCACGTCTTACCCGGGATTGAAACCCAGTTCTCCCTAGTGAAATTCCGTCACCCTACTACGCTACAGAGACGACACATTGACCATTCTTATTGAGAATGTGCATCATGGTCTTTCGTGAAGGTAAATTTACACTTCGTCTATGTCTATGTTAAAGTTGGGAAATAATAAAGCGTATATCATTACTCAGTATTGCTTGAGTTTTGCCAATGCGGCGTCATTACATTTGCGCACAAAACAGAACCTCTAGCCAAAGAATGGCTGGCGAATCTATTTAGCAATTCTCTTCTTCTTCATTTTCACCTTTCTTGAAAAGATTTCAAGCCTAAAATTGAGGTGTTATTTCAAACGTTCCAAGAAAACTTCAACATAAAACAATATTTTGTGAAGCAATTAGCTATGAATTTTAGGCCCAAAAAACATCAGCAAAAAGCATTGGCAAAAGCATTCTAAAGCTATCAACTTTCAGGGTTCATTGTATATTGAACCAGTTTAGATTCAACCCCGACACAAAATTCCAAGCATTTCTCCTCGAAGAATTAGCTCCTTGGAGTTTCTCTTCACATCTTAATAAAATTGATGGATATTCACCTTACATAAGTTCACCAAATCGATCTCCTCAAGTGTTGTCTTTCAAAAGTAAGGCAGTTTTTTTTTGAAGGATCTTAGCAAGAAATATGTGCAATGCGAACATTTTGCAGTACAAAACTCTGATAATGAAGTTTTTATCTGTCGGATATGTTTTACGTGTGTCAGATTTGTTTCGCGTGGCTTACGCGATTATATAAAAATTTTAGATAAGACATTTGCCACCAGAGCATCACGAAAATCGAAGCCTGCAAATGTAGCGCGAATCGAAAAAAAATCATATCGCAAATGACTATTTCGATATTCTCGTATTTCGTTATCTCTTCTGAAAACACTCATATATCTAGTTAAGCAATCCGGCAGCTTGCGAAAGCCTCATTTCAGTCTTTCTAACCATCTACAATTACTTATTGCCTTGGCAAAAAATGATTGAGAGTTTTTTATCTGCCGTCAAAATGAACGGCCGCTTAATTCAATGTTCCGCTTTTGCAGAATTTCAATTTTTCACAGGGAACAGGTCAATTCGGTTAGTCTGTCATTTGAAATTCACATTTTGCCGAATCGCGTCCTTTTTCATCGAGGTTAAGTAGTCTTGGATTGAATCATAAAATGAAATTTGCCAAGTAGGGGTTCCCCGAAGCATTTTACCCAGCAGGCGATTGCTAATTGAAAAAATGATGAAGCTGCAGTGAAATATTGAGCCGGGGGTAATAGGATTTTCTTGGAAGTCGAAAGTATTTTACTCGTATAAAATAAGTATAGTTGAAGATGAAAACGGAAATCGATTTGAATGTTCATATCTTGAGGAAATTTTATTGAAGAACTATTTCTGCAACGTTCAACGTTTTTGAATAACATTCAATATTCAATAACAGAAAATTGAAATATTCGATTGAGAGAACGAGGGATAAGTCAAGAACGAATATTATGTAACGCGAGACAAAGAAAAGGGTAAGAAACAGATCTTCTTCTTCAGACGCTAGATTGGAACTGTTACAATTTTACGAATATACAAGTTTATACCTTTTTAGTGACAGAACATAGAACCAAAAAGAAACGAGAATAGAATGTAAGAAATGAAATTGAACAAAAAAACAGTTGGAGAAAGACAGGTATAAAAATTATATGTGCATACACTTAATTTTTGATGTTACACCTGTGTTTTATTACCTGGTTTCTATGTTTAATCGAAAGTTATTTGAAGGGGCATCAGCTGTACGTTGAGAAGTAGTTCTGAAGTAGGATATGTACACTGCGGTGTGCCTCAGGGTTCGGTCCTGTGTCCCTTGCTATTTTGTGATTATACGTTTTACATTACACAAGGATTGACTTATTGCAGGGACTTCAGATATGCTGATGACACTCAGATTTTTCGTACCTTTCCACCTTCTGATGTAGAAGAGGCCTCGATTAAGATTAATAATGACTTAAGGATCCTATATGAGAAATCAGAAAAACATAAACTGTCATTCAATCTGGGAAAAATCAAACACTGCTGGTGTTTGGGAAACATCTGGGGATGGTGCAGGCAGGGTTGCATGTTGAATTGAATAACGAGAAACTCACTTATGAAAAAGTACCTACTTATCTTGAACTCGTTATGGATACAAATCTGAGATTTGCCGATCATGTTTCATCTTGCATCCGTAATTATGCAAATTTGAAAATGAAATTTGTCATCTGAATGACAAGTTTGAAAATATATTGAAGAGGAATAAGACGCTACAAGTAGATAATAAATTATTAATTGAGAGGATGTCAGTACACAGCACAAACGGAATATCTATGAAAATAGTAGCTCAGATATTTATGAAATCACCTACATATTCATGTACAAAATATATAATTGTATACAAATTTTATTAGGAAGTTGATTTACTGACTTATTTAATACGCTCTCTACGAAATTTTTCCGCACTGCAGCGCAATTCTCGGAATTTCATAAGAGCCTAATCATAACAATGGCTCTGATTTGAACGAATTAAAAACATTTAAAACGCGGGATGGTAAATTGATGCAATTCACGTTCCACCGTTCCGTGTGAAATGGGTGAAAATGAACATTCGAAAAATTCAATTATTCCGCTAAAACGCGCGCATTCGGGTTAATTAAGGCAATATTCAGGCACAGAATGGCGAACATTATTAAACCAGAATGAGGATTTCGCAGAATTTCAGTGCGATTGAGCGTCTCAACCTGTATACGAGCTGCGGAAATCTGTGCATTGCCGATGGAAAACAAGAAACAGACCAGCTGGACCGCCGAATAGGAGAGGGGAAAGTACACTGGCAATATTCGCTTTTAAGAAAATGAAAATGGACTAAACAAATTATTTCACGGGAGGGAGTCCATTACATAAAATGAAAAACTCTTTCGGATGTCGAGGGCACTTAGTAGTATTGTAAAGAATGAAAAGATATGACATGAAAAACACATTTTTCACCTCATCTAATAGTACGTATTTGCCATTGATTTCACACATATTACGAATGTTAATTACCTATAAACTAAGTTGTATCTAATATGTGTATGTTATAGAATTTTTTTATACATCTCATAGAAATAAAGTTTTCGATGCATTGACTTGAATCTTTTCATCTACAAACGAAATACCTAATTCTACTAATAAAGATTAGATAAATACATCATGAAATGACAACTTACAAAAACTAATAATTATTGTATTATTGACATTTAAATAATCTTTTTCACTAATGTCTTTTGAAAGTTATGAAATACGGAGAGAAAATACACAACTTGTTATTCCCAACCTATTATTTTGTGCGCTCTCTCAATTTTATGCTCAAATGCTACACCTCCTTGTACTTAACTACGAAAGTAGTTGGGTAGAAGAGGTGTAGTTGAGGAAATAAAACAGGCGATGAAAACTTTAATGAACTTTATTGATGAAAAATAGGCATTTAATTGAATGTTCTATAGTACAACATAATATTAATGATTAATGGCCAAATTATAGATTTCAATAAATACTTAGGCCGCTCATTGCGTTCCCCCCTTGGATCACTCTACAACCCCAAGTAGGGGCGCCCTGCTGGTTAGGAATTGGTCTAATACAACAAATTGATATCAATCGAACAGAAAAATGAATATATTAACAACAGTGATAAGTAAATTAACAACTTTTGCTCATTTTTGTTTTGTTTGTTATATACTCTTTTTCGTTTATTATATATTCACGGTATTCTGATATCTGTAATTGTACAATTATCACCGCATTTTTTGAATAGTTATATAAATTCTGAGTCAGCACCTGAAGATGAAAGAGTATTTCGAAAAGTGTAACGTTAAATTTTTTGATAATCAGCGAGAATGAACCCCAACAAAACTCATTTCGAATGAGGAAAATTTAATATATTTCTTTCCCACCATACTACTCGCTGTATTTTCTGTGTGTATCACTTCATCGCGAAGGGAGACATAAATTTGTACGAAAACGAGGTCAAAAATTCGATGGTATTACGAAGCGTCGGTATATTCCCACACGATATCAAATATCTTCTTCCCATCAGAACGTTGGATATACACTCTGAACGAATTTTCACCAATCAATGAATTTATGACAAACTGAAAATCGTGCCTCGGATTCTACACCGACATTCTATATCGGGGCTGGTCTGGAAGACTCGCGGAAAGCGGTTACTTCGGAGACCGTTCTGATTCCCTAAGCAGTCCAATACGTAGCACCTCTCGAATTTCTTAAGCTGCCGATATTAGAGCTACTACTCCCCCCGGCAAAGGGAGAATCCACCGAGGCCGCCATCCTTTTAAGGAAGTAATTTGATTTCTATTGTGTGGCTAAGCGAGTTTTTAGTGCGACACATATACTTTCTATCGTTCATATTCAATGGGTAAAGGGAAATGGGATCGGTACGAGATGAAAGTCGAAAGGTAAATAAACGGAAAATTTTATTATACCGCCATATAAGATGGCTTAAAGTTGAAACTGTTGCGACCAGCGAAATTTGATATTTGATCATTTTGAAGGTAAATCGTCAATTATAATAAAAATAACAATAAGTTATTTATCCTCAACAGGTACACAAAATACCCAATAAATAGAAAATAAAAACATAATGTTGAATAATAGCTTGAAAAATAAAATGAAAGGATATATAACAAAGATTCCAATCTAATCTAAAAAACTAAAAAAGAAACTAATAACTGAATTAATCAAATTAAATGAAATATTACAGAAAACTCAATCTTATTCAATTGTTTTTAGTCAATTTTCCTTGTTCGCATCACATTTATTAGCAGCTGTATTGAATGTAGACTTCATAAGAGAATTTTGCCTAGAAACACGAAATTTCAAAGCCGATAAGAGAGGGGGACAATCAATACTCTTGTGCAGTAATTTGAACAAAAATTTGAGTGATAAAGTTTCCCGCCTGCGCTGCAATGAGGTTAAACTAAATCGATTCAATAATTCGTTATGATTGAGTCCTCTCTGTGGATAAACCTTATCCTCCCACTAATATTATTATCCCCAAGAATTACAATCAATGAAAGTTGGATAAACGAACTAGTGTCATCTATGAGGCATTCTAAGCACATAAGATGCTAATGAGAACAAAATCTTCCATACATCGTCGGCTTGGAAGAAGACTGTCATAACTCAAAAAAGGTTGAATTTGTACATCGTACAAAACAAGACAATGCAACTTAAGTTGTCTGCAAGCCACCTGTAAAGAATACGGTTTCTACTTATTTAATGAGAACGAGATCTGAGTACATTTTATCCAGAAAAATGTTTACATGCTTCCCCTGAAAATTTGTGTATTTTGAGTTATGACTGTCTTTTTCCAAGCCGACGACATGTGAAAACAAATTATGTCAGGTCGATCTGGAATTTTTTTTCTCTATATAGTTCGTATTGTACGCAGAAAAACACGCTGGAAGTTTCTAAAGCAGAATTCATCAAGTGTACTTCATTTATCGCTTGAATACTAGGTGTAATATTCTTCTATTGATGTTTTAAAATCTGTGAGTGTATTTCAACGAATATTTTTATCGAATCGAACTTGTTGACTTTCGTGGGTTCTAAATCTTATTGTTTTGAATTTGATGATTTTCCAATCAGAATTCTCAGAAAGTGATAATTTGTATAAGAATATATTTGTGTTTTAATTCAAACAAGAATATAAATTTTGGGCGTTCACTTTGGTACATACTGCATATTCAGTTTCAACTAACGATTGCCAGAAGATAGATGGATAGAGATAGCTGTCGCAGTTAATTATTATCAAATTTTTGTGATAGTAAGTATAAATAAAAAACGATAATATAACGAAACGTACTTTTTACTTTCCTAAAATGTGTGAAGGCGTTGAAATTAAGAGTACTCATCATTCTTCTCAACTGACTTCATTGAATAATGTTACGAATTTCAATAGACGGCTTTAATAGAAAACTTTTTTATTCTTGCAATTTATTTATAAAACTAACAGTTGAGAAATGAAACAAAAAATGTAAAGAATTGAATGTTTAGACAAATTGAGGTAAAATTTGGAAAAATTATCTAGTTAGGTACTGACCAGCAGTCGTGTTTTGTATTGAAACATCGTGCATTATTCATAACTTTTGATGAATATATGATATACGATATGTTCTTGATGGTTTATCTTTTGGTCTAACATTATTTTTATCAAGGAAAAGTTTTTCGCACATTTTTGAAACACTCTATATATATTCGATAACAATTTCCACATTCAATTAAACATAGGGTGTTTATACACCCTATTCGCCGAGTGAATTTGCTTTCGATTTATTGTTCGATGAGTATTTTCGAATATAATAGATGTATATTAAGTGAAACTCAAGCCAAGTGTGTTAATTTCAATTTATTATTTTCATATATTTTCTAAATTATGATGCCCACATTGAAAACTGATTCTAATTTTTGGAACCCTTCGGAAAAAGTGATTCTATTTGGAGGTATCGATCTATTTTCTTCGGGTCATAGATCTATCATAACATATGTTATTTATCTCATAAAAAGTATACATGGCGAGAATGAATCATCCGACGAATACTAACGACATGGTGAAATCAACACAAAAATAAGTAAAATTACCGAAGCTTAAATATTCCAACGTAATTTCTCATAGAACCTTATTTGGTTTTCTTATATCAATGGCACGAACGTTATATCAGAAGACTGTAATGAAGTGAAGGCATCCTTTATAAACTTTGCTAGTTAAACTCTAAAAGGAGATTATAAAGCGTCACGGAAGCTCCGATCATTATTCTACATAAACTCAGGAAATACGGCGCGGAGTTGTTTTTGATTACCGTTAGCCATAGAAGACAAAGCGTTTCTAACATCAAACGAGTCAAGAAACAATAATAAGTTCATTCGTTTTCACGAAATACGCTTTGCTTTCAATTGTTTAAACTGAAAGGGGGTAGATGCTGACGATTTCAATGAAATTTCAAACAATTTAATATATCACTGGTGAGTTTCAAATATGTTACCCGCCGTTTATTAACATCGAATGAGGTTTACCAAATGCATTTTGAATGTCACAGGATGGGTTTTCTGTGTTTTCTGCTGTGCATGATTGTTGTGCGAATGTTTGTCACAATAATCCGAAGATGTCACTTTATAAATCACTTTTCTCTCGAAATTGTGAATATTGACTATATTTAGCATTGTTAATTATTAATGAAGAACCAGTTTTTTACTTTGACATAAAGCTCTAATATTGTGTTGTTTTTCATCAACTGCAGCTTTTGTAACTTCATTTCGAGATGAAATAGTTTTCTCTGCTCTGATTGACTCCCTTTTTCAATATGTTTTCAAACAACGGTCTCTCCTCACAACTATAATTTTCCGCCTTCAACTGCAGAAGATATATTAATATAGATATTTATTGATGTAATTTCAATTATTACTTTGTCAGCACTAAGTCAAAAAAAATTACCTAAGTCATGCTTATAGAATTATTAAATAGTATATCGCAATATGTCATACCAAAAGTCGAACAACAAAAATAATAAAATTGGAAGAAACAAAGCGAATAAAAGTCAAAAACTCAAAAGAAGGTGACTAAGTCTCCTGTACAGAGTCTGTTAACAACTCATTACATGAGTAGTATTGCTATTAGGCAATAAAAACCTTTTTGAAAATACTCATTTTCATTTTCACAATTCGAGTATAAAGAAGTTGTGCTCTAGCAAATTCACGGCTAACGATTTTTCTATTTACTGATCGAATCGTAACATAATCAATTTGAAAACTAGGAACCATTTGTTGTATATTAATATACCTATTGTGCTATATCGAAGTACAAGTGAAACAATAAAACTGAAATGATAATGAATGAAATTTATGAAATTCAGAAAGATATTTGACATAGAAAAACGCATCGTAATATCGAAACAGACAATGAAACAACTGCGATCTTTTCTGAATTTGAAAATTTGTGCGAATTCAAACTGTCAACGGCTAACAATACTGAAATTGCCAACGAAATAGAACGAATATGAAGGTTTGAGTTAAAGAAACTTGAAGGAGTGTTAAATTCACAATCCACTGAAGAACAAGGAGCGCGGTAAAGATGACAATCCATTTGTGAAATTTGAGTAAAGGCAAATGACCTTTTTGAATTATTCATGAAAATTGATCCAAGAACGGAAGTTAGTATAAGAGCGTATAAATAATGTCAGTGTTTTGGTAATTATTGGTTCTTTGATAATTCATTGAATCATTATTGTAACGTATATTAAATTAAAACACTTGGATTGGTTTCATAAAATTTATAATAAAAACTTTACCCCATTTTAGAAAGTTAAACGCAACAACATTTTTCGACCAACCTATAATAGTATAACTATACCTATATATCGATACCTACAAGGACCTAAGGCTGATATCAATGTCTCCGAAGTAGAGGGACAGGTCAATAAACAGGTAGAAGTATTAAATTAAATCCAAGAATTATGGAAAAACAAATGTCTTAAATTAAGAAATTGAGGAAAAATGGCGATAAACTGAAGGTAAGTTGATCATTTAACATTGGTAACCAATAATTATTTCTTTTTATTAAATGATCATCTTCAGTTTATCACCGTTGTTACTTTCCTCAATTTATTAATTTAAGACCTTTGTTATTCGATAACTCTTAGATTTAAATTATTACTCCTGCATGTCGTCTCTGTAGCGCAGTGGATAGAGTGACAGACCCTCACCTGAGAGATCTGGGTTCGCATCCAAGGTAAGACATGGAACTTTGTGGATGTGAATGAGTTTCAGTGGTTAAATAAATGAATGGTAGAATGGGTGATCTCCAAACATGACGAACCCAAAAAAAAAATTTTAAAAAATTACAAAGAAAAATTTAATATTTCTGCCTGTATATTGACCTGTCGCTCTACTTCGGAGACATCGATATCAGCCTTAACTCTATTCCAGGTAACGATGTATAGGTATATAAATATGTTGGTCGAAAAATGTTGTTCAGTTTAACATTTGAAAATGGGGTAGCACCCCGAAACAACTGTCAAGTTTTTATCATAAATTTTGTGAAGCCAAGCCAAGAGTTGTTATTTAATATATTAAACAATATTTCACCAAGAGATCAGCGAACATTCAATCAACTTTATTATTGTAAACTTCTATAAAATTTTATTTTCGATTTTCATTTTGACACTTAGGACCGTACCTCCTATATTTATTTAGGAAGGAAATTCAATATTCATGATTTTCTTCATTTGCCCTTCATTTACAGAACATGCAATCCTTAGAAAACTAGTTCATCTCAAGTTATCTATGACCCGTTTTTCATTAAAACCTTGATTTTTTCATAATGTGCTCTAGATATTAGTTATGAAATGCGCAAAAAAAACACTATATTCAATCGAATAAGTTGAGAGTCTAACTACAAAATACATTATTGCCATAGTAAATGAGAACATCGAGAAGCATAGACGAACAAACAACAGGAAATCAATAAATCAAGACAATTTTCCATGCGGCTTCATAAGAATGTGTGGAAAATGCACAAACTTTTTTCTTTACCAATCCTTTCAATTTCGATTTCATCAAACAACCATCATAATTTAGTTCCTATCTATTAGGAAAAATACTGAACATAAACGTAGACCTCTTGCGAAAACTTTGTTTTCTAGAAGATAAAAATTAGAAGCTCCTGGAAAGCAATAACAAATCACGAAAACTTCGCGAAATGCTTGGATGCACTCGAACGTCAAAGATCGAAACTTCAAACAATTTTTCCAACATTTATACGTATACTCATACGCGAGAGAGAGAATCATTGGAAAAGTTATACCGGTCTTGAAGAAATTGGCTCGAAACAACATCAATGAGACGTGGAAAAGTCAACTGGGGCGGAATTAATTTTTATGTTCTTGCAATATAAACATATATCTTTATAGTGGCTGGAAAATTCGTCCCCGAAATTCCCCTTGATGAATTGTTTACAGCCGATTTTATTATTTCAAAATCCTAGCTACTTTATCGTTTTACTATAGCGAGATAGGCTATTTACAGTGTAATGGTTTCGTTATAAAACGAACGTGATAGTCAGAAACGGTCTCAGGGGGACTGAACGCAAATCGAATTGCCGTCTACTAAATGGAAAATGTTCATTTTGAATATCTGTTTCGATATCGCTTTCGGCAATAAAGATAATCAGTTCGATGAGAAGACGCGACAGTCATTCCTTCGGATGAGTTCGAGTACCGTTTCATATCGAAATTCCCTATTAAGATAGGAATATGATTGGAAAGCAAATGGTGGTAATTTAAAACACTGTCTAAAAATAATGAAGATAGCATAAGTTCGAAATATTTATTATACGTTTTTCTCAGGCGATTAAAGCACGATTCCTTTCTTAAAGCGTGTACATATTTGTGGAAAATGAATGTATATTCGAGGTACATCTATGAAATAAAAAAAACGTGGCAACCACACTGTTGTTAGTGGTTTTTTTCTCAGACATCTCTCTAGAATGCAGTATGCCTTGCCTGTAATCACTCTGCCCAGTAACTTGTTTTTGTTTCACAGTAAAATTTTTTTCAATGAATATTGAGAATTTTGGCATAGAACTTCGAAAACGGCTACTGAAATTTTCAATTCACTACGAACGGAATTTACGAGATAATTTAGTTTGATTTAACCAGTTCAAAATCAGCAAAAATGTCGAAATGGATACATTCAGTTTCAACTGAACTCTAAATTGTCAACTGAGTTTAGTTAACCAGTTTACCCAATGTAACTTCTTGAGGTTGCCCTTTCACTCAAAGATATAGAAAAACGCCATTCTGTTATTCAATTTTCAGATAAATAGAAACGAATTGAAGCAAAAAGAGGAGAGTAACTGAATTGAAATTGAAAATGGAGTGACTGAGTATGTGATTTTGTACAGAACAGCAGAATCTAAGTTTTATATTGAGATCATTTATTCAAAGTAACTATTTGTAGAAAAAGAGAAATACATCATGAAAGAAAATTATATATAAACTGAATCTCCAAATTGATTCAACATAAAATTTATTTTGTTCTTCCCTACAACCAGTATTGTACGATTCCTAACTACAAGAGGAGCACAAATAAAGTTTATAAGTCTGTACATGCAGCAGAATCTAATCTATTGTGCCATTCAGTAATTTGTATGAGAAACATATATCAAAGTACTAAATCTTGATTAAGGTGAACAACCCCAATGTTGTCAATAGCAAAAAGTAAGAATAGAAACTTTTAAATTAACATTACTCGTACTTTAAGGATGTATTGAACAATTTTTTCCCAATACTTTACTTTTACAATACTTTTGTGTAAAATCACACAAAAATTGTTTCGTAGACTTAACAATGTGTCGAACTGCTAACTAATTATCGAGTTTAATAAAACCCTAGAGTTGTGATTATTGAACAATTATTTCAACACTTCTGTTGTACTAAACTCCTGATGATAAATTAGTAGTTCGTTGCATACTGCAAATGTATTGAAAAGTCGTTTTAAAATATAATGAATGCTTTTAATAATAAGAGAATATAACATAGAATTTACTGTAATTATAGCATACCATTTTCATTTCATTGGTTCTGAGAAACAGCAGAAAACAAGAACAATACGTATTTAATAGTGTTGGCGTTTACTTGATGTAAATCCATTATAATTGAATATAACTTATTATATTCTGATTATTAGATGATTAGATTATTCTGTAAGCATCTGAAGAAGTCGTTTGTAACGACGAAACGCGTCATGCTATGTAGTCAATAAAGTGTAAATCATAAGTTCATAGTTTCAAGTGTTGAATTTAAGTTTACATTCAAGAACAATACGATTTTATAATTGAAACATTCAAAGGCATTCAAATTTGATGGAAGATATTATTGCAAGTTTGTAGAAATTACCTGATATATGGAAATATTAACGACTATTTTTGATTTTATACCCAATAGAAAAGTAGTCATGAGTAATTTTAGTCCGAAATCTGGAGTACCTGATATACCCATTTTTTTTGGGGTGTCTTGGAAAACAAAGAGCCAGGAAACGCGTAGTATAGTTTTGAAATCAGTAATGGTTGGGGTCGGTAATTGACAAAAATCCAGTACCACAATAAAAATAGAACTGGGTATTGTGATTTTTCGAAGAGCATAACTTAATCAACATAATAGCTTCATCAAATATAGACGATAGACTAAAATACAATGACACAAATTTATACCGAAACATTTAAAAATTTCAAGAAATTCAGATGAGAACTGAAAATATTTTTTTAATTGACGACTGGTATTTTCAGAAGAATTTATAGAATTTGACTATCTTAGCTAAGTCTTGATTTCACATCATCTAAAATCCCTAAAATAATCAATTTTTCGAAAAGAATAGGAAAAATTCTGTCGACATATGTGAAATTATTCTTGTTCAAATCAATAATAATGTCGGATTTTGAATATTGCTCCACTTTGTTATTTGGTTTGACTAAAGAAAAATTTCAACTATTACAAAAGCAACTGAATAGAGCCATGCAACAATTATAAAGTGCAATAGGTATACCTCAGTTAAAATTATGCTGAACTCTTTGGAACTGATGTCTGTTAAACGAAGAATACTCTTTGCTTCATAAATATTCATATTCAAAATCAAAAACCAGTTGCTTCCATGTAATGTATAATATAAGAAATACTGATAGATTTATTTTCAAAGTTGTAAGGTTTCTAAATGAAAAAAATAGCATATACTACGACGGATTTGAGACTTCCAATAATTTACCGAGTATATTGAAAACTAGTACTAGTATTAAGATATTCAAGCGTGATTTGAGAAACTATGTGTTTAATAATAAGATAGTTATATATTTCAAAATTGACAGTTCAAAAAAATGCAAGTTTTTTGTATAGCTTTAACTAAATAAATATTATTATTATAGCGATACTTATTACATAATTTGAATAAAATCAAGTAGTTTATATTCACTATAATTCAGTCAAATATGACAATATTGTTTCGTCAACACAGTGGCCTAATCAGATGTAGATGATAAACTGCAAAAAGATATAGACGTTTTTTTCAAATTATGTTGTTGAATTTTCATCAAGATTATTGACTATATTACTATAGTTGAAACGTAAAACATTGGGAGTTGCAATTAAGTACACCTCAAAGGAATACTATTGAAGTGAAATATTGAATTTCACAAACGCAAACGTAACAAACGTGACCTAAAAACAGAATACGAAATAATCAGTGGTCTAGTATGCATTATTCCTAGTAGACACTAGCGCCGCCTCTGGATGTTCTAGCGGTAGCCCAGCCAACTAACATTTGGCGTTGTACACTCCCATACATTTTCTTTGGGACGCGTAATAAAATGAGCGGGAAATAATAGAGGTCATAAAGCGGGGCCTTAAAAAAAGCGCAAGTGGCGGAAAGTGTGATTTATAGTTGGTTTGAGACGTTCGTTTTTTTTTGCCGTCCCCACGGAATGGCTTAATTTCGCTAGGTTACTTTTCGTCGTTCCGTGACATCAGATGAAACTACTCGAAACGATACGGGTCTTGAAAAGAATCTTTTTTATCGCTTACGATTTACGAGGTGAGTTATACTGCTTAACGTTTAAAATTAAATTATGGGGTGGATGAAGTTGAGGTTTCGTGAATTTTCGACTTTGGGATAAGTAATTCACCTGATGAAATATCACAGTTGAAATAATGAAAGATCTGATTTACATTAATATTTTCATTGACAATTTCTTACACAGGGCCACCGAGAAGCCCAGATTTTATGCCTGCTGATTTATCCTATGGGGCTACCTAAAAAGTAAAGTTTACAATCCATTGTCATCCAACCTGAATATTTTGGAGCAAAGAATCACTGAAGAAATCAACACTATTCCAAGAGCGATGCTCCAGCGAGTGATTGAAAATTTTAGCTCCAAGTTGAATGAGTGTGAAGAAGCGAATGGTGCACATTTGCAAACGGTTGCGTCTCATACAAAAACTTCAAGAAATGCTCTTTAATTTAACAATAAATAAAACGGTTTTCAATTGATATTGTTATTTTTTTATTCAACATCTAAAAACGAAAAACATTCTGAGACACCTTTATATGAGAATTTAATAATATATAAGTAACGCAATGACGAGACATTGACTGAATTCCACAAAAATTTTCTGATACTCGACAAATGTTATGGACCAGTAATCCATTATGAAGAATTTGATACCAGCTTTATTGTTTCATTTATTATATTTAGAAATTTGTATTAATAATTGAAAATGCCAAATATTTAGTCATTGGGACATCTGATTTAAAATAACTAATTATTGTGTAAAGCAGTAAAAATTGAGAGGATAATAGAAAAAACAGAGTCACAATAATTCGATAAAAGTATTTAAACATAGAAAACAATATTTTTATGAAGTACATCATAAATATCAATAACGATTCACTCAATTTTTGCTGTATGTCGATTTCTTTGTCTTTAAATATCTTGTGTATTTCTTAAGCTTATTAATGATTATATTTTGCTATTTTTTTTACTAGAAAAATTGGTCGACTTTATGAATTGCATGAAAGAAAAACATAAATTCATTAATAAACATAATAAATCACGCAAATTTTCTGTAGGAGTTCTTGAAATTGAATAATTTAAAACACTTCTGAATACAGAAAGCATTATAAAGCTTCAAAATTGGAGGAAAATATTCTGATATTCTTTTTTTGTGTTCTTTATGTACTGCTTTATAGTTGAGGAGTACATTTGCTCTGTACATGTTTGGGGTTTGTGTCAAAGTGAATATGAAGTTCGTGGCTAATTTTTGAAGTTTATGAAAGGTAGTATTATCATAAATTTCGATAAGATTTTCTTCATGAAGGGTATCGAATATTAGAAAAGAACTACCATAAAAACAAAGAAGGAAATTAATCCTTGCGAAAATTAAATCTGCAAGATCGAGGTCAACTTAGGTCAAGTTAACCGCCAGAAAATCTCAATTTGTCTACCCCTTTTCCACAATGTTTACGAAAAGATGAAATTGGCGAATCCGCAAAACTTCTATCAAAAATACAAAATTTTATTTATTGTCTTTAAGTTTTAATAGCAATTTCAAGATTGTACTCGTTCAATCCACTTTCGAATTCAGATTTCGCCAGGTCTTAAATTGTCTCGAGCGCCAAATCTCGGACTAATTGAGCCCAAATCGCGAATCCGAAATCCGGCTGGATGCGGCAAAGCGGAAAGTTCGAACTTATTTGTTGGCGAACATGTATACGTCGAAACGTTCACAGTAAAGCCGAAGCCAACAACTTCGTGCTCTATTACGGGAAAATACTTTTCCTGAATTTCAATAACACCGCCGGAGCTGAGGCAGGAAGCAATCCAATCGTCCTCCTGTCGAACTTCGCGAAATAACAATGTATCTCTTGAAATAATAAAATGAACTGTGAACAATTTGTCAGACGAACGAATCGTTCGATGTTTCCATTTCGAGGACAATAACATCAATAAAGCCGATCCGTCTTCGCGATAAAGTTTTGTGAATTATGCGGAGCGTCCTGTGGAAGTTACAAGGAAACGATAATCGCCATAGCTCCTCTCGAGTTCATTTGGACACTTGACAACACAAACTTCAGATGAAACAATCGGCTGAATTTCAAGATGAACTAACAATAACTTTGGGACTTCTTCGCTGAAAACAATGAATGTTTTGACGGAAAAAGTTAACCTTTAAGAACAAAACAATCAGCGTTAGAGAACAAAACAATCAGCGTGTACATTCATTGAAAACTGAAGACACTTAGAGGAAGGTGGGGTAAGACAGGGACTTTAAGGTAATTGATCAATAAAACCCTCTATTTTGTATTGCAGAAATCAGGAACTTTTACTACGTAAACAATCAGTCTTTCTTTTTTCAATTATAATCAGTCAAAATGAAAATATAAAAGTCCTCTCATAAAAATATCAACTTAAAAAAAATAACAAAATCTCCCCGTCGTAATATGGGGTAAGACATATTTAATCGTTTCGATCTTCACACACAGGGCAGATATGGACAGCTTCATCGTCGTTATCTTCCACTCCTGCGCAGCCAAATGCGCCCACTTCTTCGTCAGCTTTGTTGGTTCTTTTATTTGTTTTTTCCAATGTTTTTTGTTTGGTTTCTGTTTTTTATTGTTTTGTCTTTCTTCTAACTCGGCTTTATAAGGTGGAGCAGGGATAATCGCCGCTTTTCCTCTTCTTCTAACTCGTCTTGTCCTTTTTTCTATTCGTGGATAAGGCATTAACTGTTTTGGGCTAACCAAATGGAATGCTGCATTATCCAGAGCATCATTTACTCTTGTTTGCTGTACTGAAGATGAAGTTTGAGGAGTTGGTTGAGGTGCTGCTGTGTTCGTTGTAGAATTTGAGGCTGTGCATGTGGCAGTTTGGTTATCATGAGCTGACGATATTACTGATGGTGTGACAGTGTTCGTTGTGATGTTGCTGCTATTTCGAACCATAAAAAAATTGAATTAACCTAACTAGTGAAGATCTTATTTGATAATATCGAAATAAAAGAAATGACCCATGAGCAGGTAAGATAAGGTACCGTCTTGCCCTCAGGTAGTCTCGTAAGATGCGTAAAATATTTTTAGGTTATAAAAACAACAAAGCCGGAACGATTTCATGGGTTAAGACTAGTAAAATAGGCAACTATCAATAAAAAAATATAACACACATCTTGTATAGCATACATTTTGAACAGTTACGCACTAAGTAAACAACAAAAATTAGATAAAACCACTCAAAATTTAAAAAAATACTTACGAAATTATATCATGAACACTATCGACCAAACTGTTGGTGACACTAAAAACTCTTGCTAAATGCCGTTAGATGGCGTTGAAACAAATTATCTGGAGACATTGTATAATGTATTTTTGAGTGGTCCCCATTTTACCTCGCTTCCTCGTCATAGCCAACCTTACCCTATTCAAAAGATTGAACTCTCTTCTCACGCAAATCAGTATTTCAGTACTTTCAACTAACTGATGCTGAATTACATAATCGACGTCTGGTAATCAATTAATATCTGTACTCGGACCTCTTCTATTCATATTGTTTACAAACGATCTGCCCGCGAAGTTGTCCCGATTTTTGGTGACACTATTTGCCTATGATTCATCGGTGGTTTTTACTGGCAAGACTCCTGAAGAACTTCTGGAGGCATGTGAATGCATTGTGAAGGAGTTTGTTTATTGTTGTCGAATGAACAATCTGATGGTGAACGTTGACAAAACTGTATGTGTTCATTTTTGTCTAAAGGGCAATGGGATACGTACCTTGAATGTTAAATATGGAGACAACACTATACCATCAAGTAAGTTTCTTGGAATATATGTGGACAGAAATTTGAAATGGACACGTTTTCACACATTGATGTTTTTGTAAAAATTGAGTAACTCATTTTTCGAAATCTCTACAATTAAGAACATCGTACTTAGAAACTGTGTTATGAATGTGTATTACAGTCTTGTATATAGTCATCTAAATTAAAGTATTCTGCTGTGGGGCTGCTCTATAAAAATAAATAGGGTGTTTATTACACAGAAGCGAATACTTCGATCAATATTCAATATTCATCAACGGACATCTTGTAAACCTATCTTCATCAATAATTACATAATCACCTTACCGTGTTTATATATTTATAGATGTTTGTTATATGTTGAAGAAAATGAAGATAGGTTTATTAAATTGAATAGTGATCATGAGAATTCAACAAGGAACAGTGATGTGCTACTTATTCCTATGCATAAAACAGCTAAATTTGAGCACTCACTCTTTTATCAGAGTAATAAAATCTTTAAGCATTTACCATCGAATTTGAAAGTACTGAAAGCTCATTTGTTTAAGAGGAGAGTAAAATATCTGCTCTTAACAAAGGCATACTATAGTGTGGCAGAGTATTTCGATGATTCGAATGTAGGTTATAATGTATGAATCAATTTTTTGTATCATATGTTTGTATATTTTTCTACCAGAAACGTCCTTTACCATGTGAATTTGTCTCAAATGTTTAATATTTCTGAGGTAATTTTTTTATTTTCTCTTCAAATAAAGTTGTATATTATTGTGAATATAAATTTACCTAATATTTTTGTTGAACCAACATTTTTGTTCAAGGGCTAAATGGAAGATCAGACTCAAAACTCAATTCAGTCCTTTTGAGATCATTCTTCTTAGTTGTAGTTATTGTATCAACTGAATGAATGTAATTTTACAATGTAAGAAATGTTTTTAAATAAATTTCATTTTATTATTATTTTATTATATATATATCTAATACCGATCTGTTTGATTTGAATGTTCAAATATTGAAGGAATATCGATAGTTTATTCTACTTTCGATTGGTCCAAAGAAATGCACAATCGCTTACGGCAGGTATATAACATTTCACTGAATGTATAAATTTGAAAGAGAGCCAAAAGTTTGGTACAAACGACATACCGAGTTGTCGGCGTCGGCGATAAAAGAGCAGAGCTTTGAACTGGTGCCAAGTTCCATTGCAGTTCCTTAAATCGCATTTATAGGAATGTAAAACGAAAATTTGTTGTTAGGATTATGATATTGAATTCATAACTTTCGAATTTTTGTACTCAACTGGATTATTTACATACCGTCAATTCAATGCTGCCAGAACGCCTGCCGGTCATGAAATAAAGGATGTTTCAAAATTAACGCAAGATTTGAGTTTGCAAGAAAACAAATCGACAGTTTAGGATAAGTGAAAATATATCTTTACACGACAAAACAACGTGTCTTGACTATTGAATAATAATAATTGGCGTCCGGAGTTCGAAAATTGCATACGAAATATGGTAGGAATTGCATTTTTGCTTTGTCAACTGTGAAGAGATTAATTGAAAAACTCCCAAAAATGTGAAATCGAAGCATTGCATTGAAGTGTCAGTGACATCCAGGAACCTCACTATATACTGAGATGTCTGTGTCTCTATGCTTACAAAATTTATTCAACACAACAACTGAAGCCTAATAACCATGCACAGCAAAGAAAGTTTGTGGAATAGATTGTTGAACATCACCAAATGTATACTGATATTTCATCATCCTGAGCGACGAAGCACATTTTTGCCTTGACGAGTTTGTTAATCGCCAAAACAGCCGCTTTTGGTGTTCTGAGAAACCAGATATCATAGTCGAAAAACAAATGTATCCACAATGTGTTACTGACTGTTGTGGATTTTGGGCTGAAGGCACAATTGGACAATACTTTTTTGAAAATGAGGCTGGTCAAGCAGTAACTGTTACTGGTGTTCGATATCGCGACATGATAGCAGAGTTATTTTTGCCGGAATTCGACGATACTGATCCAATTGATGGCGTCGTAGTTTCAACAACAAAATAATAATAATAACATTTAGTTCGTTATTCTCAACAGGTACATATATTACCCAAATACAGAAAAAATAACAATGTTGAATACTAACTAAACAATTAAAATGCAAAAGATATACCAAAGAGCTCAATCTAATCTGAAAAAATATTATATAGTATGAAATATTACAAAGAACAATCTGAATCAATTCATTTTAGTCAATTTTATTTGTCCACATAACTCCTAATAATAACTTCTATGAAGTCAAAATGAATGTCACAATTATTGGTAACTCTATTGAATGTAGACTCCATAAACCAAATGGGGTATTAGGGAGTTGGTCCTCGGAGTCTCTAGGTGGAATAACTCTGTATTACGAGAACTTTCCCTAGGAACACGAAATTTCAAAGCAGACAAGAGAGGATGACAATCAATACTATTGTGCAGTAACTTGTGAAAAAATTTGAGTGACAAAGTTTCTCTCCTGCTTTGCAATTAGATTAAACTAAATCGACTCAATAATTCGTTATGATTGACTCCTCTCTGTGGATAAAGTTTATCCTCCCCCAAACTAAGAATTTCAAGAATCTTCTCTGAATAGCCTCAAGATAGCGTAAATAGGATGCCAGATCATGCTGGCATACTCCAGCTTGCTACGGATTACGGTATTAAATACTCGTATGAATGTTGGGGAATTATTAAAATATTTGCCATTGCGTATAACGAATCCATATATTTTCGAGACAGATGAAATAAGTTGGGTGATGTGTGGGACAAAGGAAAGCTTCTGGTCGAAGACTCGACACCAACTCTGTCGCCTTATCAGAACAAGAAAGAACCTGGCCACCGACGCTATAATCACAGTAAATTCGGTCTCTTTTCCTTGTGAAAGAGACAACAATACACTTTGACACATTCAAACACAAATAATTGTCCTCACACTTACTAGCAACATGGTCCAGCGCGAGCTGAAGTTGAATACAGTTATCCTGTGATCTAATTTCATGATATAGTTTCAAATCGTCTGCGAAAATCAAATGTGGTGAGTGAATATTATCGATCAGATCATTTACGAACAGAATAAATAACAGTGATCCAAGATTAGACCCTTGAGGTATTCCAGAAGAAGGTATGAACTCATACGCCTGTGTATTCGTACCAGCTGTACGAATTGACATCGGTCAACCAGGTAAGAATGAAAAATGACTGAGATTGAATTTTCGCTTAACTCGTGATGAAACATAATTTGATATTAAATGAAATTAAACTCTTGGCATGAATATTCACGATTATATTTAACAACATGAATTTGACAACATGTTTCGAGCGTGAGCTCATTTTCAAGACTACTGTCTGGAAAGTCTTGAATATGAACTCACGCTCGAAACATGTTGACAAATTCATGGTGTTGAATATAATCGTGAAACATGATGCCAAGAGTTTAATTTAATTCAATAAGAATGAAAAAGGTTGGTGAGGATATCAGAGAATCCAAATTTGTTGCGTAATTTCTGTACCAGGAGTGCATAAGCAACTTTATCAAATGCTTACATTTATCACATACAGTATACTGGTTGATTTACCACTGCGAAAAAGATGGTAGCAACTAGAAATGATGGAGTATTTATAAAGGAAGGTCAGCATAAGTAGTTCTTGAATTATTGAAGTTTGAGAGTGATTTGTTGTTATATTAGCGATGCTGAATTAACTGAATGAAATAATTATTACATAAGTAATTGTTTGTTTAATTAACACATAAAATAGAGTGTATTACTTACGCTCCTTCATTTCTTAACGTAAATCTGAGCGAATCATCCATTGAAATGAATCTTCTCCATCTACTCCACAATATTTTCCAAATTTCCGGAACGTATTCATTAACAAGCATCATTCTGCTGAATGTACTCTGTAATTATATTTGGAACATTTCTCATATATTCCTCTGATTTCAGCATTTCAATTTGAAGAGTAATCGTCATTCTAGAACACAAGTCAAGAACACGAAACTTGTGATCTCGAAACTTTCTAGCAACATGTGGTGAAACTTGTAATTTTCATGTTCGTTATCTAAATTTCACACAAAGACGCGACAATCTACAAAAGGATTACGAAGAAGCGGCGCGACATCATATGAATATTTTAATGCTGAAAATTAGTGACGTTGAAACTTACAAATCACGTTCGCGTTTTACAGTAACGTCTTAATGATTCGTATGTTGGGTAAGTCTAACGAAACATTGTTTCTAGGAAGTCGTTTGAAGTCCTCCCGCAGAGTTTTCTTATTTAAATATTTCATGGTGTTTTATAGAATAATTGCACTGTATAGAATACTGTTAGAATAGCTATTTTAACTCTGTTTTCATGAAATTTTTGATTTCACATTTAATCTGTAAGTTCATGAAGATGAGTGAAGAACTTTGAGAAGAAATTTGAAAATACAATAAATCAGGCAAACAAAATCCAACATGGCTGTCATATTTTGCGCCCCACGTTGGGCGTCAATTTATTATCGTCAATATATTGATTGTTACCAGCATAACTAATCCCAGTTTTATTCTGTGATTTCATTCTACTACTTAAAGGTCCCCTAGCAATATTGTTTTCCTTCTCGAACTTTAGAGCGAATATACAATTTACAAAAGATACTATAAAGAAAATTTTCTACACATAATATAATATTTTTTTCCATAGATGATAAATAACTTGTTTATTTGTTTTTTTTTTCGAAAAACGGCGAATTGAACGACAATTTATGATTTTTTAAAATTTTTATTGAGAAAAGTTTGGATCTCACCTCCACAAGAATGTACTGAACACATTAGTTCTTCAAGTCACTTCATTCCCGGAAAAAAAGGAAAACCAATTTTTAGTGAAGAAGTGAAATGTAATACTTGACCAATTTCTTTGGGGAGAAACTTATTTCTTTTGCTGTTAAAATTTTCATTGAGAAACTGAAAATTCAGATTCTCCTTCAAAAACAGTCAGAAAATAAAGAGTAACGTAACCTAGTTTTTATATGTTGAAATATATGTTATTAGGAATTTGTAAGAAATCTTGCAGATGAACTTCGTCGAACAAATGGTTACTTTGCTTATCAAAACATTGCAGTATTTATTGAAACATATTTCATAATTTAGCCTCATTTTCAATTCCGCTCATTTCATGTGCTACTATATCGTGGATAAGATTAAGTAGGCATCATTCTTATGAAAGAGATTGAAAAATATCTTTGAGAAATCGAATGGTTGCGTGAAAAACGGCATAGAAAACAGTAATGAATTCATTTGCAGTATTTATTGAAACCTATTTCGTGATGCAGCCCCATTTTTAACGATGTGCTTAGCTCTAAATTGCATATTGTCATTTTTTATTATGTGTTATATAATTTGAGGCTTAAATATATCTCTATAAGCCGTTTCAAGCTTCGACTGCAAAATATTCTTTTTATGATCTTCGTTCCAGTCAAATGGAACGAAGATCGTTCACCTACATTTCATCGAATGTAGGTGACACTGCACTATATAATTGAAATTTTGAATTTTTGAATAAACTGAACTTCATTCAACTTAATCCTACAAATACCAATGAAAAGCTTAAGTACGTTTTTCCATCCCTTCTTTATTCCCGAATACATCATACGAAATCCCACCGAATTGGCAGATATGGAAAAAACTTTCGAAAGAAGTTGACGAGTCGAAGTGCGATCGAAGATTTCCGTTTTTCTAGATATTACAATGGAAAAATCTCATGGAAAAAACGCGGTACGGGAATCCAGTGGGTGTCGTTTGAGTTTTAACGATAGTTGTAAACTTGGAATTCCAGAATTCTGGAAGACTAGTTCGACGACGTAATTAATGGATATCGTTTCTTGTTGGCGGAAGAAAATTAGAAATGCTATCAACTTGAGCGGTCAGTGTAAAGCCAAGTGGGCAGGTTATTTGTCAGGAGATAACGAAAGGAAAACGTAAGAGATGATCTAATTTTTCAGAGAACGTGTGGACGTCGAACGAGTGAAAAGTGGAAAAATAAAAAAAGGCGAAGGGAATCGGAAGATACTGTGGGCGGTATGTTTTCATTTAATTTCGCAATTCTACATAAATTCAATAGAAATATCGTATAAGCTGAACACTAGACTCGTCTGACATGAGAAAATTTTACTTCGTCAACAGTTATTCTGGGTTGTTTTGGATTTTTATCAAATTCCAAGCATTAATAATATGAAAAATTGTTAAGAACGATTGAACAGAATGAACTTAACGACAGCGTTAAACCTGGTTATCACTGCTTTCCTGTTTGGCGAGTTTCTACTTGTCTAAGTCAAGTTAGTACTATGTTTATTTAGTTTTTCGTCCACTCTGTCCGATGATGGAGAACACAGATGAATTTGAGTAGCAGAATATTCTTGCAAATATGTGACAATTCATACTGAACAATGAAGTTTTGCATTGAACACAAATTGCACAAGCACTCTCGAAGTGTAACGATCTATTTACCCATACTAGTGGTCTCGGCTCTAATAAGGGTTATCGTGCAGGTTTTTCCTTATAATTTGTTACCCATATTTCTAAAAGTTCTATCTGAATGAATGCCATATTTAGACACAAAAATGATACACTCTAGAGTAGTGTTTCGCAACGTTAAGACCAGGCCCGATAAGGGGGCAATTTGATTGTTATGGGGGCAATTCAAAAATGGAGTCGACACGAGTTTAACTCTAACGCTCTCCTTAATTTTAAGTTTTTCAATCTTGTCGGAGGGTCATACGAATTTTGGAAAAGTTAAGGTGAGGCATGGCACAAAAGAGGTTGGGAAACGCTGCTCTAGATATCCCTCAGTTTCTTTGCCTCTCTCAATATGAACTGATGGGGAAATTCTCTTTATTGGTACTATTACTACTATATTACATGTACTGTATTGTTATTGAAACATATGATTTCGATATTGAAATGTTTCAATTGTGAAACAATTAATAAACAAAGAAGTACGTATCATATACTTTTCCCACTAATGAAACTGTTAAATTCACTCACCTCCTAAATTTGCTAGAAAGATGTCTCTCAGAGCAATGAATTCTTCTTCTGGTGACATGTGGTTGCTGCCAAAACAGTCGTTTTCTGGCCAAACCTCCCTGAAAATAAAGAACGATATCAGTTTCTGGATAACTCATGGACCACTCCATATCCCTATATCCATATTCTGTATAATTTTTTATCAAGTCAAATTCTCGATTTATTCGTCATAAAATATGATTATATGGACCTGAGGTTACAGATAACCGGAAATCCGGGATTGTCCGGAATTTTGAGTATTGCCCCGTGTCCAGTAATTTGACCTTATTGTCCAAAATTTTAAAATACAAACAGAAATAATCCAGAACGTCTAAGTGCATGAAGCAACCACACTATAAATTAAAAAAAAGTAGGAAACCTGCAATTTCCGTCTGTTTCTGTTAAAAAAGTTTATATTAATCATACTAAACTATATTGATGTTCCTCCTGTTTGAACGTTTTAGGGTGCTACTGGTACATAATCCATACTTGGTATACATTTTGCATACGCAAGTACATCATTCCTTAATTAATACTGCCTCATAATTCAAAAAAATGTAATTATTATAATTGAAAAAACCGATTATGTATATATTGTACCTGAAAAAATCGATTGTCACTACTATTAATGAAAAAACCAATTATGTAATTATAATTGGAAAAATCGATTATGTAATTTATATGTACAGTAGAGATCAACTGTAACTAATCTGGCTGTTTTTACTCAGTATGTGCCCGAAATACTAGATAGACATGGACAAGTTGACGCTGTTTATAAGGATATTGCTTAGGCTCTTGACAGAGTAGGACATTACCACCGTCTTTTGAATAAACTCGATTCAATTGGCTTTAGTGACTGTCTAGTATCCTTACTTGAATCATATCTCACGAACCGACTCCAATATATATGGTATAGTGGTTTCAGATCAACACCTTTCACTCCAACATCTGGTGTTCCTCAGGGAACACATCTTGGTCCACTTTTATATCTGTTGTGCATTAACGATTTATGTCAGAATTTGTCATGGGAGGTTTTTCTATATGCTGAGGATTTAAAGAAAGATTTGTTCCTTATTTCAACACGATATTCAGGTAGTAGATGAATGGTGTAGTAATAATGGTTGGAACTGAATACTGCGACGTGCAAAATTATGACTTTCAGTAGAAATAAAGTCACCTAATGTTTTTGGTAACTCAATTAATGATAATCAGCTTGTACAATAGTTAAAGGTTTAGGTATACTTTTTGACACTACCCTCTCTTTTCTTAATCAAACAGCGGAGGTAGCATTATCTGCATGTAAATCTTTAGGTTTCATTCTTCGAAATGTAAGTATGTTTTCAAAGGTAAGTACCTTGACAGTCCACTTTTTGCATTTGTTCGGAGTACTCTGGAATAGGCCGCACTGATTTAGAATTCATGGTATGCCTGTTAGGTGAATACTATTGAGAGGGTGCAACGGCATTTGGCGAAATACCTTTGGTTTAAAACTGACCATCAATACCCAATTAGAGGATTACCTATGGATGAAATTCTATACAGTGGATTTGAGTTAGTAACGATTAGCAAGAGAAACAGAGAAATAAGTATCATTTTTCCTTATGAATTATCGCATAATGATGTAGACTGGTCAGAACTATTGAGTAACTTGCCATTTCTATTTCCAAGACTCAGTAGCAAAATAGATTGCACTTCGTACTCTAAAACTTGAAATACCAATACTTTATTTAATTAATTTATTTTCAGATTATGATGCCTATACAATGGTAATTGCTGTTACTGCGAATTTGGTAATGATACCCTTTGTTCAAGTGCTCTGAATTAGAGCAAACTATTTTCTGTTTCTCCTCGAGGTTGTGCAGTTTGAGGGAAGTACAAGGAAAAGTAGAAATCATTATACTTGTAACAAGTGTTGGTGTGAGTGAAACGTAATTGAGGTTTTTCGTAGGTTTATTTTAAGTTGTTTATGTAAATGGCTGTTTCTTATTGAAACAATAAAGGTTATTCAATATGTATATTTTCGTGGTTCCAAAGGAAAAAACATTTTGGAAATGACTTCTTTGCTGTATGTTTGGATAAAAACGCTATTCAACAAATCCTGTATATAACCTGAATGAATTTAATAAGAGACAAAGAGCGTGACATAACTCAAAATTACTGAAGATTACTGAAAGGAAACGGAAACGATATTCACCCACCTGGGGAACAACATCCCCGTCAGACGCTCGTCGCTTCTTAACCCCAGGAAAACTCGTATATCATTGTTTATCTCAACTTCCCCCTTCGGCAAATTATTCCCGCGTTAATTCCGTATGTAAATCAAAATATTTCGGCCGGCGGTAGCAGAGTATGTCGCTTATTTATTTAGCCGTGAATAAGCGGGGATAAATCTCACGAAATCTTTGCAAGTTTCGTAGCAGACGCCAAGTTTTCCCGACTGTTTGCCGAGATTCGAGGAGGATTATGCATCCTGGCTTCTTGCCGAAATTTTCATTGAATGAGCTAAGGCGATATTGTGCTCACCTCCGCCAGTGGTGCGAGAATAAGGTTAGAATAATAATAATGAGTTATTTTTTCTCATCATGTATAATACCCAATTACAGAATATAATATCATTAGGCTGAATAATAACTAAATAAATAAAATGAAATATAACAAATAACTCAAACGAAACGGAAAAAGTAACTGAAAACTTAATAATAGAATGAAATGAAATATGACAAAGAACTCAATCTAATTCAAGTAATTTTAGTAAATATGACATCTCCGCATAACACGCTAATTTAACTGCAATAGAGTCAAAGGGATTGTCATATTCATAATCAACGGCACAAAATGTTGTTCCATAAACCAAATGGAAGATTGTATAAGCGAGATGGCCTTGAAGTCTTTAGGTGGAATGATTCTGTGGTACGAGAATTTTGCCTAGGAAAACGAAATATCGAAGCGGACAAGAGAGAAGGACAATCAATACCCTTGTGCAGTAATTTGTAAAAGAATTTAAGTTTCACAAAGTATCACTCCTACCCTGCAATGAGATTAAACTGAATCAACTCAATAAATCGTCATGATTGACTCCTATCTGTGGTTAAACTTCATCTTCACTCCAAACTAAGAATTTCAAGAACCTCTGTATGGCCTCAAGATGGCACTGATGGCAAGTATAAATAGATAGATAGCCAGATCATGCTGCCATACTCCAACTTGCTACGGATTAGGCATCAAATAGTCTATAAATATTGAGGAGTTAATGAAATATTTGCCATTGAGTTTAACGAACCCAAGAATGCAGAACAAAGGTTTCCTTTCGTGAGGTAAAAATGTTCATTCGAAGATACAATCCTCTTAATGGCGTATTGGTATCCATATACGTTTAAACATTTTGGAAATCTACAGAAAACGCACAGAAATCTATAGGAAAATTATTTGTACTTTGCTTTCTATATAGAACGAGGAAAATGTTTTGAAATTCAAATATTCCCATGAGTTCAAAACAACTGCCAAAGAAATATTCACACGTAACTAAATATATACTTTTATAGTATTTGTTTGTTCCCAGAGAAATCTGGAGATATATTTATGCGTTTCGTCATATCAGTCATTTTCGAAATAATGCAAACAATATCACATTCACTATTATATTATAAAATTATTTCTCACACATTCCTAATCAGAAGAACAATAGATAAAAAGGCAACGGCTCTTGGAAAACATGCTATCGAGCAGGTGCATACAATCTATCTCAATAACACAAAAATCATCAGAAGATGAAACAGGACATAGAAAGAAATATATAAGAAATGAAAGCTATCCAAGACAAAACAATAATAAATTCAACAGCGGACATAGAAAATTTGGGCAAAACTGCGGAAGTTAGGTTATTGTTCGCATTATTTTTAAAATGACTAAAATTTCGAAACGCGTAAATATTTTTCATAATTAATGGACGTTTGTGTAATACAAGATCTGCATATATATATTTCCACCCACCCGAATGTTTTCACGGGTTATGTATCAACGTAAACTGAAATATGATTGGCTTTTATTGTCTCTGCAGAATATTCCTTTCCACTTTATGCTTTGCCTTTCGATAAAATCTCCTTTATATTACCTCAAGAAGAAAACGTCTTGAAAGGAAAGTATTTAACGAGAGTATTTAGCGTGGGGTGGTGCCTATGATACATTTATGCTAAAAAGGCTCGAAATTCAACAAAAATGGCTGCTGAAAATTCTCCATAAAAAAGAAATCAGATATCCTACAGACTTGCTGTATAAAGAAGCTGACATACTGGAATTACGCCAGCTGTTTTATTCAATCGCTGCTAAACTTCACGAAAAAAAAGATGGGCAGTTGTTAGTTTATTGAACATACCAGATATAGCAGGAACTCTTTATCAATACCGCAATACAGTAAATCTACTTATTACTTAATACTTTCCACCAAGAATTTATAATGAATTGCCATTTGAATTGAAAACTATGGTCAACTTTAAAAAATCAAGTCTGCCATAAAGTACTGGATGAAAACAAAGGACAGATGTATGATTCATCAACTGGTGAACATTTTGAGGCAAAAATGGTTGTAAAACAATATAAGATTGTGTTACACATTTTTATAACATTGATATTCGCTTCTCTCCAATATTGATATGTATGTATGTTGCTACTTTATTTACAAGAACTGAATGAATGTATTGAATAAAATTGATTAGGAATTCGATATGAAAATACGAATTATTTTTCATTTATATAAGGCTATGATATATTAGCATACACTTGGAATATATTTCATTGAAAATGAAAATGTGAATCAGATTCTTCATGGAATCTGGATCCACAAAGTTGGAAATACGAGGACGGTAAGGGTTGTTTTGAAAAACATTTTGATTAACTCAAAAATAATAGAATTAATGTCTATAGCCATATTTAAAAATTAGTCCTCGCCTTCAGGTAACTCTTTATGAAATTTAGGATCATAACGAATTTGGCCGCTGCCAAAGAGTTAATTAACCAGGCCAAACTACGTTAGAGTTCTGGATAAATTTCAACCTTAAACACCTAATTATAACATTACCTTGGTCGTGCCGGATTAACCTCTTTCCAGCAAGCGCGCCCTAAAAGAGCACTTTCGTAAATCTCACGATATGAACTAATCCGAAGGAACTCATGAATTTTTCCATTTTGCGAACGTTGCGAATGCGATAGAGCCATTTACAGTTTCGAAACTTCCAGCTCACGTTTTTGGTTAATCTTTGGAATTGCTGATTCTCAAGAATAATTTCTTATATTCATTTTATCGAAAAACTAGGAGGTATCATTGCAAATCTTCAAGAAAAAATCTAAGCTTTACGCAACTCGAGCATAAAGGAAATAAACGAGAAAAGTTATCAAAAAACGTGTAGATATTGTTCATACAAAAAATATAAGAAAATAAGGAAACGCATATTCCTTTTACAATATCTGAAAATCGCTATTTCATCCAATCTGTACCTTTACTCGTACATCTACCATTTTTTGGTTTTACGATAAATTGTTTACGATATTTATTACCATTGTTTACGATAAACATAACAAACAATTGGGCACAATTTCGGATTCGAATTTGAACTTCCAAGCACACGCAGATTATATAACGAAACAATTTTCAAAAAGAGTAGGATTCATATCACGAATAGGCAAATCTTAGTCTATGAATACAAAGTTGTCCCTCTATAAAGCCATTGCATTTTCCCTCCTTATTGTTCAAATGCCCTCAAGGAGTTTTGTCTAATGTACATGTACATGTTCATTTTCGAAATGAAAAGAAATATGTCACTATTGACAAGAGATACCTACAAGTACAACGCAGACTTTTTCCTAGGAAAATGTTACACTACACAAAGGCTAAACTTTATTTCGTATGAAGGTTTGATTGAGTCTAATGAACTTACTGCAGATATAAAAAACTGTGACAATTTGAAAGTATTTTCAAAAAACTTTTGAAAATATTTATTCTCACTAAATGCAATACAGTTCAATGTCATTTGAATTAAATTGGGTTTTCTTACTACTTGTACTCTAAATTAGTGTTTATCATGTGATATTATTTAAGTGCAATGTATAAAGTTGTTCTAGTGTATTGTGTTATCTATCTATATACTTTACTTTTCATTATTTTCTATGACACTTCACAATGAAAATGTATTGAAACTAACTTTGTTATGCCTCTGTTATATATCCCTATTGATCACTACACGGACCTCCTTCGAATTCACATTATTTTCAGCAATGAATTATAACAATTTGACCCCAAAGACGGACTATGCCTATATTTAATGGAGGAGATATAATGAAGGAAAATATAAGGTGATAATTGATGATAAGGATACTGATTTTGTAGATGAAGTGAATTATTTGGGTGGTTACCTTGATCCACAATTGAGAATGTGCAATCATGTTGACTATGAAAATAGAAAACAAGGAAAAACTTGGGTTCTTTGCGAGTATATCTGAATATATACACAATTATTTTTCCTCATTTCTCCTATGCACTTTCTCTGCTAATATCGTGCAGTGATAAAGAATTTTACAGATTTCAAGTTTCACAGAATAAAGCCGTGAGAATAATACTGAATTGTGATAGATATACCAAAATATATGAGATGTTGCAAGTGCTCTACTAGCTCAATATTCGGCAGAGTATTGAATGCGCAAATTTGATTTTGACATATAAGATTGTCAAAGCGATACAATCTGATTATCTGAAATTTTATCTTGAAAAGGGATCGTCTTTCCATTAGCACGACATAAGACCTTCGCGAAATTGTAATATTCCATTGGTCAGAACTACTTTGTTGCAAAAAACTTTATATCAAGATAGAATCACCTGGTGTAACGAGCTACCTGAACATATTAAACGTTGCACCAACCTTGAAAAATATAAAAAGCTAGTCTCTGATAATATCAAAAATTGTTGAGTACCTAATAAATGAATTTTAAGTTGAACTGTAAGTTGAATTAAATATTATTAGATTAGCTATTCAGCTGAATAAATCTATTATTATATCTAAATGAGGGGTAATAATAAATACTTGTTTAAAAATCACTGACTGAACATTTCTTTATTCGACTAGTATCGCTTTTTATGGCATTATCAAGAATGATAATGCCGTAAAAGGCGAAACTAGTCGAATAAAGAATTGTTCAGTCAGTGGTTTTTAGACAAGTATTTATTATTACCTCTCATTTAAATATGAACTATCACAGAGTTGATTCATCGTCCATTGAATTTATTATTATATCTGTCTACACCGTAAACCATTATGTAGATCCCATAACATAAAAAAATCAGGAAAATGACATTCTCTAAACGGTTCTATGACTTTTTGCGTGTAGTTGCGAAAATGCAAAGATGAAGAGGATTAATATAATTTTGTCAAAGTGAGGCAACTATGTCAGCTTCTTCAACTTAGGATAAGCAACATTTACGCCTTTAGAAGTACAATCTGGGGTACCACAGGGAAGTATATTGGGGACCACTTTCATATATATATATATATATATATATATATATATATATATATATATATATATATATATATATATATATAATTTATACTTCGGATATATCGAAAAATAGAAACATCACAATAGAGTCTTTTGTTCACAATATTTTCCTATTTGCATCTCTCGAAAATGCCTAAACAGCTTTTAAAAATATACAACACTTGAATGATCTTGGGCAGTGGCATTGAAAATAGCGACTCAACATCCTCGAAAACACATCAGTACAAGTAACTTTCGCAACAAGGGAAATAACTAGTCCTCCAGTCAAAATACTTGAGAAGGAAATTCCAGTCGATACCAAAGGAAAGTATCTTGGTATACATTTATATCAACGCTTCATTTGGGAACAACACAATTATGCTAAGAAAAATCAAATAAATCTAAAGATCGAACAGATGTATTGGATGATGGGCAGGAGACCCAAGCTGAAATTTCGAAATGAATAAATCATCTACAAAGCAATTATCAAACCGATATGGACATACTGCATAGGTCGAATTTCTCCAACCTCACCATCCATGGCGATTTAAAAGTACCACATGTCACTACTGAGAGACAAAACCTTTCAAGAAAATATCCCCAGAAACTTGAAGGACGCACAAACCAACTAATAAATCAAATAACTAAAAATCCATTCAACTGAAAGTAAAACGGACCTGGCCAAACGACTTAATATAAGTTTTAATAATGGGGTATTAAGTGTCAATACATCCTCAAAAACAAAAAATACATCACATTTACTTAATACCCTTGTAATGTAAATTATAAATCTCAATAAATGCTACAGAAAAAACTGAACCAAGTGTGTTTTATTCAATATATTGTAACGTTTTAGAAGACCTTACACCTGTTAAGCACAGAACTACCGGATTCAAGTTGAGAGAGATCTTTCACCTAAATTTGTTTGTTCTCTTACAAACAATTCTTCTATACAGAAAGATCTCGAATAGAAATTTTAAATAGAATTATTTAGTTCCACTGTTTGTATTGTACATAAATAAGGCGAATTATTTACGGGGGAGTAGGTTATAATTTCAAACAAATATTTAATGTACGAAAGAATATCATCGAGTTTTTTTAGAACATTTTCCAATAATTTGAGAGACACCTTATACTAGCACAACTGAACTACTCGAATAAAAACCCATTATATATCACAGAAGCTGCTTACATAGTTGGAAAATGATTACATTTTCTTCTCATTCAGCAAAGTATGAGATATTAAAATTGAGAATTGAAACGAATGGGAGAAAATTTCAATATTTGTACTTCCAAGAGATGCGCACTGAGGAAATTGATATGTATGAATATGAATTAACCGTTCATTGTTCCTCGTTTTCGTGAAGACGGTTTGATTCGAGACTTGCTTGATGATACTTCAAAATTTAATTGAACCTCGAGGCGCAGCTATATGGAAACTTGAGATAATTGGAATTTAATCATTTATTCATTAGACGAATTATAACGAACTGATTTTCGATAATATCCCTTTGCTATACGTTCCAAGACGAAGTACGTCGTTACCATGGCGAAGTGGCGGGCGGGAAATTATTTCTAGCTAATTTATTATTGCCGAAATTTGTATTAAAATCCTGACGAAACGGCAAATTGCGTTAGACCTTCCTTTGACACTCGTTCGCGAACGGGGCACTTGTGAAATTAATTGATAATCGAGTTTCATAATTGAATTTAAATCCGGTGGTAATTTCATGCGTAAGCATATATAAACAGGAACAGGCGGGAGAATAACGTTAAACTGACGTGGTTATTTCAGGTATTCATTCCGAATATTATAGGAAAACAAAATTTCGGTTTTCGAGACAAAAGAGTATGATATATTTCATGGTACACTGTTTTCAAATCCAACCGAATGCCATAACGAAAAAACTATTAAGATAATATATAAAAGTATAACCTCTTCTCGTTTCTTCTTCCGAGAGGTTGGATAAGATTATAGCGCACCTCTACGGATTTCACTTGAAGCTGCAAAAAACAACTAATAAAAAGAGTTCAAAATGAGCATTTTTCTGGCACGAGGTTTTTGGTTTAGCCGTTTTTTCTCGAACTTTTTTTTCTGTCATGTTTTGTAGTAGCAGATATTTGGGTACTATAACATAACCAAAGTATTGAACTTTCCCTTTTTCATTATTTATAGTAATAATCATGATATATCTCAACCTAGTCGTATTTTATGCTACGCTGTATCGAAGCTAATTGACAAAATTCCTGTTGAATTCGTAATTCAGAGCAAATATGTACACCTGGTTCAAAAGCTTGATGTTCTGAGGAGCGACATCTTATTCGAGGAATTCCTCAAGAAAGAATGATATGACCTTTGCTTTTTATTGTCTTTCTGAACTACTCATAGTGCTACATTCCTTGGTAGTGTGTATCGAGGCCAGTATCCAGCAGATGAAGAAACATTTTCGGATGTAAATAAGCAGTGACAATATTCACATTCCGAATCATAGGTTATGTTCTTCTGTTGCAGACAGTCGGTGGAGGCCTATGCTACCTTTCGTGCCTTCATAGCAATACGATTACCTTCAAGGCCACTGTTAATTTCTTGGGCATTGCTATGGGGCAAACACCTGAAATGAGTTCATCAGTGGCTAAGTCGAAGAAATCACTTAACTCTGCCGATTAAATGCTTATCATGATCAGGAGAAAATGTAGATCCCTCCAATTTTCCTGGTTCCAATCTATTTTAGAGAAGAGTTAGCTCTTCAACAAAGTACAAACAGTTTTGGTCAATACATTCATCGTCTTTTAGTGATGCTCAAGGTTCGAAAAATGTTTTGTCTCGTGGCAATGGAAATATCGGGCCAAATTTAAAATCCCTTACTCTTTTCTATCCAAGGTACTACCAAATTTGAGAGGCTTCCTAGACCATTTGACCTAGGAAGCCTCTTTTATTCGAACCAATTGACGATTTTACGCTTTTCAAAATGTGCATCAACAGCTTCATTTTATATAAAAATTTATTAGTTTTTGTGAGAAATAAATTTTTCCTTTGACATGACTCTATTTTATCTTTGTCCAGAAGATTTGAATTCCAATAGGTATACATTTCAACAAATTCAATTTTGTGGTAGAAATGAATTGAAATAGTTACAATTGTTATATCTGAAAAAGCAGAAATTTTTCAATTGCCTATTTTGAAACTTCTTGGTTATTGTAGACAAATGATAAAATTCATCATGAAACAATATTTAGAAGATTCTCATAATTTAATACAAATACGCAGGCTACTTCTTTATCAAATGCTGAATTGATACTAGGTGTAATTTTACAAACTCCATACTTATAGCTATTCTCACAGCTATATCGCTATAGCTATTCTCACAGCTATATCACTTATAGCTATTCGCACACCATCCTCTACTTAATATGTTCAATAACAATATTCTAGGTAGCAGATCAGATTGATTACCTAGATTTTAGTTAATTTACTTTAAATTTTATGTTTTTCGATGTTCAAAAAATTTAACTCTCCTTTATTTGTTCTTAGAAATCTTAGTTGTATATTATTTGTATCTTTTCCTACATTTAGTTGGTATACCTGACTTAGAAATTGATTTTCTGTGTTCATTTGTAGGTATACCATTCTTTCTTTTGTTAAACATCAGTTGTATTCTATGGTCCTCATTCCAAGTTAGTCATAGAACATACCTGGTATGTTCTGTGAGAATAATAGCTATAAATATTGAGTTTGTAAAATTACACCTAATATTAATTCAGCATTTGATGAAGAAGTAGTACTTCGAAACGTCGTCATGCGTATTTGTATCAAATTATAAGAAAATTCTAAATATTATTTCATTATGGATATTAATTTTCTCCAAGTATCGGCCTCATCAATCATTTTATAAAATTCATCTTCTGGGAGATTCCGCATGCTTGGGAATGTAATCGTGATTTCCTTTAAGCAGTACAAGACGAATGGAATGAAGGAAGCAGTGTTGTCTTTAATGAGGACCAGCTATCTCTCATGTTCCTCAATAATGATCCTTATAAGTAAATCGTCATTCGAAAAGTTTCGCCTTCGTACTTTTGTTAACATGTAATATGTTATCATTCTCCTCCCATTTCAGATTCAAAAAAGACTCATACATCGAAACAAGTATTGTAAATATTAGTAATTATCAGTCTTTATCATATACCGACAATGTTCTTATTATTTTTATAATTTTGTAAGTTATTAAAATCATTTTTAATAACTTTGTGTTGACAAACATAGCGCACAAATAAATCTTTCGTTTTTATTTTATAGTCATAAATTACCATGTTTCAACAAGTATCTTACGGAATTCATTCAGTTATGGAAAAAAATTTAGAACCAAAAGAAAGACCAAGTTTTCCACGAACCAATTTCATTTTTCTTCATTACGATTGAACACGACAGGGCATTAAAGTTGGATTGGAACAGCAAGGCTGAAAAAAAAGGACAACTTTCCGTGAAAACCGATTGCGAAGAGCAAAGCCGAATATCTCTATTAGCGCGCCATCATTAAAATAGACAAATTAGGACTTAATGCCCCTTCGGAGTTCAAAAGTTGGTCAAACTGAGATCAACTGAATTTATAGCGAAACTTTCGGAGTTTCTAATAAGTCACAACTCTCGGAGGAATAGCGAAGTTCACATAACCGCCAACGTTATTAAAGTATAATTGTATTGAGAATACGGGCTAACGAAGCGGAATGTTCTTAACCTAATTTCCCATTTTGTATCGGGCAAACCGCCGACTAATGATGACGATTATAAATTTGGCCAGCTCGTGCGGAATTACTGCGTTCTTCATCAGAACTTAAATACGCTGCTTCGTTTAACTTTGAATATTCAACTTCTATGAAATGAAGGATGAATTGAATACAGATAATTACAGCCAATCGATGACAGCATACGCACTTAACAGTATTCTTTTAACCATACCATATATCGGTTCATTGAAACAAATATTCAGATATGTTTAGCGAACTTGGTTGCTATATATAAGCGGACTTCACTATGATTGAACCTGAAGTATCAATGATTAGCGTGCACCTTATTTCTACATGGGTGCAGTACTAGTGAGTTTTATATCCACCTCAAAAAGTGGATCTGGTTTCTATATCGATGCAGTGGACTTAATCCCTACATTATTTCAGTGAGTTTTACGTCTACACGAGAAGAGTGAACTTGATCCCTACTTGATTTAGTCCCTGCATCAATTCAGTATGTATCTTTATATATATTTATCTATCATATATATTTATGTCTACACCAGGGCAGTGGACTTGATCTCTACATGTTTGCACTGGACTTAATCCCTACATTATTTCAGTGAGTTTTATGTCCACATAAGATGAGTGCTCTTGATCATTACTTGGCTGAATTAGACCTAGTCCTTACATGAGTTCAGTGATCTTTATATATATATATATATATATATATATATATATATATATATATATATATATATATACATTCAAAAAGTGGATCTGATTCCTACATGAGTGCAGTGGACTTCATTCCTACATTATTTCAGTGAGTTTTATATCCACATCAAAAGAGTGGTCTTGATCCTTACTTGGGTACACTGGACTCAGACCTTATATTAGTTCAGTGATTTTTATATCTACATCACAAGGGTGAACATGATCCCTACATGAGTGGAGTGAAATCAATCCCTACATCATTTCAGTCAGGTTCATGTTCACATCGAGTGGACATAAACCTGGCATAATTTAAACATAAATAAAGAGTGAGAGTGGTTGATCAATTCTTGACTAGACTAGACTTAGTTTTTACAAGAGTGCAGTGATCTTTAAATCTACATTAAAAAAATGGAACTGCTCCCTACAGTGGACCCTTATCCTTACGTCATTTCAGTGAGTTTTATGTCTACATCAGGACAGTGGATCTGTTACCTGCATGTGTCCAGTGAACTCACTCCCTACATGAATCAACTTAATATCTACATGTATTTAGAGAAGTTGCCTTACTGAGATCAGTTTACTTAATCCCTTGACGAATTCAGTGGCCTGGGTTTACACATGAAATCTGTGAATTATATTCTAAATAAGTTCCATGAATTTGAAGTTTATGTTATACAGGTTTAGTCAACGTGACATCTAGAGGGTTCAAATTGGAAAAGTGTAATAAGTCCACGAAGGCGTTCAGTGGTCTTATTCCACCCTTACACAAGTACACTCGAATCGATTCCTCGATAAGTTCAATGGTTTGACAACCATAAGAATTACGTTAACTAGGATGGGTCTGATTCCTACATGGGATCAATGAACTCAATCACTACGTGGGTTTAGTCATCTAAATATCTACATGGTTCAGTGGACTTGGCATCTATTTAAGGTGGCTACTAGGTCCTGACATTTGTTCAGTGAACTTGCTCCTAACAGAAGATCGCTGACCTTGATTCCGTAAGTAGAGTGAAACTGGACTCCACATATTTGTAATGAACCTGACTTCGTTAAATAGGGTACATAAAAAGTTCAAATTTGTACAGAGGTACTCTCTATTCAACAATATATATTATATCGAAGATACAGAGAATACTACCTCAAGCTACTTTAATCGATGAACAACAACCGCAGAGGGTTGATCAAATAGTTTTGGTGATTTTTTTTAACATTATTGAAGTTCTTCACACAAACAATAGAGAAAACATCGGCATCTAGCGAAATGTCCAAAATAGAAAGTTAGTTTAGAGATGTTTCAAAATAGTAACACTCAGAAATAACATTGAAATCTCCAAGTTAACAAGTTAACCGTATACCATCCTCGAGATTATTTAGAGACTACTTCCAAAGATTGTCAAATTACAGACTAACTAAATGAGGAAAAGAACGCAAACCTGAAACTTGAAGATCTTTGGTCATCCATCAAAACGTTGGGAGCAAATTCAAGCAGAAGTGGTAGTAGATTGAATGAAGCAGATTACAAAAAAAAACAGAAATAAAATTACAATCGCAATAATATTATAGGTATATGGGAAATTGAGTTATGCACACTTCATAAAATGTTATTAAGACCTGAGAAAATTAATTGTTGGGGTATACAATTACATATTTCATATTTTCTAGGATGAAATACTTGAAGATCAAAAATAAACTAGTTCTTCTGAGGGGCATGTTCATGTGCATGTCATTTAAGTACTTTCTCAACGGTACGTTTCTTGTCTTATCGAAAACCTTTCCAAGGCTTTTTTAAATTCATTTGACTCACAAATGATCTCCTCCATTGGAAAAAGTTCAAATGAACAAAGAAAATTTATCAATGCATGAGAAAAATTTATAACACTTCCTCAGATAAAAGAATCAATAAAGATTTAGTTGAAATTCAAACTCTCAGACGTCTCTTCAAACGTCTCAGATTATAATCTGAGACGGAAACTTACCTGGCTGCACGCAATAGGCCGACACCCTCTTCATACTCTCCACGCCTCAATTTCCGCTGAACGTTTATCATGGCTTCAGATCTAGAAAAGAAGAAGATATTAGTGTCTAGAATTCGAACAGTATAATTAAAAGTGAAAATTATTTAGTGAATGTTTCACCATATACATAATATTTCCGATGTTTCCTTTCTGGTAGTAAGACAAAAATATATAGGGTTGATCAATTCTGTCGTTATTAGGATTTACAATGATGAACGACTTTTTCTGCACTACGTTTTTGTAACAAAATTAGAAAAGAATTCGAACTGCGATTGTAATCTCGATCATACACCATACTTTGTGTACTCATATGGCAATCTGAGTACACAAATACAAAAAATAAAATTATATGAACGCATTGAATTCATGTTATTAATTGTCACAGAACATAATAATATTATTTTCTTTTCGGTTAACACTTTTCAATAATACAGCCATTACAGGTATATTCAATTCATAATGAAATATAATAAAACAGAAAGAGAATGACTATTTTGATTACCTAATTCGTTTATACGCATTATTAATATAAATAACAAGCTTGCTGATTATTCGGTGAACAACAAGGTCGATTTGATGAATTCTCCCTTTATGTTCAATTCTCATATTCGATTTTTTTTTGATAAATAGTGTATTTACAACAAATATTTTCAAGATCTCATGAAAGTATGATTGTTAAATAACAATATATTGAGATTTAAAAACTTGGCTTGAGTTTCACTGACTGTGAAACTTTGTAGAGTTTCAAAAACTCGGGTGGTTAGCCCATTATCAAGAGTATTCAACAATCTTACTAGATTTCAAAATGCATAACGTGACATACAAATGAAGAAAATAAAAATAAACAACTCAAGTTAATCTACAAATACTCATTTGATCTGATAAATTCAGGTATACACACATACACAGAAAGAAGATACAAAATAAAAATAAAAAATAACGACACAACCTCCCATGCAAAGGCAGTAATTCTGCAACATGCGTCATATACTAGAAATCTAGGTGTTAAACAGATCGATATCAACTTCCCTGTTACTCAAACAATTATGTATCGAATATTGATAAATTGTTATTGAACCTATAACATTTTTGGTTTACTGATGATAGTGAAATATACAATAAAAACAAATTGGTTTTGTTATAATAGTTCTTATATAAATGATACGGAGGTTTCGCTTATCTCTTGGTAAAACTTTATGTTAAAAACAATAAATTGAAAATTAACACACTTCACTTAAGTCTCACTGAAGAGTATATAATATTACTACTATTATTACCCATAATAGTAATAGTTCTTATATTACCTTACTCAATTTAGGAACATAAAAGAACAATGTTTCCCAACCTTCTCGTGTCCCCCACCATAGTATTTCTAAAAGTCGTATGGCCCCCGTAAAAATGGAAAAGTTAAAATTGACAAAGTGCGAAAGGGTTGAAAGCCTGATGAATTTTCATTTCCGAATTGCCCCCTTGAAAATCAATTGCCCACTTGTGGGAAAACACTGTACCAGAAGTTTCCATTTTTAATATTTGAGATACATATTTTGGGTGAGTTTATTGTTGTTTAAACGAAAGATTTCCAACTATAGACTTTTCATAACCGAGCAGAAGACGACTGAATGAAATAATTCTAATAGAATTCAGCAATATATTTCCAGTTGAAATATCAATTCATTAATTTCTTACTATGTATTTATATAAATTTTGTTATTCTCGAAGAGTTAGAATATATAGTTTAAATATAAATAGTTACGTATAATTTTATGGTTTAATATATATAAAAACAACAAAACATGAAATATCTATTTATGTATACCGTATAATATAAAATACGCCGAAAATATCTTAAGAATATCCTAAGATCTTTCAAATCGAAGATATATTATTCGAGAAGTTGTGATGGTTGAGACGACTGTTAAAGTCTAATTTATAGTGGCGCAAAATACCAAAATAAATTTAAATTCCAAGAAATACAACATAAAAATAGTCCAATAAATACACGGAAAGAATCCACAACACAACCTCTTCAAACAAAGCGTCTTGACCGAACGAAATGTATGAGATATTCTGCAAAATCGCAAAGCCAGCGCGTTATTCAAGACCCACTCGAAGATCCGAGTATAAGTAACACAAGAATAGACCTATTGATCTCTATGCACTGAAATAGGATACGCCGTCTAAATTTTATTGCAATTTCGACTCGCGCCAAGTGCAAAGAAAATAACACAATGCGACGCTACCAAGAGATAGAAGCCAATTGTCTTGCGACTACCGAGTCATTTCTACGTAATAGAGCGACAAAGAAAGTAATTGATGTAAGAGCACGGCCCCATTACCTTAGCACAGCCGAGATATATGATATTGAAGGCTGGAACGGGATATGGGATTTTCATGAATTATATTCGCAAAAGTTTAGGGACGGGGAGTATGATGGAAATTTCATGATATTAAATACGGATTTCTCCGCATTTCGTCTTCCGTATTACTAATACTTTTTTTGTCAATTACAGCAGATCAAATGTTATGTAACGTTCTCCTATCAAATGTATTTGTAATCTTTATGATGGGTGTTGCGGTCTATCTATTTCGATCAGCTATCAGTGATTTTGACATGCCACTCAGAACAGCGCAATGGGATGTCGTGATATTTTCATTAACATGTTGTCTACATATGACTTTATAATATAATATTTCAATTTTAGTTTTGTTTCATTTGGTTACTTTATATAACTATTGCAATTGATTTCAACTTTATTTTCCTTGACTTCATCAACTGCATTTCATTAACTTCTGTTGACTACGTGTGACTTCTTATTATATTTCAGTTTGACCCATTTAGTTATTGTTTATTACTATTTCAATTTATTTTAAGTTCATTTTCGTTGTATATATTCGCTTCTACTATATTTTGTTTGTTTTCTTCTTTAATTTTTTCTTATTTATTATTATTTGTGTACTTGTGTAATTTGCTCATTTTTTCTTGTAATTGGATGTATATAGATTGTATATTTCCTTGTATTGGATATATATATATATATATATATATATATATATATATATATATATATATATATATATATATATATATATATATATATATATATATATATTATTCTTTAACAGCGTTAATTGCCTGCGGGTGTAGATCATGGTTTGATGTCCTTTGTTCTCAAAAATCACGAATAAAAATTATATGTTAAATGCATTCAGGCACAACACTTAGTGGAACATTTATACATATGATAAAAATTAAATTGATCGCTGTCTGTACTTGGAAGATATATGAGAAGAAATGATATTGGTATCTTTATCAGCGAAATGGCACCCAAACCAAGACTGTTGGAAACGTTTTTTAAGTTATTTTTTTAAGTAAGTATCGGCCTCATCAATCATCAGTTTTTTAAGTTTTCATAAATTTCACCACGTGATATTATATAAACCAAATATTCAATAATTTTAAAGAGTAGCTGATATTTACACAATATTTATATAGGCAGGTATTATCCCCGTGGTATTTAACTAAAACTAAAACTTTTCCAATTTTTTTTGTTTCTTTGTATTCAACTTGAAATTTTTAATTCTTTTGTCATAAATTTTAGTATTTTTCCGAATTAAAATTGAGCGTATTATCTTTCTTATGTATATGCCAGTTTGATATAGAGAAAAATCAGATTAGAATTGACAGTTCAGACGAATTGTCACATCAACACATTACCATAATATATTATAATATAGTTAAAATACAGAACGATGTATTATGAATTATTAATGGAATTGAAGGAATGACTGAACTTGAAATGAAGTAGGAATTGCATAAGATGGAGCAAGAAGCCCAAAACTGAAGAGAAAGAGAATTTCACTGTCAGTTTAGAAGGGTGAGAAATTGGCTGCCGCAAACAACAATCTTCGGCAATTTTGTGTACGGTTTAGCGTCAGAAAAGCCCAAATAAGATGGTAATAAGGATTGATCATGGTCACGTTCCGTCTGATTTGAATTTCATTAGCGATTCGACTTCAGTCAAATCCTCATCAAGGCTAACAAAAAAGCCAATTTTGCTTGGCGCACAACTAATGAGTATACAGCTGATTATGCAGATTTCGTGGAATTTCACTGAAGTCGTGATTTTAGAATTCGCAAGTGTGTACTTGTAAGTTGGTTTGAAGATTAACTCAGTTACTTGAGATTTCGATGAAAATTCTCTCAGGTTTTAAATCAATGATAAAAGCACACTCTCATCAGTCTAGACAAAATAGACTGAGTGTCATCCATGATAGTCAGCCACTTTAATTAGACGTTAGATCTAGTAACAATTTTCTAGAAAAGAATCGGACACAATGATATCCCTAGTACTTGCAAAGTTAGAAAACCAAAATATAAATGTATATGGATTATTATATTACTACTGACCGTCGAAACCATTGGAAAAAAGATTCAACCAATATAGTAAACTAAACGTAGAACTAAAGCTCAGCACAAAAGTGCTACAGTAAATTCATTACTATAAGTTTCATAAAGTCTTCAAACTTGCTCATCATTCCCCACTTTGCCAAACAATTATAATACAATATACACAAAGTGTACAGTTGTATACTCTTCACATAGTTGTTTCATTAATAATGTCTCATATATTCAATTATGTTAGTTATCATCATCTACCACAAGACACTAGGACAAAAAATTCAGCATCTAGTAATTCTTTCAGAAACATCAATACTTTTACGAAAGAATAAAATATGGAAATGAAAATAAAATTTTTGAATAAAATGAATAATGTTCCAAAGTTGAACTCAGCTTGCATTGCAAGACAAAATCAGTGACAGTCATGTGCCTTACATGAAGAACTTGTTAGTTTATAAGAGGTAGATATAAGCGAGTTCCAGTGGTCTCAACGACAGATCAGTAGAAAAATACGAGTACTAGCCCAATATAAGTATTCTTCGAGGCATGAACATGAAGTACATCGGACCAATTTTCTTTTGAAGTTTTGTTTCATTTACCAATTTTTGTTTTTTGAAGGCACCAGATGTTTATACCTCGTGGTCGTTTGATTTGAAAAGCTTCATTCAAGAGAGTAATCACGTCTATAACACAAAACTTGAAATATAGTTTCCTAATGTACAACACGCTCAACTTCAAAATATGTGCTATTTCTGCTAGAAACAACTGTTGAAATGCACTTGCGACCCATCAATTACAAGACTCTCTAATCTCTGAAACAACCTTTGTGATGAATAAAGTTGAATCTTTGAATCCGAGAAATAATTTTCACAACCAGACGTCATACCTTGGTTCACGCGGTTCTTGGAAATGAAATGGAATATAATGTCTCCGTGAAAGAGTCCCATTATGAGAAAGGGACCTTATTGAATACTTTAAAGACGCAGCACAAAAAGGGTTAATGCTTGTTGTGAGGTGAAATATTAACTGGAGGAATATATGGCATTTCAAGGAATAAACTCTGAAGGTTTCAAACTATTTGCAGTATCTCATTACAAATAGATTCCTCGTCGCTGAGCGAAGTTCAACTTATTGCTCTGTTTTTGTTTCCTTCTTATTTTGGACGTTAAGAATGCGGTGCATTCTTTATGAGACCTGTTACTGCAATTGCAACAAGGATGATCTTGGTTTTCAATTTCTTCAATTTCATTTGAATTTGATTAGTAGATCCTTGTACTTGATGTTTTTTTCCGGTTTTTTTTGTGCCATGTTGTTATCCGATAGGACAGTCAACTCAGTCGCAGACTGGTCCGTTTTTCTTGTTTTCTATCAGGTTTATTTGCTTTTATATCTCTGTCTGCTTGCACTTGGGGTATCCCGTATTCTCAGATGAGTCTATTGAAAGGTCTGGAGTATTGACATATCATTTGTCTACTACAGCTATGTTGAATTCTTTGCAGCTGTTCCAGTGGACTTGCTGGCACTGCATTATGACGTACAAGATAGACTGTTTTCGAAAGAATTGGCACCCTGAAACTACATGGATGGGTGATTTAATGATGAACCCTACAGAGTCTATATGTTTTGCCTCTGGCGTTCTTCATTTATCCGATTTAAATTTAATTATTCATTCCTCATTATTATCATTGTTGTTGTTGTTCAAATAGCAGAGATCACAGACCAACATAGCTCCGATTTGACCTACAGTTTAACGCCGATTTCGAACTGCCAAGATCACGTTAGGAGTTGAACCCATCAACATCAGTAAGCCGAAAGCGTTATAAGGTCACTCTACTATTCGACTGTTTACTCTCCATTGATTACTTTCTGTTTTTTATTTCTTATATTCACTTTTAGTAACCTACTTTCTCTAAGTGGATAAATTTTGCAGCTTTGCCTGTTTATCTTCAAAATATGAATAAATAAATCCATGTGTTGGGATATTTATATTACAAATATCTGATATATAACTGGTTTTATTCAGTTTCAAAGGATTCAGAAGTATCAATATTCCTACTGCGCAACGAATTCCACACTCCCCCTTTTGATAAATACAAAACATCTGGGGAGAAACGTCAAAATATAAAGAGATGTGCCAAATCCCATCGATATGATATTGGACGCGCACGGGGATACGTTTTATGAGCCAAATTATTCGGCTGATGTAATAAAAACTGTACACACGAACGACTTCGGAATTATTATATAGAAATGTTCAAAGGGATCTCGGGGAGCGAAAAGGCTGCCGTTCCTTTGATCCAGATGTAACACGAGTGGGTTTTGAAATCAAATTCCTGACATATGTTCGCTAGGTTTGCATCAAATGAAAATAGGGATATCCGAATGTAAATTTCTCATTTTCGTTCAACCTAAACGAACAAATTTCCACCAATTAATACTACGTCAAACAATTGAAATTTTTCAGGCTTCACGTAGGAAGATGCGTATCACAACAAATTTTTCTGAGAGGATGAGAAGATAGTGAGGTATTAGCTCATCATAACATTAACCTGTCAGATTACCGAGCACCAGGCTTGAAAATTTTATCGAAGTGTTACATGTTTAAAGAAATTTATTGAATTGCCACTGGAGGTTCGAACTCAACCTTGTAAGTTCCGGACAATTTGAAAGTAATTAAGAAATTTATACTTTTCGAACGATAGAACAAAATTCAGATTTTCCAGTCATCGAAGCAGTTGTTTGAAGAACCTTGCATTCGAAATACAAGGTGTTCTCATAAATATGCGAGATATAATAAAAAAAATATAAGTTTTTTCTATATGAAATATAGAGAGCTGAATTATTTTATCATTTTAATAGCAGCAACAACATTGTAAAGAAAAAACTAATGCTTTAACATTTCCAATCATATATTCAAAACGTGCACCTTCAGCTGAAATGCAAGCAAGTTGAGAATACCATCACAGCATTGTAATATACGATTTTGAAATTCACCGAAGTTTAACAAAGGGGTTTTGTGAAAGGGCTTTTTTTTTAAATATACCCATACACAAAAATCCATAGGATAGTGTCCAGGTTATCTTGGTGGCCACGTTGGACTCAGACAAGCCTCAACGACTTATTCCACAGGTTTCGAGAGTTTCCGTGAATGTTTTTACTCAGATGGACTCTTGAGACATTCTGTACAGTTACCGAAGACATACTTTCCAATCGATTAAACATCCTGTCATGATTGAAGTCAGAATGTCTATAAAACCTAACCTTTGTAGTATCATAGTGTCGTCATCAAGTCTTTGAATAACAACAACATAACAAGGTATCCATTGAAATCATTACGTGAAATACTAGTATTTATTCAAGAAGAAAATCATTTCGAGAGAATTTCAGAACGCATTAGATGAAAATACTGTGTTTTCAGTCAAATTCATTCTAACTATGACGGTTATTTATGGAAGCTTATACCAATTCGGATAGAAATGAAATCTGCAGACGAAAAGCCCACTCAATTAGATGAAATCTCGTCTGAACAGATCAGCTGACATGCACGAACGGGCTGGAAAGAATCTAAAAGGAACAAATAAAGAGACGTACATCAAACGGATTCTGCCTTTACAGATGGCAAGCTTCAATATATCCAATCAATTTTCAATGATGAGATATTCATTCAAACAAGAATTGACCGAATAACGTAAAATTCCATATTTCGAGGATATTGAACATGTCAACAAGGGCGAATGTATACAGAGTGATTCTACGAACGATGGATTGGAAGTATATTGAAATCGTTAGGAAATATAACGAGAATATTTTCAATACGACGGCGTATTAGCAGAACACGCTAAAGTTTTAGCAATTCAAATTCTAAACTATCAGCTGGAATATATAATGAATTTTCATATTTTCTAAACAGGCATCAAGATGTTTTTGGAATTCAATGCTTGATTCTAATTATGTCGATGAAATTGTTATTATGGTGTACCTTTCACTATTATATATTTTGCGAGATGATAGAGTCCCTCTTTAATTTTTAAAACCCATACCCTTTCTATATGTTGATCGCACAAAAATAAATAACAACCCTGTGTAGATTTTGAGGTATCCTTTATAACAGCGGTTCCCAACCTTTTTAATTGGTAGGACCACCTATTTTGTACAGTTGTACATATTGTGTGCAGTACCACACTGCCCGTGGCCCACAGATTGGGAACCGCTGCCTTATAACGTGCAGGTACTAGGGGCTGTAGCTTCGTAGTGAAAAAGTGTGGGTTGACTAACTATCGGTATCACATATCGGTAAAGTATCATGAAGTCTATTTCAGTCCAATTGGAAGAAAATATAAGAAAATACGATCAGTGGAGCATTGTGAGAACGGTCTAATGATTAAATCATGCTTGCTAAGTGTTCTTAGGGGGTTGCCACAAGGATAGATAGATAGATAGTTTATTGCATGTTTTACAACATAGCGCTTACAATTGTGATGAAAGAGAAAAAAAAATTCATAAAGTTGAAAACAACAATATAAAATCATAAATACATTACGCATATACCACCATATAAACATAAATAATATGGATTTACATAGAATACAAAAAACACACAATATAAACAAACAAACCATAGCAAACAAACAACGGTGTTCGGAAACACAGCAATAAATGGTCTCAAGGCGACCCCATCGAGTTAAAACGGAAAGAAAGATACTCCTGAAAATCGTGGAAGGGATGTTCAAGTAAAAAGGCTCTTATGGTCCTTCCAAATTGAGGAGACGGCAAGATCCGAACACACTTTGGTAACTTGTTGAATAATATTATTGAAAGTAAAAAGGCGCTTTCTGAGACTTTGTGAGTCTACAAAAACTTGGCCTCAGGCAGTATTTATCTCGGGTGGAATACCGATGGCAATCCGCACCTGAGCGACATTCTCCAACGAGACCATGAGCGAACATGAGCGTCTCAAAAATACACAGACACACAAAGGTAAGAATTTTATATATGCTGAAAGCACTTCTACAGTCGCCACGATATTGAAGAGAGGAGATAATTCTTACTGCTCTCCTATGGAGAGCAAATATTCTTGCTTTCGATGCACATGTGCCCCATGCCAGAATGCCATATATCATTCTTGGTTCTATTAATGCGTAGTAAGCTACTCTTAGGATACTGGAGGACACATATATTTCAGGTACTCTCCTGTATATAATTTATGTTAACGCAGTACTAAACATCTTGAAGCAATATGTAGTTCTTTACGCTGAGGACACTGAGAAATGATAGAATGTATGAGTGATCAGGAAGCATGGTTTCTTGCTAATAACTTGCATGTGAACGCCGATAAAACCTATCATCTTCAAAAGAACGCGTAGCTTCACAAATCTTCAGTTGTGAAGCTACCCATGTGCTTTCTTCTGGTGAGACAGTGTCTTTTGTTGGGATTATTGTGGATTAGGTTGGATTGAAGAACCACAATGAAAAGGATTGTTCAACATTGGCTAAATACAATTATGCCATCAAAGTTCAGTCCACTATTGTAAGGACCCTAGAACAGTCTAAAAGACTATTAGTTCTACAGAAAAGATGCCGGTATTTTTTTGAGAAACGAATATTAACTGCTGTTAGTCTCTATATCTTGAAAGACTTATTGTTAGAAAACTTTTTTGTTGGCGGAGAATTTCACGAACGAAAATCACGATACTACATTCAAAACCAATCTACAGCCTCACTGCAACAGGTACAGTTTCCTACAAGAAACGTTGAATATTCATTGAAAAAGGTATGGAATCGACTGTGTATGCATGTTTGAAGCTTGCTTCTGAATTTGCTCAAGCCCCAAAGTGAAACGTTCCTCGTTTCAAATGATCACTACACGTTCGGGAATATTTTGACGATACGCTTACAATGTGATATAACGTGTGCGCAAATATGTGTATGATACTCATGTTCAATACATGAATTTTTATTTCATGATGTAACTCTAGGTTGCATAGATGCCTATATTGTTTCAAGATTATATCATTCTGTTTCTCTGAATGTTTATGTTTATATGTGTTATACTGTAATTTATTCTTATGATCCTTATCCATGGATCATAATTATGAGTATGGAAGATTATTAACTCTCAGTCAGATCCATAAATATGGATTGACTGAGAGTGAATAAACTTCTATCTATCTATACATGCATTACCTATGAGTGTCCAAAGCAATATTAAGAAATTGAGACAGTAAAACTTACTTTTGTTCATCGATTGGAACTTCAGAAGTTGCATCGAATGGTACAATATCGGTGGGCATAACAGAGTTTGTTTCCAATACTATAGACAATTGCTGAGATGCCTCATCCCATTGTTGTTCTAAATTTTTCCCTTGTGTAACTGAAGTAGGAGCAACTGAAAATATGTTCAACCAGGTTATTGAAGAGCTATTTATTGCAGCTCCCTATATAATATATATCTTAACAATTATAAATGATCCCTAAAACTGTGATGGAAATATGAGCAATGATGCCAAGTGTAGTGAATTTCCTGAACATAAAAATAAGGATAATTGGAACATACACTAGGTACTTTTTAAGGCAATGCCTGCTTTTGAAAATAATTTACTACTTAATTTGATAAATTGAAATTGATTCCGATATTTTCAACAGATACCTATGCATCTTTATGATGAAATTTTGAGTTAGTCGAATGTCTTATTTTGCAATTAATGTTTTGTGAACTTATGCAGCGGAGTTACGAATTTGTTTTCATGTCTATTTTTCTTCCTGTGCAGGTAGAATATGATATATAATATGATTCAACTAATAATGCATTTGCACTTTCAATCTCGAAAACCTTGAAACATCCTGGTCATTTCTTCTAAAAGTCAAGAAGCAATACGTACTTCAATTTTATTTTTTACCAGTCTAGCCCCTAATAGTTCTCGACAGAGGCCGCTTTATATAAGTCCAAACTCCATAATGAACTAGGTCGTTTCTTTAGTTCCTCAGCTCTCATCTCCACATCGAAAATCAACTTATCATGACCTACTAGGTCTCGCTCTCTCGGCCTGCTTGTTGTCGCTGTTTAAGACTCGGTGTACGCTTCAAGATTTCCTTTGTTATTTCGATACTGATTAGCTGTATGTTCCTACGACTGTTCTTTTCAGTATTTTGGAAAAATTGACATTGGCAAATAGGTATACCGATAATTTACGATAAAACAAGTCTTTCAATAAATCGATTGTGGCACGCGCTGTGTGACATGTTGCGCCGTCTTGTTGAAACCACAGCTCCTGGACATCATGGTTGTTCAATTCAGGAATGAAAAAGTTAGTGATCATGGCTCTATACCGATCACCATTGACTGTAACGTTCTGGCCATCATCGTTTTTGAAGAAGTACGGACCAATGATTCCACCAGCCCATAAAGCGTACCAAACATTCAGTTTTTCTGGATGTAACGGTGTTTTGACATACACTTGAGGATTATCTTCACTCCAAATCCGGCAGTTTTGTTTGTTGACGTACCCATTCAACCAGAAGAGCTCTTCATCGCTAGACAAAATTTGCTTATGAAAATCAGGAACAACGTCAATCTCGTTTTGAGCCCATTCGACGAATCTACGCCTTGCTTGATGATCGTTTGGCTTCAATTCTAACTCGAGTTGGATTTTATAAGCACGCAAACCAAGATCCTCCCGCAAAATCTTCCATAAAGTTACTAAAATGGGTTATTGAAGTATTCCTCTTTAGTTTTTCAATGCACAATTAAAAATGCGTATATTAAATTTCAATGAATTGATAATTCAGTATGAATATAGATTTCCAAGCTTTTTGGTCGTGATCTAAGAGGATTTTTAATTCCTGCGTTTCGCCTACTTTTGGGGTAGGCATCTTCAAAGAAAAGCTACCCTGCTGTACGAGACTGTTTCGCTATCCTCTCGAGGTTTGGAGGATAGTGTTGACTCCGCAAACTGAAATGAAATTGATTGAAAATCCTGTGACACCAACTATGCCTAGAGGTTCATTCAATAATTTCTTGGTTTATGGAAAAACTATCAATGAAACATTATAAATCACGCATTTTGAGATAGAAAAACCGTGCCAAAATTGAACGACCTATCAATTTATATAAAATAGATATAGATTGAATTTATTACATACAATGCCACTTTTACTATTTGAAATTCGCAACTAGGACATTCCTGAAATTTACAAGACTATTATTCATCATTTATCGTACGTGCAATTTTGAAAAAAATACCTTTTCTTCAGGCATTAAATGACTTTATAAGATCTCATCGATACTTCGTGGTCAATTTACAGTCAGCTCGAGTTTCAAAGATTTTGAATTATACATATAAAATGAGCTCAAGATATACGGAAATTCCTTGAAAAATTGAATTGAAAATACGGATTTTTTCAAGATGAATAATTAAAACCATTGAAATCGTCAACCGTCTGTCACTTCAAATCAGAAAATTTCCAAAACCGCTTGGGGTGCATTCGAAATTGAATCATTTGTCATATTAACGTCGCTTCGGTCATTAAAAGTTAACCACGTCAGCTAGTCGGTGATGAACGAGTCCTAAGTTCGGTTCGCAGTCTTCACGTCCGCAAATCCAGAAGTTTACAACTTTTGCGACGGCGAAATGCGAGAAAATTGCGTTTCGTCGCAGCGCCGAGCACGTAGCGAAATCGGATAAAAATATGTAAAGTTACACTCACTGCATACTTGAATTTAAATGAAATCTGTTGGCGAAATTGAATGAGTGGCTATAAAGTACGCCTGCTTGCTTGAGCATCTCCGCTTCCTCTTCAGACAAGAAATATTGTAAGATATTTTTTATCAATTTATTTCTTTCAAAAGGAAATGAACGTTCGTTACGAAAAAGAGGTAGTCACGATCAGTACATTTCATAATTCTAGCCAGGAATCTTTTGAAATGCACCTTAAAATTTTCTTCATGGGCATAACATCACCCTCAAACACATATTCTTGAGATCTCTGTTGGACACTTCATGAAAGATTAACACATGTTACCCTCAAACTTGCTCGTGACAAATCATATAAAATTATTTTTGTCGCTTTAATTCTCACGAAGTATTGAAGCATACTATCTATTAAAATATGGCTAACTTCCACAAAAATTGTTTCATTGATCTACTTCACTGAAGTTTAGGACTGTCGAATTATTGTCGAGAGTTGTGATAACTGATTTCAAAGGAAGAAAACGTGAGAATCCAAAGACCGCAATTTCTAGGCTCAGGTTATTTCCTTCTGCTCATGCTACTCAAGCTCTTAACCTCTTCAGACACGTCTAGTGCCAGTTTGTTCTTCAAGGAATAAAGAAACATGATATACGTAGGAAGGCACACATATCCTTCAATGATAACATTGAAAACTAGGGGAAAAAAACAAAAAATGAAAATAAAAAGAAAGATTGACACAAAAACATTGAACTGAATATAAAGATCAAACTGTTTGAAACATTTTTCTTATATAAATATCCCTACTTCGTTTGAAAGGACATCACTGGTAGAAAGATATTTTGTGAAGCGAAATTAATAAACAATTCAATACATAAACTTACCGTTCTTTTTCTTTTTTCTACTCTTGGACGCTTGTTGTACAATTACTGAGCCATCTTTACAAAACGCTTCAAATGACCGCAGGAAAATGTGTTGAGTTTCAATGAGATCCTTCAAGTATTGATCGGACATTTTCAACTCATCATAAGTTACCATGAGAGTTAAGACAAGTTCTCTGTATTCCAAAACATAATAGATGTTACTTTTGATGACCTTACTGGAATCTCTTACGGTTCCATCTGGGGATTTGTCCATGAAGCATAGCGTCAGTAAAAGCTCCCGGTATGCTAATAGTGCGATGTGCAAGCGACGTGACCATTCCCTCAATTTCTTCTTATCAGTTTGAATCATGTCGAAATATTTCTCCATTTGTTGTTGAACATAATGGAAGATCTGTATTGACATTGTTTCGCTAAAATGAGATATATTGCTTGTAATACCAGAGAATAAGCGACACAAAAGCATCTGAATTCATGTGTGTATATATGGAATGTGAGATTACGTACATGAATCAGATATAATAAAATGAAATAACATACAAGAGAAAAACATGAATATAAATACAACAAACAAAAAGGCACAACAGAAACAACAGAACTCAATCAAAAATAATGAGATATATGGGAATTTTGAGATATCGGCTGAAGGATGTTGAAATAAAACTATCGTTATTTTGTTTAGAAAACTACTTTGAGAAGTGCGGCTTCATAGTAGCCTATTTAAATTTCAGCAGAACAAAAAACAATAAAATCAACGCATAACTGAAACAAAATCGAAGGACAATATAGTCATTGATGTATAATTATTGATTGTTATCATGGTACCACAGCAGTCTCTACTTGTGGTGTGCACTTTCCTGGCAAAAATACTTTCAAGACAGCCTTTGAAAAAGTTACTCTTGATATGCAGTCTCACTTCAGTGGATTCCTCAGATAGATTCTGATTTCAAATCAATTACAAAACTCAGAGGAAACATTGCCATTGACAGTAATGTTAACAAGAGTATCACCAATAATTTATTTTAATTTTTTTGCTATCACTTCCGCCTCAAAGTATCAAAATCTATTCAAATCTAGGAAATGATATGAATAAAGCGGTATAGAAGCTGCATGTAATAGAAAATAACACACAACGTGTGAAATGAAAAACACATACAAAAAGAGAAAAAATACCTTAAAGTTCTCATATACAATAACTGGTATCGACACGAGATATCAGATGTGGGATTCAAACTATTTTATATGATTGATGTTTTAAATTATATTTTGTTGTAGATCAACACTTAGTGATATATTTTGTTCGTGTTATTATTGGTTTTAAGGTATAAGGTTCAAGGTTTCCAGATATAACGAATAGGATTAAGACTTACGATATAAAGTTTCCATTATGAACCAACAGAAAACGAGTGCTATGCTACGTAACTTGAAGAATTGTAGGATCGAATTCAAAGACTAAACATGATTTCGAATATACCCACCTCACTAGTTTAACTTCAAATTTATACGATCTGTTGAATTCCATGAAGAATCGCATGGCCCATAAATAGAAGGAAGCGTCGTGTGATTGTGACTTCGCACGAACTAATTGATCTTTAACGTTGTACATTAACGTGTTGTAAGCGCCATTTAGAAATTCAACGCAGAATTCTTTCAAGAATAAACGAATCGTGAACGCCGATCTTCTTTCAACTGGCTCCATATGTACGGGTAAACGATTCTTGGCGTTTTCACCTTCTGCTTGTCCGCATCGAAAGTGATGTTATCCAATCGACCAAGGGGTTTATGATATATCAATTCGTTATCGCTTATGGATTTCATCGATTTAACTACGTATGTTCCTCCAAATCTGGAATGCCTAGAAAGAAGAAAAACCTATAAGTACGTATTCTAGAGGTATTTAATCAATCATCAAATATCAGTTTGAATCAAGTCATCGAAGCATTTTGATAACGTCCAAAGCTAGTAGGCACACAAGTGAAAACTTAAAATTTGAAATTTTAATTCTTGATTTGAAGTCTGTTTTAAATTTCAAAATTTAAATGAAAACGATTCGTGGTTTTCTAATTGATTCAGGAATATTGAGAAGAGCAACTGTTTGATCTCTAATGCCTAGAGTATCTTAGTGTTATATATGAAAGGAATGGGTGTTTTTTTTTAGAGATATAGAACTTTAAGTTGGCATTACTGTTGAAGATGGCGACCGATTTAACAGCTGAGAAGTGATTTATTCTCAGTTTGGTTTGGCAATGTATCATGAACAAACTCACGCCTGAACAACGCTTGCAAATAGTGCAATTTCATTTCGAAAATAATGGGTCTATGCGGAATACGTATCGCGCACTACGTCCATTTTGGATGAAGCGCACTTCTGGTTGAATGGCTACGTCAACAAAAAACTGCCGCATTTGGAGTGTAGATAATCCTCGAGTGTATGTCAAAACACCGTTTCATCCAGAAAACTGACCTTTTGGTGCGCTTTATGGGCTGGTGGAATCATTGGACCATACTTCTTCAAAAACGATGATGGCCAGAACGTTACAGTCAATGGTGATCGGTATAGAGCCATGATTACTAACTTTTTCATTCCTGAATTGAACAACCATGATGTCCAGGAGCTGTGGTTTCAACAAGACGGCGCAACATGTCACACAGCTCGTGCCACAATCGATTTATTGAAAGACACGTTTGGTGACCGCCTAATTTCACGTTTGTGAAATTAGGCGGACCTGTTTGTTGGACCTGTTTTGTTGTTTTAGTTTGCGGACCTGTGAATTGGCCTCCAAGATCTTGTGATTCAACACCGCTAGACTACTTTCTGTGGGGCTATGTGAAGTCATTGGTCTATGCGGATAAGCCACAAGCGCTTGACCATTTGGAAGACAATATTCGCCGTGTTATTGCCGATATACGGCCACAAATGTTGGAAAAAGTCATCGAAAATTGGACGTTCAGATTGGACTACATCCGAGCCAGCCGTGGCGGTCATATGCCATAAATCATATTTAAAATGTAATGCCACAAGATTATCTTTCGATAAAAAACATTCTTGTCAATCGAATGATCAATCGTTGTTTTATTGCAATTTAAAGTTCTATACCTCTAAAAAAAACACCTTTTATAAAGGATCTTATTACCTTGCACCACTGAACTGTTTGGTTTTTTGCTGTTTCTTAATGGCCTCCCTGTGTCTTATCGTAACCAACTCCGCCTCATTTTTAACTTTCTCTGCGTGATTCCTATGTAGTTCCGTCTTGCCCAGTTCTGTGGCATTCTGTTCTCGAAGTAGATGAGACAGAATCTCCAAAATGTAAACGTGGTAAGCCTGTTCGTGTGCAGAGCTGGCGATGTAGAGAATGATATCCAGAATTCCAGACTCGTGTAAAGCCCACGAAACCTGTAGCAAACATTATCAAAATAGTACATTCATTTCTATTAACTTTTCGAACCTATAGAAACTATAACAAATAAGAGTAGGAAACAGATGAAATAATAACAATTGATTTCCTGTTTGATAGTTGGAGGAACATTGCTGTTGCTTGTATTTGAATAAAATAGGTTTATATAGTATATATAGGATTTGGGCTCTAGTCTTTTATCAAGAAATTTATATACATGTCTTGAAAACTAATCAATTTCTAACATGATTGAAAGAACTTGAACACTTCGGTTCGATAGTTAAATTAATATTTGTATCATTAGATCCTTGAACAACAAAAAATAACCATCTAATATATCCGAAAATTCATTGCGAGAAATAGAGAGGATGGAATTGTTCATGATTTTTAACCAACGAAAAAAATTGGAATCAATCAATTATTCTTTTGAACAACGAATACGTGTTTCAAAAAATAAATATCCTGTTCTTAACTCTATTCATACATATTTGTAGAAAAGAATAATACATGCAGTCTGATTTTATGAAATCCTAATTCCATAAGTTTTATATTCTCACCTGATCATGAGTATTGGCATCGTTATCGGGTCTTCTTTCAATCAATGGATCGGCTGGAACATAGAGTATGTTTCTTATCAACACGAGAATTCTCTCTATGATTAGACTGTTATCGTCCCCTCGATCTGTGTATTCCTGAAAAGAATGATTTTTTTAGTGAAAAAAAAATGGCGCTTATTAGACAATGAAGGTAGTTTTCCATGAAAACTGATAACTCAAAAACGGTTAAAATGACATTTCAATTCTCCATTTTATCTGATTCGACGAAACAAAAAATATTTATATAATAAATTCATCATTCGTGATACTTCCTCACAACAACACTCAAATTCGTCTTTTCCGCTCAGTAGGAAATGGATAATTAAACCCTTGATGAGTTTTTCTTTGTGAAATTCTTCAAGCTTCCGAAACCGCCGAAAGAATACCTTTTACACCCCGAATGACCCAAGCAATTATACTAAATCCGCAAATTCAACCGCATTCGAGCCTAAAATTTAATACTGACATTCATTATTTCAGTTATTCTATACCAGGTTCAGACTATAGGTTTTTCTCGAAACAATTATTTTGAAACATTTAAAATATTCTGCAATGGAAACCCATTAAAGGTTGATTTTATAATCCCAAATTAGAGGTTGTTCAGAGCTACTAAATTATAATGAATGAAATTTAGGTGTTATCTCTCTGGTGTTATCTTATTAGGAGTTCTCTTCTCTGTCGTTGAGCATTTCTGAAACTTTTCTATAATAATGTTATATGTAGTTGATTTCATGCTTTTGTGTTTATATAAGTTATGTGTATATTACATGGAACATGAGTATAAGGAGCTTTTCATTTCATCAAATCTGTCCCTGAAGTACGGGAATCGCAACCTTTATTATTGAACGCAACCTATAGAAATATAAAAACATCATATAACTTCTTCATTCTAAACAGAATTAATAGAATGAACAGAAAATAATAACATAATGCTGAATAATAACTAAATGAACACAATTAAAGAGATATAACAAAGAGCTCAATATAATCTGAAAAACTGAAATAGTAACTAATAACTAAGAGCATTTAATGAAATATTACAAATGACTCAATATAAATCAATTCATTTAGTCAATTTCCTTTGTTCACATAACTCCTAATAATAATTTCTATGGAGTTAAAGTGAATGTCACAATTATTAGCAACTCTATAGAATGTAGACTCAATAAACCAAATGGGGGATTGTATTAGCGAGTTGGTCCTTGGAGTCTCGGTGGAATAATTCTGTAGTACGGGAAGTTTGCTTAGGACCACGAAATTTCAAAAAAGCGGACAAGAGAGGAGGACAATCAATACTGTTGTGCAGTAATTTGTACAGAAAATTAAGTGATAGAGTTTCTCTCTTGCCCTGCAAAAAATTGAACTAAATCGACTCAATAATTTGTTATGATTGACTCTTCCCCTCTGAATAAACTTTATCCTCCATCCAAACTAAGAATTTCAAGAACTTTCTCTGAATGACCTCAAGATGGCGTTGATGGCAACTGTAAATAGGATGCCAGATCATGCTACCATACTCCAACTTGTTACGGATTAGGACATTATATAGTCCTATGAATGTTGAGGTATTATTTAAATATCTGCCATTGCGTATAACGAATTCATATATTTCCGAAGCAGATGAAATAACGATAATTGTCGAAATAGACATTTGTAATTTAGTAGTTGCCTACGGGTATGGAAGTATGATAATTCGAAGGTTTGTGTGTCTTGGTATGTCTGTGTGACTGATTCCTATAGATGGCGCTGACAAGTTTTCATTGCTTGAGAGTGATCAATTACGCAAGCATAAGGTCACTGAACATTAAAGTCGTTGCCTCACTTATCGATGGCCGAGGTACAACTGATGAATTCTTTGTAGAACAAAACATCTTGTGCTTTCATCAACTGTGGCATCAATTTCTTTATTTTGTAACATTTATTCCTTGAAGTATGATAGAGGCATCACATCGTGCATGTTCATATAGCTAGTTCTACTGTGACAATTTTGTTAAGAATTTGAAATTTTCAAATCCATGTATTTGTTTATACTACATAAACTTTGGTAGATTCTATAAAAGAATAGTTTTCGAATGAGCACGCTGAAAATATAATGAAATAAACTGTATCGAAGTTGATATTAGTAAAATTGATGGAACCGAAGAACTGCAAAACTTTGATCATTAAGCTGAAAAACATGCTTCGACAATTGATTAACTAATACCCTACATCTTGTTAACGATAGCTCTTCTTTGTCGAACCGGAAAACTTGTAAAGGGGACACATAACCTCCTAACGAACATTTTAATTAGAAAACTTTCTTCCAGAGGACCCAGACGGTCAGAAAAATACCTCACGGTCTCTACCCAACTGAATTAATTACTCTGAAGTTCGGAGACTGAGCGGTATAACTCAATTACGAACTTATTTTCAACAAGTACACCGCAAATTTCAGACTGATAAAAATTAACGTTCTCCGGGAAACCTCTTTCTATTTTACGTGGCATTTTGTATATTGAGTCAGACTTTGATTGAAAGTCTAGCTGATACTATAAAACATTGGTTTAATTATAAAAAAAGCATTCAATATTGGTTTTTTCATGTTACGGTTCTAAAATAATGATAAAATAATATTTATTCGTTATTGGTAAGACAATGTGTTGGAAGTCAATATTCAACAAAAAATTGAAAATAAAAGCACTTGCGTACAAATAAACACAGCAATAATGAATATGAACACTTGAATACTATACTGATCACAAGAAAAACCCAAATATCCAATAAGAAATAATTCAGTAGAAAAAATAGAAAATTTAATAACAATGAAAATAAAAATTTAAGTGAAGGTTTCACATTTTCATAAGAAAAGTCTTAACCCTGGTGTTTGAATAATTACTATAAACAGACTGACAACACTATAAAGGACCTCTAGTAACAATAAATTCTCGAAATATTTTATGAATGCACATAATTGAGTTAACTTTACCGTTGGTGGAAAGTGATTAAAAATGTTAACACCCTTATAGATGGCATAAAATTCAATCTAAATAATAATAGTACATTTATAATAGAAGTACATTTATTCCCAACAGATATACATCCAATTACAGGAAAAAATAACAAATTGTACACAAATATTAGTGAATAGGGCAAACGAAAATGAAATTAACGAGAACTGAATGAAATTACTTGATAGATGTTTCTGGTATCATCGAATGAAATAGAAATGTCCCATTTTCTAGATGAACTGAACGCCCAATAACCAGAAACATATATTGTATAAATATTTGTCACTATTTTATCGAATGAAATTACGATTGTCGTTCAGGGACGTATATACTACGCAAGATAATGCGATTTTTTCCGAGCGGCGAGGTTTTCAAGCACAGAGACATCCAATTTGGTGTCGCGTTTCCCGAAATCATAAAGCACGAAAAATACCGCCAGTTTTTCGTATGCCCTTTATCTGCTCCAAATTATTATATAAAATTCTTTGTGAATGAAGCAGTTGGTTTTTTATGATGAATCGAAAATGAGAATGCATTTTGTCGAGATTTTTTAACAAATAGGAACTAAACGACTTGCCTTGATGATATCTGAATTCTAATTTATTTTTTGTGAGTTTTCCGACCTAGCATCTCTCAAACTCCATTACTCCATGAAATACTTGCAAATCTGCCGATTCTCAAGAAAAAGTGGACTGTATTTCTGTTCAAACAACCATCGTCTGCATATCAGTATCGACACTCTCAGTGCGCAAAGCAATAGTTTTCTTGCATAAAATTATTGAGAATAAAGTGGAATGTCAGGAGTTATTGCATAAGTTTGAGTTTCTTGTACCTAGAGCAGTGTTTCCCAACGTTTTTTGGACCATGCCCCATCTCAGCTTTTCTCAAAAGGTGAAAAATTAAACCAAGGCACTGCAATAGGCTTCAACTCGTATCCATTTTCGAAATTCCCCCCTTAACTATCAAATTGCACCCCTGTGAGACGTGGGGCCCACGTTGGGAAACACTGACCTAGAGTATCTTCCAGGAGCGAATTCACTCTCTAGCTTGCAACAACTAGAACTAATGTCCTAACATTTCCTTCATTGTACACAATATGTGAACAGAGTTACATTTTGGGGGACGTGCTGAATATATATAACTCTTATTATCAGTGCAAGTTTTTAAAACCAGAATCTGCATAATTATTGAAGCAACAATCATAAAAAGCATTCACGTTTTTAGTATACTTATTTTATACGTCTGTATTTTTGTATTATTATTTATACTTCACTTCAGAAAATCTTTCTAATTAGGCTTTTACTATTTATCTTGTTTTTAGCAGCTAGTTGTTTCTACTGTTTTGTCATTAGAATTGGTCCTGTAAAACATTGTACCTATGTACAGAAATGAAAATGGAACAGCAAATTTAAATTCTTTTTGGATACCAATTGGAAGATTTAGAAACTTGAAACTAACTACTTATTGTTTGTTTGCACAATAGATCACATAACTTACAGTCTTATTGATATTTCAAAGTTTGTTTAGCTCAGACGAGATGGCAACTTTAGATCAATAGTAATAAAAATACATATCCACTAAAATCGACGAATGTCAGCTCTGGAAAAATTGTTAAAGATGCGGATATACTTAGTTAAAATCGAGAATTTGTGAATTACTTTCTGTAATAGAGAATTTTCTTGTGTCATTAAATTTGTATTTATTACCTTTTATATTTTTGAAATATTTTGTAACCTATGTAATTTACTTATTTATATTTTCCATATGTTTAATAGAATTCAGTACACCCAGTTGAATTCCATGAAAATTGTTGTTCCAGCTTTTGATGATGGGTTAATTGCCCGAAACATATGACGAAAGTTTTAATAAATTTTTGTGGAATTTCGCTAAATGTCATGAATTATAGTAAATAATCTATTGGTTTATATTATTTCATTTTACAGCCGGTACTTGAAATCAATACCTCAATCAACTACGAATTCTCGATAGCAAGAAATAAAAAATTCATTCATTATTGCTGTTCATGAAAACGTAGGATTTTTTTCATCAGCATCAATCCACAATTAATGACCCGAGCTCGATCTTTAGAATGTAACACAACTCTGTGAAATAGAAGTCGAAGTGAAAAAGTTATCAGGTCAGAAACTGGAAGAGTAATAAATAATTCACTCAGACACGTGCCATTAATTCTTCTTCTTTATTATCTCGCCAGATTCAGATTCGAAATAGACAAGCGCCAACAGCGACGTTACTGCAAGTTGAAAATTTCGTTTTAATGTTAAGCGATCTTGTGATTGATGCATTCTTGGGAAATGTTGAATTTTATCAATTCAGTTTCGATATAGGTACGAGGAGTGTTCAAAAAATTTCGACCTGTTTTCAAAGAAAAATTTATATCGATAACAATTTTCCTCTTTACTATGAACACACTTTTATCAGAGGTATGTCATTGCGCGAAAACGTCGTGAACAGGTTCCACTGAAATTCCCGCGATGTACATAACGAATTTTCTTTGAACTCTTCCAAAAGTCAGAGTCGGATTTGAAATAAGGTGTTCATTTATATTTGTATTTATATTTTCCGTCTCTTGCAACTATTGTCGAAACATAAAATGGTTTGAATGCAAATAAAGCATCAAAGTTGATGCATTCCGTCGGTTACGGTTTAAAATATGTGATAACATCCATATTCCACTCGGGATTCGAAGCCAGGCAAAATTAAAATTCTTTCACAAACTTTTATTACGCAATTATGACGTACGTTTCACCATAACATGACTTCTTCAGTCAGTTCGAAGTCAACATTGTTTGATAAGTGTGTGAATCTAGAAAACAGTGATTGAAGGAACCGCCAAAAACATTCAATCTCATAAAAAAGTTCAACAAGTCTTTTGAGTATTGTAAGCTCCAAGACTTGTCAATGTAGCAGACAATGTTGTCAGATGGCCACTGTTGCCTAAGAAAGTAAAGGAAAAGAAGAAGTCTTTTTCAGTTAAAATAAATTAATATACTGAAAGGTGCATGAAATTCATTCACAATTCATGAAAGGTGCACAATTTCCATTAAATAAATAAATGTATTAGAAGTATTGAGTTCCACACAAAATGTATGGGGACATGACAATATTAATAAAAATCCGTTGGCGGCTTGCAAAACAAATTGGAAAATCCATATTTGGGACATTGCAGCTTTCAATTTAAAAGATACAAATTGTGGATACGTATACATGAATATATATGAAGAGAAGTATATCAGGTGTTATCCAGAAATAGGTTTTTTTATTACTAGAGAATATATTCCAACCAACTCAAGTCCTATTGAACTATTTTTAATAATAATAATAATAATAAGTTCTTTATTCCCAACAGGTATAACACCCAATTACAGAAAATAATAATAATGTTGAATACTAACTAAATAATTAAAATGAAAAAGATATAACAAACAGGTCAATATAATCCGAAAAAAATAGTAACTAATAACTACCTTATAGCATTCAATGAAATATTACAAAGAACTCAATCTAAATCCATTCATTTTAGTCAATTTTATTTGTTCACATAACTCCTGATAATAACTTCTATGGAGTCAAAGTGAATGTCACAATTATTGGCAACTCTATTGAATGTAGACTCCATAAACCAAATGGGGGATTGTAATAGGGAGTTGGTCCTCGGAGTCTCTAGGTGGAATAATTCTGTATTACGAGAATTTTGACTAGTAGCACGAAATTTCAATGCGGACAAAAGGGGAGGACAATCAATACTATTGTGCAGTAATTTGTACAAAAATTTGAGTGATGAAGTTTCTCTCCTGCTCCGCAATCAGATTAAACTAAATCGACTCAATAATTCTCAACTCAATGATTGTCTCCTCTCTGTGGATAAACTTTATCCTCCCTCCAAACTAAGAATTTCACAACCTTCTCTGAATAGCCTCAAGATGGCGTTGACGGCAAGTGTAAATGGGATGCCAGATCGTGCTGGCATACTCCAACTTGCTACGGTTTAGGGTATTAAATAGTCCTATGAATGTTGAGGAATTATTGAAATATTTGCCATTGCGTATAACGAATCCATATATTTTCAAGCACATACATTTATACAAAACTAATGATTATAAATGAAACGGCGATTATGAAATAACGTATATGACCATCGCTGGTATACAAAGACAACATCAAAAAACGAAAAGTCAAAGATACATTCATCACCCGAGTAACAATAACACAATTAAAAAATTTTCCATTTAGCTGGCCAACAGAATGTGAATAATGCTCTGCTCTGAACTGAAGTTCTAACTCGGCGACAACTTCTGAATTATCCATATGTAATGCCATTGTAATCGAAGTTAGGAAAATATTCATAATACGTGCTCGTCGTATTGTCGAGTTTTATCATTAATTAAAACTACTGCTACGGACTGAATGAAAGGAAATATTTGGACAGTGGAACAAACAGATATATTTTTCAAGTAAAAATATCAAACTAGTACACAGGGACGTATTTTCGAATCATCTCCAATCTGCTGATTTTTCGAAATGACATGTTTCTCCGCCTTCGGTTAGATTTTGCACAGCAGTAATTCAACCATGCCATTGAACCTGCTGCAGTCGGTAATTGTACGGCCGACGTGATTGCCGTCGAGAGCTGTAGTGAATTTTCCTTCGTTACAGTTTTATTCCGAAGTAATTTTAGTAGTAATGAATCAATTTTATCGCCGAGTGAGGGTTTTTAGTCTTTTGATTGTAAGTTCTTCTATTTAATTATGAAGTACATATGATAAGGTTATTTATGGAAAACACATCATGATATTGTTCTCAATGGCTTTCCATACTCATATGCACTCGTTCGTCGCAATTTTCCATGACTATTCTACATAAACGTGGCTAAATTTCTTTGATGCAGCGTCGAATCACCTCCATTCATGCACGAGTGGTAGACTGAAAAAAAAACTCATAGTGTTAAATCACACTATCTAGGGGGCCAATTCTGATCGAAACGACAGAGTACACGAGCTGGAAATGTCTCTTGCAGCAATTGAATCGTTTCACGGGCTGTATGGCATGTAGCACCGTCTCGTTGAAACGGCATATTAACTACATCAATGTCATCTAATTTCGTCAAAAAGAACTGTGCTATCATATCACGATATCGAGCACCCGTAACAGTTAGTGCTTGACGAGCCTCATTTTGAAGAGAAGGTTGTCCAATTATGCCTCCAGCTCAAAATTCACACCGCACAGTGACACGCTGTGGATGTTTTTCGACATTCACATGGGGGCTAACAGAACCCCAAAACCGCGGAACGGTTACAGAACTACTTACTTTTGAATTTTACGCACACTTAAAATCGTGATGGCATATTTCAAAAAGGATTCCAAAGTGAAAATTTTCGACTTTGCATACTCAGTATGCTTTCTAGTTTGTGGATATTGTTTTCCAATGTCATAGTCCAGTCACAACATGAGGAATCTTAAGACTAAGAAATGGTTTTTCGCATTTCGAGTGTTTTGGGTAGCATAACTGAATTTTCCGAAATATGACTATCCTCCTTCCTATATGGTTTGCTTGTTGCCACTTGAGAATTTTAGTATGTAATTTTTAACAAACACCCATGCCTGTTGCCTTGTGTACTATTTTTACTGACACCCTTTTTCCCTTTCAGAACGTTCTACGACTAAGAGCTTCCATTTGATCCCAATTCTTGTAGCAGGTATGACAACCGTGCATACGTAAATTTTGATAAAATCATCCTTCGTATGCCTACTAATTGGTAAATAATACTTTCCAATAATAATAATACTCCGGTTATGAGATAAAGAATCTTTTTATGATTATGCAGCAGTTAGAGTTTTCATGAGCATTACTTGAGGTAGCATTACTTCATTTTCCTAGATCATCTATGGCTATCCTTCTTCCTATGAGGCTTGCATGTTGCCACTTGAGGATGTGAACTAGGAGTTTCCATTTGATCCTCATTTTTGTAGTAGATTTGACAATCGTACGTATATAATATCTGATTAGATCCTCTAAAGTCAGCAGCGTTGTATTCTAGATCTGTGAGTGATTAAGTATTCTTTCAAATGTCAGACCAAGCATGTTCAATACACAAGATTTATGTAAGAATTTTCCTATGCATTTGTACGCATCTAGTACTTTCAGATTCATCGTATAGTATCGTATAGGCAACATTTGTCACTTGTCACTTATACTAAAATAGACTCTGATGGAGGCTATCTGATGTTGAAGACGATTGAAAATGTTATGTGAGTTGGTGGGATGTAGCACCACCATGATACAAAACCTTTCGACCGAGGTCATTTTTCACGACGGGTGATTTCAAGAGGTTTACTTACAGCAATTAATAATTCAATATATTTTAACAAATATGTTAAAAAGATTGAATTGTAAGCTGTCTACAGCCGGTAATATGAAAAACATTGCCTCCTTGCTTAATTATCAGTGATATTTGTTCATTATTTGAACGTACTACAATAAGTGTGAATAATTTCCAATAGAATATGATGCTAACAATATTGTAATATGAATATGAAAATATGAATAATTACCGATATTCCACAGATACACGGAAAATATTAATTGTTTGGTCAGCAAATTAAACAGATATGAAATAACCCGAATGATGATTACAAAAGTTTACGAGTTAATAATGATGCTGGCGCTACTTCCGAATAGAATAAACCTCATATTTTCCACTAATTGCTCGTTACCACAAAGAATCAGAAACGAAACCCGGAAAATCTACATACAAATAGTGAACGGCGCTTCCGTCGGAAAAGCGCGATTCCCTTTCGCGAATTTTCTTCACTCCCGACAACAATTAACTTCGGGCTACGTAAGCGCCCATCTAAAGGTATGACGCAATTAATTCAGAAATTGCCCACATAAAACCGGGACATTTGACGAGATAACGAGTCTTTTCCTAAGCCGCAAAACTATACGAAGTCTCAAGGTTCGAATGCAACCGGTAAATTACTTTTCAACTGAGCCTCGCCGCCGTGGAAACCCATAAAAAGGGAGATGGTCCAAGCCACGGCGTGGCTCTGAAACAGCTGCAGTTATCGTAACGGAATGCATATTTTATGCGAAAGATAATTTCGACCCAGTTTTTGCTAATGGGGGCATTCCTGGAAACGAGGACGTAACGTGGATGATGAATCTTGACAGTGTATTCCGGAAAACGGAGGAAATTATTCCTAAGTTTCGGTTACAATGCCAGTATATTTTTACAGTTAGATAACTTTTGTAAGTTTACATTAAATTTCGCTCAAAATAAAACGAAGAGAAGTAAAATGAAGAGCTTGGGTTCTGTATGTATATTTGTTATGAGGGGTGGGCAACCAATTAGGGGTGGGTAACACTGGACAGAATTATATTCTCGGATAGATATTCCATTCCATGAAATAAATATATCGGAATAATCTGCAAAATCTTCCCAAAGTTATAATATTGTTTTGTATAATTCGTACACAATTGAAGAAAGAACGGTATAGTATACTTTCAATATATGTGATATATATTCAATATCATTTTAATATATTTATATATATTTTTTTATTTCAATGATTCTAGCAATAACAGGCTATTTTCAATGTTAAAAACTTCTGAAGTTCAAAAAATAAACTATGTTAAACACACAATAAATTAATTTTAATTAATTATATATATAGTAAATACTGAGACTCTTAATCGAAATATCGAAATATTTCAAATAAAACTCTCAGGGAGCTGTCTACACAAATGTTGTCAACGAGAACGAACCCATCACTTTCGAGAGTGAATATTAAGAGCGTTTCGAAAAATTCATCGATCTTGTTGAATGATAATAGGATACAATTGTTTCATCATTATTATGAATCATCAGTCCATATTTAATCTATCAATCAAGAATCGATGACTTTCAAAACGAACATAGGTCCTATACCAAATTAAGAGAAGTTCTACAGAGTGAAATACTCACGTAGGCTCCCTCTATCGGCGAAAGGACGTATAAACACTCCCTAGCGTTCAAGATTCCTACTCATGACAACAAGAGTGCGAGTGGAAGGCTTTGTAGATATTTCATTCGAACACAACAGAAAATTGTCTGAAATGTGTACGAATTCATCGATCTTGTTGAATGATAATAGGATACAATTGTTTCATCATTATTATGAATCATCAGTCCATATTTATACGTCCTTTCGCCGATAGAGGGAGCCTACGTGAGTATTTCACTCTGTAGAACTTCTCTTAATTTGGTATAGGACCTATGTTCGTTTTGATAGTCATCGATTCTTGATTGATAGATTAAATATGGACTGACGATTCATAATAATGATGAAACAATTGTATCCTATTATCATTCAACAAGATCGATGAATTTTTCGAAACGCTCTTAATATTCACTCTCGAAAGTGATGGGTTCGTTCTCGTTGACAACATTTGTGTAGACAGCTCTCTGAGAGTTTTATTTGAAATATTTCGATATTTCGATTGAGAGTCTCAGTATTTACTAGTATTGAATTACCTGTGAATCTTTGAACTATATATATATTTTATATATATAATATAATATATATATATATATATATATATATATATATATATATATATATATATATATATATATATATATATATATGAAATCTATGCTCTAGTAATAAAAAAACCTATATCTGGATAAAACCTGGCATACTTCTCTTCATATAAATTCATGTATTTGTATCCACAATTTGTATATTTTAATTGAAACGCCCTAGATATAGTTTATTACTATTATTATTAAACGTAAAGTGAAGAGGTTGTGTTCTGTATGTATATTTGTAATGAATTCACAAGAAATTAGGGTAACTCCTTAAACAACTATATTCTCGGATAGATATCTTTCACTAGATGTATATAATTCGTTTCCATTCCATGAAATGAATATATCCAAATAATTCTCAATTCACAAAAGTTATAATATTCTTTTGAATAATTCGTACAGAAGTTGAAGAAAGGAAGGTATGATCGTAGTATACCTTTCTTTGTATACCTAATATACAATGGAAGGTATACTTACAAGGAACATATACCTAGTATACACACACACACATGATATATGATTTCCTTATTAAAATTATTTTATTATTTCATGTAAAATTTAATGTAATTTTTCGAAATGTAAATTTTTCAATACCTTCAAAAATTTGTAATTCATTTGAGTTCACTCTCTCTCAGGCTGGATCTATTGATATTCAATTTGAAAAATATATATTCTATAATTTTGAATACATATACTCAAATTATTCATGAAAACGGAAACAATACTAAATAGAACTCTTAACACCTTAAAACTAAAATAAACTTAATATCAAAATTGGCTCTTGAATGAAATTGATTATTAAAATTATATTATAGGTACCTTTTTTGTTGAGCTCTTTCGATTTTTCCTGTGTTAGTATTCCAGTATTTCCTCTTTCCAAATCATGCAAAAGTGTTTGTACTAATTATTCACCTTTTTCAATATTTCTCTTCCAAAATTTTATATCTACTCTAACTCTCTTCGAACTCGGCGTCCCTCTACAGATTCTTATGAATTATTTTCCTCTGTTTTATTTCACAGCAATCTCTGATGTGATATTTTAGAATTACATGCGTAAAACTTAACTTCTATGGTCCTTCATACGAATTCAATTATTGTTGTCTATGCCGAACTTCTGTCACCGAACTTCATCACAATTGAGGTTATAATTTTACAGTTATGAACAATTTCATATTTATAAATCAAATTATTCATAGTTACAATATTTGAACATTTCAAATGAATATTAATATGTAAACACATTATTTGGTAAGGTGAAATACATTTGAATTATGTTTAATTCATATATTTGAATTTCCAGGTTACTGTTCCAAGTTAATTAATTTCTATTGATTTTAACCTTACAGCGATTTCATGGTGAAGTCGGTTTCACAAGTACCTACATCATGTAAATATTATTATGTGACAAGAAATGATTTATACCAGAAATAGGAATCAAAATAAATGAATATTATATACTCATATTTAACTACAAATAAGTGATGTTTAGTTCTAATGCTAATGTTGAACAGTGAATAACAAATAAATAGATCAACAACTTTTGAAAGAAATTGAACTATATTATCAAATGGAATTAATTATATCCACAGAACTGTATGTATGATTTAAATTTTACCCAATAAAGTAAAATGCATGAAATATGACTTTGTCATAACAATTAATTTAGCTGTTTATAAGTAAAACCTTGAGAAAAATTAAACACTGTTTATTTCTAATATTGATACTGATACTGCATATATTTATTCAAATAATTTTGATTTGGAATCATAAGAATTATTCTACAATTTATAATATAATTCATGACGGGCGGCTTTCAATTTTATTCGAAATGCTCAGTTAACAGCAGTTCAAATTTCATCGGTGACATGAACGACACGATAATCTAGTTGCGACGATTGATGAGCATTCGGAACTTCACATTGACGGCGCACAATGGATCCTATTATACCGCCATCTACCGACGAAACGAAAGTCAATAGTACGAACATCATCGCACAAAAGCTCCCAAGAACGATCAATCAACAATTGGCGTGACGATTAACAACGTGTAAAAACTAATTTAATTGATTCCGGAATATCAATGAAGAATATTTTTATGCGACAAATTTGATGTATGTAATAAATAAGTGAAGTTCAAACATGGTTGTTTTCGAGTTGAAAAATTAATAGACAAAATTCAGTCAAAATTTCTATGAGCAGTATTGATCATCCAATATTGTCACCTAGCTACTAATATAGTCAGAAATAGTTTCTGTAGAATAACATAACCAAAGAAGTATGCGTCAATAATATAGCATCCCCTTTTTAAATTACTAAAACTTAATTTACTGTGTATTTATTATCACAGGATAAAATTAATGTACTTAACGTTTAATGTAATGTTTCAAACTATTTTTGATCTTCAGGTTATCTTTCATAGTTTTGAGCTAATATACAAACGTGTTAGAACATAAAATATAGACAATAAATATAAAACTAAGAACATAAGTATAACATGAATTTTTTCCTGATTCTTTATTGATTTATAAATGTTCTGACGAAGCAACTGATAAGTTGCGAAAGCTCAAAAGTAAACAATAAATGATCAATTAAACCAGTACAGTTGGAATTTCTCCAAATACCCAATTAACCAATATTCATATTTACTTCTTGAAGATGACCACATTGAATTATATATATATATATATATATATATATATATATATATATATATATATATATATATATATATTGTAAGTTTCACAAAATATATTAAAAACTCTACATATGTTTCGTGTTTCGGTTGGTTAACCCATTATCAAGAGTATACAATGTTACTGGTTACTGGGGTATCATTGTATTCTCTTGATAATGGGTTAACCACCCGAAGCATATGTAGAGTTTTTAATATATTTAGTGAAACTTAAACCAAGTGTGTTAATTTTAATTTGTTTTTAACATAATGTTTCACCAAGAGATAAGCGAAACCTTGTTAGTTAATTTCTACAACCTGTAGAAATTAAGAAATTTATTTCTTGTTTAGGTTTAGCTACAAATCTACGTTAGAAGGTCGAAACGAGCAGTTTGCACTGAATTACAGTGATCACTGACGTTTATAATGACAGTATTTATGACGTTTTCATTGAGTGAAAATAATTTATTTCGAAGTTTTGTCAAATATACAATTTGTAGCGAAACTCAATCAAGAAAACAAATTATCTGTCTGTCAATTACTCACAATGTTAGTTTTTAGTTTGAGTGAGATAAAAATAGGAGTCATTAAATAACAATAACTGAATAAATGAGCGGTAATAATAAAAACTTGTCTAAAAATCACTGACTGAACAATTCTTTATTCGACTAGTTTCGCCTTTTACAGCATTATCAAGAATGATAATGCTGTTGTATTGATAATGCTGTTGTATTGATGATGCTGATAATGCATTCTTGATAATGCTGTAAAAGGCGAAACTAGTCGAATAAAGAATTGTTCAGTCAGTGATTTTTAGACAAGTTTTTATTATTACCTCTCATTTATATATGAACTACTATCATTACGAAAATTCATCGTCCATTGAATTTAATAACTGAATAGAGAAGAATGCCAATAAAAGTTTAAATATCGAAAACTTGATATAGTGCAAAGACACTGGCACCTGAACGTCGACAGAAGTGTTCCAATCGTCTTAGGTTTCACTATCATCCCAAAAATCCTGGTGACAATCATTAGAAAACTAGGACTTGGCGAACATCTCTATAAAGAATTACAGAATTAAGAAGTAACAAAAAGATTTGGAAAGGGTCCCCACAAAGCTGAATCCCTCTGATATAAAATATCTGGGATAAGTAAAAGGTTATATATAAGGAAGTGTGAAAGCCGTAGGTCCATATAAAATGGAAAATAAAATAAACAAAGAGAACACTATATTTTCGCACACATTGAGTGAAACAAAAATTTCAATGAAAAACTACTCATATTTTGTATTGATCTTTAGCATCGTACACAAAACTATCTTTTTTACGAACCGTTTATGAAATAGCAATAAGAATTTCCATCATCCACAAGATGAATCAAATAGTTAAAATATAATACAAACAAAAATCCACCTTCACCAATTGGTTAGGGACTTATGGAGGTTTCCGTAAATTCGACACTATTACCCCAGTCGAGAAATATCTATTAAATACCACGGGTAGTTGATTCTAAATTGGATTCAGGACGCGAGCTAAAGTTCACTCTATCAATCTGTTAGGGCGCAGAATTTGAGGACTTGCCTTAGTGGAAACAATATCCATCTAACGCGCACTCGTTTGCACGTAACCTGCTGTGACATTATCTTCTCGTAGGATCGTTTCTTTTCACTTCCATCTTCCAAACAAAACTACGCGTAAAAGAAAGCTTTTTGGAAGATGTTTTCAAACTGTTGAGAGAATAGGACACAAAATAGCAATATCTCTATCATAAAAAAAAAATTTCAATTACGAATTAATGTGAGAACATTCCGTTTTCAATATAACTGAAGTTGGCAACATTATCATGTAAATTTTCATATTTTCAAGGGAGTTACATAACCTACAACTAACTGCGCCCCTTCTTATTTCAGTGTTGATTTCAGTAGCTTTAGATTTTTTGAGATTCTGAGTAAGCTCAAGATGGCCTATTGTTAATCATATTTTCATTGTCTTCAGACGTGTATTAAAGTCTAGAGCTAGCAAGCAACATCGATGGCCCAAACAATCATTGTGAAAGAACATTTTGCCGAGAATAAAAATCATCAAAATTAAAATTTTCTTTTTGTCCTTAACTCAACGACCGAAAGGTGCTCTGACTTGGTGAAATCTGCTTTACCAAATTGAAGAATTAGAAAACAGGGCTTGAAAAGAGTGGAAATCCTTAATATAGTGAAATAATTACCTGCAGAGAAATTCGCACAATGAATTAAAGACGAATATAAAAAAGGTTATGTATAGAGTAATCAGAAAGAACCAAATTAGAGATCATTGAATTAATATAAAATAACACCTTGGTTGTTCTCTGATTTTTTTTTTTGTAATAGAAAGGTCTACAATCTAGAAATACTTGTCATTTGTAAACAAGAATTAAATTTGATAATTACTATAATATTTAATATATTATAGTTATATAATAATAATATAATATATAAATTAAATTATAATCAATATTATATACATAGAATGGACATTCCAAATGTTTTGTTTTTGTTTCGAAACTGCTGATACTGGTTTTTCTTTCAATGGAATATAATTTGGGGAAACCAAATTAAGAGATACTAATTATTCCTAAATTTTTCAAAGGCTTTCTCATAAATATCATTGTGTGTTTTTGTCCATCAGCCAACAAACGAGAAAGAATTCAGCTCAGTCTTATTGTATAAACAAGTCAAACGGTGAGGTATTTGGTCATACATGCTGTTCAACAAACTACAATAGGTGTACAAATCTTCAGCCAGGCTGTAAGAAGTACCAAAGCACTTTAGAGAAACTGAAACACAGGTCCAAGAACTGTTCAAGGCAAGATATAAAACAACCTGCAAAAAGAATACAGATTTAGGTCAATTTGAACAGAGTCAATAAATAGGCCCTAGCACATAAACAGACAGAAAATACGTTGAAACAGAAAAAACTTCAACAACTCAGTTACTAAACAACAACCAATTAGGTAATGATAAATACAGTACCGACAACCATTCAGCGCAAAGATCCCTATTGACAACCGATTTTTGAAAATTGGTAACATTCCAAATATGCTCTGTATGTATTCGTCACATAATTGAATTTTTCGAGTTTTTGTGCGGATACTTTATGGATGACTGAAAGTCTCATTTAAGCAGGTAGGGATGCTTTCTTTCACAAGGGCCAATGGCGGGGTACGCATGCATGTGCAAATAATTCATCAGACAATAGCGTTACGGGACTCACGGCAGATTATACGGCATGTTTTATTGAATCGAGATATCGCACAGTTAAGGGCATTAAACTGCCATTATGTCGGCTGAATTATTCGATAGTTTATATCAATAAATCGAATGCGAGTCATTGGTATAAAACGTTTTCAGGAGGCCTGAGCTCGCTGGCCGTTTCGGGATTTATGCATTATATATCTGGAAATTTTCGATATCCCCCCGGAAATTTATGGTTGTCGGACTTTGTCGAAGCGAAAAAACTTTTCCGTGTACCTACTTATCGCTGTTTTACGTTTTATTATTGTTAGGACTATAAATTTCAGACTCGCGATTTTGTTGGCAGAGCGGACAACAGTTAATCCATGGGGAAAATAGTGGATCCAATTTGATTGAAAGGCCCACTAGATTGAAAAATGATGCATAAATATCTAGCAATAGCAAAATGTTGTTTTTGCAGATGGATTATAGCTTTCAATATGATTGAAAATTTTTCATCACTATATAACACTTGATTTTGTAGCTTACTTTTTCCAAGAAATTACTAAGAAAAATAATTGTTACTTCAACATATTTTTTTATTTTCTTGAACTTCACACTACAAATTTGTACCACATCAGTTTGAGTATGTATTATTAATTTGTTTCACTTGTAAGTGTAAGTGATTTCATTTATCCAATACACTATAGTGCTAATATTGTTTGATACTGGTACAAAGTTATTATATTTTTAAGCTTGCGAGTGTCAACAACGAAAGAAAACACATCACAGATCGTATGCAGCACGCTTAGCATTAGAAAAGTAGTAGAATTGCGCGTCAGAACTAGTAGGTCTTAATTTTAGAACGTAACTGCGAATTGCAACCATGAACAATAGTACTAGATATTCAATCAAAAACATTGAGTGAATAGCGACATGTGACAGCATGTTCAAAAATAAAGCAGAAATTCAACTGTGATCACTATAGTATTACTATTATATAAAGTTTTATAATTTGCATTTAACTTTGTTTGTACAATGGGTGCTTTGTGTAATTTCTGTGTTTCAACAACTAAAGCTGAATATATAATAATAATAATAATATTTATATAAGGTTCTTGTAATACAATTATATATGTGAAACAATAGTATTCTAATTTTAAAATCGATCTTGTCAATTTTGTTGACTAAACAAAGATAATATATTTTCTCACAAAGACTGTAGCCTGTGGTGAGTTGATATTGATGTTTATGTATCAATGTAATTTGAAAGTTGTACTTCTTCAGATTGAAACTTTAGAATGGTAATCAACAACATCTATGATTTCATTTGGGTAACAAATAAACCAAACAACCAACTTATCTGTGCATATGTACGCAGTGCTGAAAATCTGTCAATTTAGCCTCAAGTCCAAAGTGCATTAGCTAAATTAAATATATCAGTCATATTCCAAATTAAGTCTGCATTATTGAACTATTGCAAACTGCAACGCATTCAATTTTATGAAGTCATTTTTGAAGTTATAAGGTACAAACATACATAGTCAGTATTCTAGGTATTCACTTATGTAGTCTCTGATGAAACGAGCAGACATCCACCTATAATAACTGCCCTATATATTTATATTAAAATTCCACTTCACTCTGCTAACCAATTACAAAATATTTTTGTATAAAATTTAAAAAGTTATTTTCTTTTAACCTGATGCACAATTGCCATAAATAATAATCAATTTATTCCTGAAGCATTAATAGCAGTTGAATCAAATATTTCATTGGACCAAGAAATAAAAAGGTTCGTACAAATATATATCTGCAAATCTATCATACAAATAGTTTTTTTCTCTTATATTATTTCAACTATTATTATCTGGTATTGAATTGAGACAAAGATGAGAATATCAACTGAAACTACAATTTTCAAAAGTTCTGTAAAAAATTAAAAATTACTGCACTTCTTTCATTTTAGTGTAAACTGAGTTAGTATAAATAGCTCCACTTTGAACAACTCACGTTAAGATTGTTGAGACTTTATTTAAATCTTACAAATAATCTCATTTTCCCAAATACATGATATTTCACACTGTTTCTCTCTATAATTTTAAATTTTTTAAAATCAGTAAAATTTACTATCAGCATAATTATGTGGACCCAATTTTTTCAGTATTCAAAATGCATAATTTCTCTTAACAAACAATCTCACGTCAATCATAGAGACGTTCAACAATTATTACTTCCATATTTCTGAGATTGCTGCTACTCCAAATAATCATGAATAATAGTTAAAAAATGTGAACAAAAGTAATGGAGTGTAAATTGTACTTTAAAGAAGTTTTGAAATATATTATAGTATCTAATAGTACCTAGTAATAAAATAATGGGATATAAGTTCAAATAGCATTTAAATAGAAATTTCATGGTAATAAATTATATAAAAAAATTATCGTGAAAATAATTAGTTTTATTCATAAATCAGGAACTTATATTGTCCTGAAGAGAGCAGTTCATATAGATATTCAATATGGTTCAATATTTCAGATGTGTTTCTAGAGAGAACTGACTGTTTGCCACTTATTTATCAAGTAGTTAATCCTCACTGAAAATGAAAATTGAAAATCACAAACTGATGAAACTGAGAACAGAATTAAAAACTATTTTTCCTTGCAGTTTTCATTAAGAGAATTATTTTCAGACAAAGTTTGAAGAACCCATCATAACGATAAAACGTATGTTACAATTGTTTGGTAGAAGTGTCTAAATCTAAGAAACAGTGTTTTTCATTGAAATCTTAATTTCAGAATTTCAACAATCTACTTTATACAGAGAATGTATATTTTCAAGGTGGTGTTGTTTTATATGAATTTAAAATAACAGTCAAAACTTTTTGTAACAAATGTTTTTCTATAACTGATATATAAGGTATATTTCTGGAAAAATCTCACATAATTTCTAGATAATTACTTACCGTTTCCAAAATTTTACTCAATCGAGAACTCAGTACAGCCCACAAAGCACCATCAGCAAATGCTATCTTGTAACTTCTCAAATGATCTTCTACCTGTATAAAATAATTTCTAACTGTCTTGTCACTGGGTACTTCCTCATGCCAAAGAATAAGAGGAGGAGTTGTGAGATTTACTAACAACCTGAAAAATTTTACAAGTATACTTATTATTTCATGCTTTATATGAAGCTTTATAGTGAAGAATAATGCAAGAGGGAAATACACATAATTAATGGACTAAAAGATCAGTTTATGTTAGTATTCAATCATAAATTTCAGAATATAATCATACTTGATAAGAACATCAAACAACTCTGTTTCCTCCCAGTAGCTCTTCAAAAGCGGCAGTAAATCAGTCTGTAAAACTTTAGTTTCACCAAGTTGTCTTCTTATATCATGATTTTCGTCGTCCTTTCGTAGATAACGAATTAAATCCTTCACAGTTTCTAGAGTATTTTCATCTGCATAATACTTTTTCGTCTTTTCATCGTAGTATCCTAAGGCATTGCAAGTCGCAGTCAACTCCGCTGATAATAAAGACATTTTCTTTAAGAAGAGAAACGTAACAAATGGCTTTTAATTAAGACCTGTTACCAAGTTATATTTCTAGGTGGTTAAAAGGAAACAATCAGGCAAGTTACGTCGTAAACAAACGCAGGAATTAGAATGGAGTTCAAAACTCCGGTAAAGTTATTTTGATTAATAATAAAAGTTTACTAAGCTTTGAACACCCACTTTATTCACAAGAACTCCCGAACATAAAACGTAACAAAATGAATGATAGAGAAACTTGCTCTTCAATGTTTATTATCCACATATTTTATGTGGTAACATCATCCGAAAACGAACTAAAACTTTGCGATCGCTTGATACGAATTCAATAACATTCAATAACTAAACTTTGGATTCTTAGGTTGGAAACTTTCGCGCTCTTTTCGCTGTCATGGTACCGTACGTTTGAACTAACCTGAGCCGGTAGGAATTCTACATCTACTACGATACGAGATTAATTTCTTTCGAAGGCATTTATTTATATAAGACGTACAATGTACGTGGTATATAAATGAATCTAGTGATATTAATTAGGTGTGTAACGGCGTAACGAATATAGTTTCGAAAATTTTAAAATTTTGTTTCAGTAAAATGCATCAATAAGATTGCTTTAATAAATGAAGGTTCAGTATCAGTATTATTGAAAGTAACTAAACAAATTTTGAGTTAATCTACTATTGTATTGTGTGATCTACTTATAATTACATAATAATGTTTCTTACATAAGTAGAAATTTGATAAGTGACTTCAACTGTATTATTACCAGAATAGCTGTTCGAACGCATTTTTGGACAACGTTTTTCTTAATTTCACAGAATTATCTTGTTTCTTGACGATTGCTAGAAGCGAAGCTGTAATTCCTTCTTCATAAGCTGAACTCCAGTTCAAATTTTGAAATTAGTTAGCTCATTCAAAGAAATGAGTCTTAGGTTTAAAACAAATTCAAATCTAATGTTTATTGATTTTTTTTTTCTAAACTGTTTGCTTTTTGCTGAAAAAATTGTGTTTCTCTCTTTTTCAGTAAAAAGTCGAAGAAAGAATAGAGTGCGCTACTTTCAATTAATAGCTATTAAGGTACTCATATTCGTTCATTCTCATACTTCTATCTTAGGAGCTATAATTATTTGCATAACATGCTGTTGATGAACGCATATTCCACAGAACGATGTCATTTATACAAAATTCGAAAATATATTGGTATGTCGAAAAATCTAAAATCTAAAAATACTACAAAAATGAACATTTTTGATTGAAGTGTGTATTTATGATAGCTCTTATATAATATTGAAAGAATGTTTCGACTCATATTTCTACTTAACTTTTCCAATCAAACTATTGTGTGACAATATTTATAATAATAATATATATGGTTAAGTCATTGAAGTATTGAATATAATTCATTGTTACTAAAAAAATAATAAATGAAGGTACTTTATAGAAAGAAAACTCATAATAATATTATGTTTATTCATCACCAGGTATTACAAAATTGAATAGGCATGAGTTAAAAGTCAACATTTGTGTATAACACTTCTTCATTATTTAGCATTCATCATTGTCTGAAATGAACACAGCTCATTGAGGTCTGAATGCCTTTTTTAATTAATTTCTCTTTCAATTAGTTTCTTCTCATAGAATTAACTGAACCAAAGAAGAAATAATCTCAAAAAAAGTGAAGAAGTAAAATTTAATTAATGAATTTGAAATGTCAATATAGAATTCGAGTCTCAAGATATTTTTGCAATTCCACATTCACAATGTTGTCACAAAGTTTCTACTTCCCACCTGTCGATACAACCAATATCTGTGGATTGCGGCAGAGTGAACGGAAACTTTAATTTCCATTTTATGGAGTTTGAATCTGATTTGAAATTGGCGGAGATTCACAGGTTTCCGATTGACATTATTTCCGATGGGATGATGTTTTTAGATGGCCAATTATTTAGGGGCACGAGCAAATATGGCCGTTCGTTCACCCTTCAATTCGCCCGAAATTTATTAACTTTATGAGAAAGGCATTTCTCCGACCGTAGAACGGACGTCCTGAGGAAATCTCGCTTGAACCTCGCTGATGAGTTCGTCGATATCGAAAGAAAATTGTGATTCATCATTAGAGTCTTCTATCACTTTGATGGTTTTCAACTCGAAATGACCTGAGCATTTAGTAAACATCAGGCTCTTGAATAAATTCAAAGGAGAAACTCTGTAATTTAAATACATGAATAACTCTTATTTAACAAGTAGCTTTTCAAAAGGAACAATCGATGATTAATCGATTGGGCTGATACTTGATGAAAATCTAAATACATAATTTAAATGAAACTGAGTAGTTTTTCAATTTTCACTATAATTAATTCAAAACATGACAATATCGTTTCGCCAACACAATTGTAATCAATAATTCTCCGTTATTAAATTTATTTCAGTAAAAATGCAATCGAGGAAAAGTATTATATGCTCATCCCCCACAATTCAGAAGAAATATGTTCTATAGTCATCCCCCTGTAAAAGAAGAACAGTGTTCTATGGTCATTCCCACCCCACGAACTTCAAGATAAATACACGCAGTCCACAAAGTAATAGCTCAGTTTATCATCATCATCTGATGAAGCCACTGTGTTGGCGAAACGATATTATCATGTTTTGAATTAATTGTAGTGAAAATCGAAAAACTACTAGTTTTATTTGAATTATTAACAATCGATGACATTACCTAATATCATAATATTAATGTATTTCTAGAACAACACTTGTTAAAACATTTTGAAATATATCTTATAATCAAAAACAAACCCTAAACGAAATTTCACTAATTTCTCTATTACAGTCGACATATATTTCAACTACTCGCCCCTTTTTCAAGAGTTACGTAGTGTAAATTCAAAATGAATGTGTCATATTTATGCAATGGTACCCTAGTCTAGTTAAAATTCGAGTTCTCGCGAAATATCACAGTTTTAGAGATCTCGTATGGTTTTTAGACAAATGTTAAATTCAGAAGACTAAAAGCCATGGGAGCTCCTAGTTTGTGATTTTGAGGTTATTCAAAATGAAATATCATTTGAAGGAAGAAACCGTTATTATTTAATAGAGTGTTGGATTTTCCATATTTTGTTAGGTTTTTTCATGCGTTGTCATACAATATATTCCGTGGAACAAAGATATAAAAAGTAAAATAATTGTAAACCATTTTACGTAAGCAATATAGAGTAAGGTCCCAGATATCTGACATAACATGACATCTTATTAGAGTCAATTTTCGGTCAATTTTGGCCAGCGACGTCATTTGGCCGTTGAATGAGGTCTTTTTTAACATCAGATAACCGACGTTCATATGATGACAGCAGATGACGTCAGCGAAAAGTACTCTTTTCGTCAATTTATGACTGTTATTTTTTTAAGAAATGACAAATGTTCTAATTCTAAATGGCATACAACGTAATTTAATGACGTCTTTGTAACAGTTTAAAATGCCGTCTAGAGGCTGTGACATTTCGACGTCACTTCTCACATATTCCTTCCAATATATGACGTCTTATTACCGTCAGCTTGCTACCTGGGATATCTGACATAACCTATTTTCACATAGATGAAACCTTAGGTTTTTAAGTATCAGGTGAAAAATGTAACTGAAAGTAACTTAACTCAAATTTGATAGCTCATTTTATATATGTTTCGTAGAATATTTTTTTGAGTTAGTATTCATAGTTATCACTTTCCATGAACCAAAACTTTTGTCAGATGCTTTAAAGCTCTACAAATAATTATTTTGATGCGAATTCACTTCTAATGAGGTTTTTTCTCATCAGTGCACAGTCAAGACTTAAAATTAGCATAATTGTTAATTTTTCGTGAAGATATTGAAAGCAGTTATATTCCCCTTTCACCTTCAAAATTTTAGAAATAGAGGAATATCAAATATGGTAATTTAAATTCGACGTTTCCTCTGAAAATGTAGTCCTTATAAATGCAATCCGATAGAATCAGTGGAAATATTCGAATATAATCAATTCAAAACACATTCCCTTCGTTAGAAAAATGAGAAGGCATTGCGAATTGATGAAAAATCTAAAATTCCACTCGTGCTTTTACTGTTGTCACCGTGTTAAATTTAAATTCAGTAACTCTGAAATGGAAAAATGAAATTGACGTGACAGAATATGAGCAGACCGTGACTCCCACTCCATGATTTTGTGAGGATTATTTTAATTTTATTAGAGGTGATTTAAGGTGTGTTACTGTAATACATTTTATTGAAAAGGGTGGTTAAAATTATAAGACTATGGCAGAGTGGTTTTTTCTCTTTTTCTTGTGCTATTATCCGAAGTGCATTAATCAATTGATAATGAATTATTTCAGTTGTTAATATATATATATGTTCATAAATGATTGAAATTTCAAGAATTCAGTTTCTTATTTTCAACTTCAAAAACTTTTGTCATCCATTCTAGTAGGTTATCCATCAGTTTTGATCTTCAAAATATATTCATTTCGCAATAATCAATTAAAAAGTTATCATGAGTTTGTTCCTGTTTTTCACATTGAATTCACAATATTTTCATTACTTCGAGACAACTGAAGTTGCGTTATAATCAAAAGAAAACAATTGCAATAAAAATGAGGCAATAAGTTTTCACATTGAGGGTATATCTTCATTTCTTTTATGGAACTATTCCCTCCTCCTTAAGGTCTCGTATATCACAAGGATTTCACTTGTTTGCTTCTTAGGTTTGTCACATACGTCTTCATAACGTCTAGAAGCGCCCATAAACACGTAATTTATTCCTCTATTTATTTCGTTAGCACAAGTCAAACGTATTGAACAGATCAGGAGTGTTCTCGTTCTTAACTTAGGGTGCGTGAATCCCTAGGGATCCGGGAATCTAGAATCGTTACATCTATTTGAGGGCTGGAATGATTCCTAAATTTCAATCGAAAAATTAACGTATGTCAATTATTCACAAAAATCCAAACTGAAATTCAGAACACATTTTTGCAGATCACACTTTTGTGTAAACTGCAGAAGAATGCTCTTGATTGGTTTCAGAGAATTCCATTTTTAGAAAATTCCATTTTTCGAAGAATGAAAATAATTTCAAAATATAATGAACGAATATTGTAACTTGAGAATTAGCTTTATTAAGATGTCATCAGTTTAGGAGGGATGACATATTTTAGTTGATCCTGATTTTTTGTGAAGGTTTCCAATATCAGATTTGTGTTAGGCATTTTTCATTGCAATCATTAATTTTTCATGGAATTATGATTATATGTAACTGAGATTGAATTTTCGCTTACTTCTTGAAGAAACATGATCAAATAAAAATGTAAATCAAATTCTTGGCTTAATGTTTCAAAAATATTAGTGACTCAATTTGTTTTGTGCAAAGTTAATTTATTACTGGCCGAATGTTTCACAAATATTTGTGAAATATTATAAGCCAAGAGTTTGATTTAAATTTTTATTATTATATAAGTTAAAAGGTACCTGTATTTCTGAAAACGATAAAAAGATATGACAAATGAAAATTTGGAGAAGAGAACTATGTTTTCAAATTTAATATGTTAACTTTAAACAAGAGTAATAATAACATATGTAAAAATTCGTGTGCTCCTATTCATTTTTTCGAAATTTGAACGTGTTTTCTGCTTGAAACTCTCTTCTAATATATGAGTAAGAATGTGAGTTGCTCTTTTGGCGTAGTCAGATCAAGTAATCAAATCATCAGAAATCCAGAAATTTCAAATTATTATTTAGAACTCTTCGCGCTAGACTGAGGAGGGTCAAAAAGTTTATGGTTCGTGTTAATATTTGCTTCATCCTGCTGGCCATGTCAAAAAACTCTTGTTCTCAAACTGAAAGTTTACTGTGGGGAAATATATTTGGAGGTAAAAATTCAGTTGCTGATTGTTTATTACATGATAATGATATCTCAAAATAATGGAAGTTCGAATAAAGATAAATTAAGAGTGATTGATATAATAAATCCTTCACTTATCCATTTCCTCATTTTCCATTTTCATATCGAAACTGTTAATTATTTCTATGTCACTTTGGGTACAACTTATCGTAAGGAACATTGTTGGCAATAATACTGAATATCAAATCTTCAACTAAACTGGTGATGACTTTCTCAATAACTGGCTTCAAATCGTCGAATAGTTTCTCAACATTGTCTTGTATAACTTCATTTGTTGCCTTAGCTGAAAATGAATAATTATCATGTTCAATATTGAAATTTTTGTGGAAACCCGCTATTCTTATTCTATAAAAAATTTCATGAAATTAAACTTCTCATTGGAATAGTAAACGCAATTAACATTCGAAACAATGCTAAGAATTTCAAAAGTTAGTATAGATTGTCTGAAATATATTTTCGGTATGCAAACACTATTTGGAATAATGGAAACTGATTAAAAATCATAGAAAATTAATTTAAATACTAATAGAACCACCGAATAGATTTGTCGATCTCTATTCTCTATGTCATCATCACAGTTGAAATAATACTGCAGATACTAGAGCTTTCGATAATATTGGAGCTTTGTCAATGGATGTAACTGATAACTGAACAGAAAAATAGAATCATTGAATTGAAAACATAGTGCAATAAAAAAAACAGATACTTTCTTCGTTCTATTCGTTGTGAACACATACTTTCACAATGTTACTGCTTAGGAATTAGAAAAAGAGGGAATCTTCAAGAAATAAATATAGAAAAATAATTCTCAAAACACTTACTCAACTGTTCGTTGTTGTCGAAGAGACCAAATAACTTTGCTTGAGGTTTAGCAACTTCTATAGTACTATTTGTGAAAATTGGCTTCGTATATTCTACTCCTTTCTTCTTGACTATTTTGATGGCTTGGAATACTGTCAAATTCGAGCTTCCTGCAAAAGATCATATATATATATATATATATATATATATATATATATATATATATATATATATATATATATATATATATATATATATATATATACATATATAGATCACTGAAATTTGATATTCTTATCGATAACAGACTGCAGCATAAGTAAAACAATTTGAATAATGAATTAGATATTGAAGTGTTTAGCTTCACTGCTGAAGATGATTCGTTTTGAAGTTTTGACAATTTATAGCGAACCGTTAAGAAGAAATAACGAAATTTTTTAAATTTTGTCTGTTATTTCTAAGAATATCAATTTTCAGATAAAATATTGACAATCAAAAAAATTTCAATGGAATATAATATATGTATGTTGTTTTTTGTACATTTTTTTGCTGTGAATTGAACGTATATTTTTTATATAGCACTGAAAGAGTTTCTAACTTTATTACAATCAGAACGAGAGAAATTGGAATGCTATGTATGAAAGAATAGAAATGCTTCTAGAAAGTCTCATAGATCTTCTGAGTCAATTTTTTCACCTATTTCTGCTGTGAAATCTCCTTTGCCACGGACAGGGGCCCCTAAAAGCAA
>JARQZJ010000061.1:4195000-4430000 GCA_030704895.1 Henosepilachna vigintioctopunctata
CAGATAGACAGTTCGGTTTTAGGCCTGGTAGGTCGACGTCAGATGCAATAACAGATTTAATTAAGAGAATCTACAATGCATTAGAAAATGATAAGAAAAGTTTCGTGTGAGTTTGTCGACTTGGCCAAAGCATTTGGCACGATCTCCTACAGTATACTTCTCGAAAAATTGCATCATATCGGAATAAGAAGCATTGCTCATAAATTATTCGAAAGCTACTTGAGTGATGAATCTCAAAGGGTAAAGATAGATGAGAAAGTTAGCAAAGAGCAAATAGTGAACTATGGGGTTCCTCAGGGCACAGTGTTGGGACCACTGTTGTTTATTATATATTTGAATGATCTCCTAATTGCTTCGAATATAAAAGCGAAAATTATATCATTTGCAGATGACACGTGCGTATTTTTTGAGTTGTGTAGCTGGGACGAAGCACACACAGTCGTGAGGAGAGATCTGGCCTCCATTAAAGGGTGGTTTGATCTAAATTTGTTATCCGTTAATATTTCTGAAACCAAGTATCTGCCTTTTTCTTTTTTATGCCGGCCATTTACCCAGTTTTGACTCACTACCTTTTTCTGAGATACCTATATTCCATGTAACATTTATCAGATACTTAGGAATAAACTTGGATTGTCACTTGAGATGGAATATACATACTCAAGAATTGCATAGAAGACTCAGCAAATTATTGAATACTGTTAGATTGTTGCGGAGTATACTGAAGTGTGAGCAGAAGTTTATGGTCTATTTCGCAATAGTACAGTCGATCATACATTACGGTCTACTTGCGTGGGGTGAATTGAGTGGTAAATACTATTTACCTATTGAGAGAATTCAGAAGAGATTATTGAAGGTTTTATTCAATAAACCTATAAGATTTTCAAGCGATAGATTGTTCAGTGAATTGAAGGTTTTGGACCCAAGACAGTTAGTTGTACACAATCTTTTTACTAGTGTAAACAGGTCTTAACTTGTGTATCTCTCCTCCTCTATAACACTAGACAAAATCTGAACCAGTGTGTGCGGCTCCATAAAATTGTAAAAGGCAATGTGAGAAAAAATCTTCTTTACATGATTCCAGCTATACACAACATTATACCCACATCTCTTAAGCAGAACCAAAGCTACCATGGTCTGAAGAGGAACTCACAAGATTGACTATTGAAATGTGGAAGACGATTTATTCACAGAATATTTGAAGTTAATGTTCATTCTTGATATCGCTTGTTTTCTTTAATGGTGGCTCAATTGTGGCCTTGAGTCAACCACCAAATGTTTGTTGATTCATTCCTGGCTTCACACATTTAGACCACACTCAAGTTTCTTGGAGAACTTACGTGGGCCGCAGAGTGTCAATTGATATGTTTGATTTTTAGATTATGTTTTTCAATATTTGAGTTTACGGAGATATTTCTATTCTTTCTTTCTCTTTTGTTTTTTTTTCTGTCGATGTAACAAGGAAGAATAAAATGTAACAAGATACTAAATTACGAGAACCTCGAATAAATATTATTATCATTATTATTATTATTATTATTATTATTATTATTATTATTATTATTATTATTATTATTATTATTATTATTATTATTATTATTATTATTATTATTATTATTATTATTATTATTATTATTATTATTATTATTATTATTATTATTATTATTATTATTATTATTATTATTATTATTATTATTATTATTATTATTATTATTATTATTATTATTATCATTTAGTCTTCCAAAGCAAAAGTCATCGCTGATTCGCAAAAGCATTCTTTGTGCAACAAAGCACTGTTAAGTTCAGTGTTAGGTTCGTCATCTTCAGTCAAGGAAATTACCTTGAGACAAGTAGAAATAGTAGATTTTCTTTTGAGAAGTTGAAATTCACAGAAAGTTTGGAAAGACAAAAGTCAAAAATTTCTTGATTTTGTCAAACCTTTGCTTTTTATTATTATTTTCATTATTTTCAATTTTTTAATTATTATCATTATTATTATTATTATTATTATTATTATTATTATTATTATTATTATTATTATTATTATTATTATTATTATTATTATTATTATTATTATTATTATTATTATTATTATTATTATTATTATTATTATTATTTTTATATAAAGAAAAATATTAGGTTTTCATTTCCATATACTGTCATCTGTGTACTTTCTGCAATATTTGTGATAAGAAGGACATGTGTGATTTGAGATTGTATGCTACGCTTGTTAATTCTTCAAATCTTGTTTAGCTGAACAAAGTCATAAATGAACACCTCCTTAACCTAGCTTTTATAAACCTTGATGAGGAACGGCAGTAAGTGACAAAAGAATTACAGAATGCTGGTGTGTTGTAACTTTGGAACTCAACATACCTCCTACCCTTGCTACACTATGAGTTAAACTATGGTAGGTATGAGTAGGGTAGATTTAGATGAGGTTACTTATATCTAGGGTTAGTTAAAGTACGAGTGAAATAATCACGGAAATCAGTGAGAAAATTATATCAACTCGAGAGGAATACAAATCCTCAAACCTAAGATTGGAATAGATACTGATTGAAAAAACCTTCAGTAATAACAAATATGTTCAAACTACGAGCGAAGAAATGAAGGAAAACATGGAGTCCATAATGAGACCTGGTGATGAACTGCAACCCCTCATTTGAATGTTGGAAAAGGCACTGACTTATCTGAAGTTGTATAATTGCTCTATTACATCCTATAGAATGAGCAACTTGTATACTTATGTAGGAAAAAACAATGGGAATTGGGTGTAATATGAAACTGAGTTAGACATGAAATATTATATTCATCCTAACTGATAGAATTTTGGATTTTATTTATCGCTGATATTTTTCCTAAGATGCTTAAAGGAAATTTTGTTATTTCATTCAATATACCTATGCTACGTCAAGTTGGGAATATTCAAGAAAATTTATAGGTAAGTTCACGTCTTTGAGACATTTTCGTATGTAACTTTTTCTTTCAATGAAGACCTTGATGTTTTTCTTCAATTCACAAAGTGTAGAACCTGAAAGTGCACCATTTGTAATGGTAATGAAGAAGTTTCATTTCTGAAAAAATTGCTTATTGCAGGTGCAACGTGATCATATTTATCGTGAGATTTCAAGAAGAGCGTTTCAAAACTCATTCACAAAATATCTTTGAGTTAAACCCCATCATTATAGAATGGAATCTAAAAGTGTGTTTTTAAATGCTTGCAAATATTTCAATCATCCTGTACAATAAATGCAACTGAAGTTCTTCACAATGATAGATTGTGTTGATTCACTTGGATCGAGTATTTTGTAATGATGAAGACATAGAAGGTCTCATTAATGGAAAGTTTCATCACTTATGCATTTTGACATATTCCCAATTATATCATTAGGATTTGGTGAATTAATGGATATGCAGATTGGCTTAATGAAATTCATCAATCGATTTATACTTGAAACTGTGGCAACATTCAATTTTAATGCAGTTTTCTCGTTCAAAGCAATAACGAGCTCTAAGTTACGAAACAGAATACTTTAGAAGGATTCTTATTTCCATCATGAAATTTAGTGTGTTTAATTGTGTTTATCTGAAGAAATTTTCACTGAAGATTTTCACTCTCGCTATTCAATTATTATTGAATGGCATGTAAACAAATGGAAAAACATGGGAAAAACTTCTATTAAAAAAAATGAATAAATACAATGATGAATTAAACAAGAAATGATATGATGGGAATGTCTATGTTTGGGAATCATTCTGAACTGAGTTCAAATTATCGATAATCCTTGAAAATTGAAGTACAGGAGAGTTTCAAAAATTCATAACTTTGGAAGAATCTTTTTTATTTAGTTTTTTTGGACAGTTTCTGTTGCTTCATCCAATATTCTGTTAACGTCCGTCTCTGAAGGTGGAAAACCTGAAGAGACACCTTGTTACGCCTTGTGACACCGTCATTTCAAATTACAATCTATTTGAGTGCATATAAATGTGCGAATAGTTCATTCCAACTTTCAAAAATGTTTTTTGTATTTTTATAGAACAATGTTTACTCGAATTCCAAAATTATGTTAATAAGTTCATGTTTGCAATAAATTTACAATAATATTATCAGATGATGATATGAATGACTGATTTTAAATTCAATAATTTAGTAATTGATATATCATATGTACATACAGTTAAGAATGAGAAAACGTATAAGAGGTTTAGTGGCCAAGTGGTATAGCGATCTTGTACAGTCTCGTTTCACTGGTGCTAGTGGGTTTGATTCCTATCTTGGACCGTTCGAAGTCGGCGTTGAACAATAGATATTATATAATTTATAGACAGATATATAGATCTCTGACCTTCGCTCAGAACAATGTAAGTAATAATATTAATGAACTCCTCATCTAAAAAACGGGAAGCTTTCTGAAAAAATCCGCGTACACGTCCAATTTTAATTTCAGATGTTCATCTTTAGACGTTTTGGTTGCATTGATGACATTATCAATAAATTGCTATGATGTCATTCATATATTTCTCGAATGAAAAGCGTCATTATTGATAGTGTCAGGCAGGCATTATTGAAGGCAGAATTCATAATTTATTGATTTGAAAGTTATTAATTGATTAGCCGATATTTGATAAAAATCTGAATACATAATTTAAAAAAAACTAAGTAGTTTTTTTATTATTGTTATATAATTTAGTTGAACATAACAATATTGTTTTGCCAACATAGTGGCTTCATCAGATGTAGATGATAAACCGATAAGTTCATCTTAAGTTTATATATCTGATGAATCCACTGTGTTGGCAAAACAATATTTTTATGTTTGACTAAATTACAGCGAAAGTCAAAAACCTCTTAGTTTTAATTAAATTGATTATTTAAAATAATAATTTGAATTATTATTTCAAACTTATCATTTTATACAGTTGATTGACAAACTAATTGTTCAAATGTTCAAACAGAAGTCCTTTGTGTGCCTGGCAATATCCAAGACGGTCAATGACATTTAGTAGCAGCTTGTTGAGCTCTTGTTACATTGATTTGTAATCGTAATTACATGTAATACTTCTTACATGTAATTCCTCGATATTATATGGTCTCGTTTTGTGCATTCGTTTAGCCATTTAAAGAATGTTTGATATTCTTCAGATGGCCCCACAAAAAAAATAATGGCGTTAAGTCCGGAGATCTTGGGGACCATTCCATAGAACCAGGCATACCTACACACCAGTTGGCAAAGACTTGCTTGGTCAAGATACCTTCCAACATCAGATGCGGCGGTGCAGAAACCTGCTGGTACCATTAGTTTTAATTTGGTATACCAGGGTTATTTGCATTGTAAAATTAAGATAATAAATTATAGATATATGAAGATATAATAAATTTAGATATATATTAAATTCAGATATATAAAGTAGATGAATTGTTTGAAATTTCTAGGCTTCTATCACATTTTCTCTGAAACATTTATAGAATTTTCAGTACTAAACGTTAAATGTCATGGTAACACATGAGTACTACTTCTTTGATTGAAATGAACAGAAGTTATTGGTAATTGTTTTATTGCATAGTGCATGTCTTACATGTGCAACCAGGTTTCTTTTTCAAATGACCAAATTAATAAAAAGTGTTTCAATGATATGATTACAAATATTCAGAAGTTTCATATTGTCTATCATAGGAAAGCTTTATAATAATAGTTGAGAAAGTTTTCACATGTAAAACGTTCTAGTAGGCATAATTGCCGGATGGCCAAAGATAGCAAATAAGTGTGATTTTGTAGAAATTTGATACTAGGTGGTGCTGTAGATTATTGATCTCTAAGTCTTCCAAACCTTTGCCATTAAACTTGGTGCGCTACCTAAACAATAGTAGTGTCTAGACAACGGTTCAAGGTTGACGTATTCTGCTATAAAACATAACCTCACTGTTAAAGCCACATAGTAATTTCGTCAGAACTGATACGAATATACTCCAGCAGAAGGGAACAATAATATGCATCGACGACTAGAATATAATTCAAAGGATTCGGAGAGTAATTATTCGAAAGTTCGACGAAACAGGTCATAAGGGCTTATCTCGAAATCATTCATAGTCTCATTAAAGTTACAGAATGATATATTCTCTTGAGAGTAATCAATTTATTATATCTCCTATGGTGAATTAATAATACGAATGAACATTGAGGTCTAGGCAAGGAATTTAAGATAGGATAATTGAAATTTCTAGCACGTTTTCATTTAAGTGAACTTATTCTACTAACGACACGCATCGGAGTTATCTACCTAATAACCTTGAGAACAGATGTCATCGTTCACTTATGTAATCCGAAGAGAGGTAAATGATGGATGATTATTGCTTAAATAGGAACTATTCTCTTGAATTTAGCACGCCGTACTATTTGGTTCTATTATTTTATAGAAGTGAGTTATTCGAAAGAATGTTTTCTTCATCGGCTCACTTATATGTTATAAACTTATTGAGCTGTAAATTAGTTATTTGAAGAAAATAATGAGAATTCTTTTGTCCTCTTCAACAAAATGATAATACTTTTTTCGAATAATTTTTTCACAACAAGTCTTCTACTGGAAGCAATATATTGACGCAGTGATTTGTACTTGGGTATAAACACACAATAATAATAGTAATATTAATAGTAGTATTAATAATAGTAATAATAATAATAATCTTTATTTACCCAACTGAAATCCATCAACAATCTAATAATGTTGAGGGTTTAATCAGAACAATACTTGATGTGATTTCAACAAATTAATATTGGTGATAATATCCTGGAAAGACCCAATACATTCATTGACCTTGGCGTAATAATTAACTGTAGAGTATATGGTTTCATTGTTCGTGTTGGAAAGAAATTTAGCAATATATCAATCTTATATTGTGCTTTAGTAAGGCGAATCAACACACAACTTTTGAGCTTCAGAATTGATGGAATATCTTGGACATAAAAGATATTGCAAAAGCTTAATTTCATTGTCCCAAAGTTTCTTCCAGAAGCGCATTCACGTTCTACCTTCCAGCAGCTAGAACGAATGTTCTAAAATTTTCGCCCTTGTACACGATGTGCGAACAATGTAAAGTACAACATATGTATTTTAAGTGTTAATATGTATAAGTCAGCATTTAAGATTTTCTTTTTTTACTTGTTTATACAGCATGATTCATATCACAAACTCTTTCATCAAAAATTACAATTTTGTTTTTGAAGAGTAAAATTAATTCTGTTCAATAATTTTTTGTTAATGTTAATTATTTTTCCAATAATTTTTTGTTAATGTTAATTATTTTTTCTCTATTTTATTACATTAGCGGGAAAGTACTTGTATCAATTATACTTCTAATTTCCTCCCTTGGTAACGAATGTAACCATGTCTGTGATATTCTCTTGAAACTTTTGAAGGTTTTCTCACTTTTTAAACAAGAAAGTGTTCTATCGTGAAGTCTTTTCAGGATGTATGCGTAATTCCTTCGGCCAATCAATTTACTCGTTCTCTCCTTAAGTGAATTATTTTTTTTGTTTCTAGTGTCGTATTCATGGGTCAAATAGGGTATGTTAATTTTATTCTTATACTGGTAGGTTAATATTGCCTGTAAGTATAGCTTACGAATATCCAACATTTAACTTTCTTCATACAATTTCTCTGTGGAATATGTTCTTTTTTTTCATCATAATTTTTAACATCCATTTTTGAAGTATCTCTAGATTTTTCACGTGATGTTCTCTCGGTCCTTCCCATGTCTATGCTCAACACCACCTATCCCTTGGATCTTTTAATAAATGATCAACTGTTGAAGTTGTTACTTCTCATTATATGTTAGTGATAGCACAACTTTCTTGACTTCATTTTCTGCAATACACTGCGCTCTTCCGTCTCTCTGTACCACTGCTTCGTTGTTCATTTCGTCTCCCCAGAATTCCCTTGAAGTTCTTTTGTACACCCACATCTTAAAAGCTTTTACTTCCTCACATGTCCACACACCAACGAGGTACAGAAGAGTGGAGAATACTTGCTGCAGGGCAGGAGTCGGATACAAAGGCTTATATTTACATCTATTGAAATGCAGTGAACTCATTTTCTAGAAAACATTCGGAACTTGTTCTATTTCTGATTTAGATACTATTTTCACCAGAATCATCAACGAAGTCGCTGTGGTACTTGTACCAACTAACCTCTTGCAGCTTTTGCCGTTGCATGATAAGGTAGATTTGCTAGGAAGTAATTTTTTGTTTCAGTCATCATAATCGAGTATTATTGAGTGTTTTTTCTTCATCTCAGTGATAAAATGCAATTATTTCGTGATAACTGATTGTTGTATAAGAGGACTCGATGAAAATATGCTTTCAACTCCACCATGAACCGATGGATTTTGGAGTTATTCCAAAGGGGACGATGTGAGGCCTGCTGAAAAATGTTGGGTAACCACGGATTCTTTACGGAATAAAATTGTAGCTAAGAGAGGGCATGAAGAATAATTTTTTTTTGAAGTAGAAAAAGTTTAATCACTGTCGATCTAACAAAGAGCACATATTGTTGGAATATTTTCGTAAAATTCAAGAGATCAATTTATAATATAAATATATCACACAAAATAATTGCAAGAGTAGTTTGAATAAAATTTGAACAATATTTGATTTTGTAAATATGAAACATTTATCACTAGCGCACACAAATATTCTCTATGTGACTCATAAAAACAAACGTTAATTTTAACATCAGTTCAAATATTTTATAATATTTTTTATCATAATATAATATCATCGCAGATCGCATACTGCTTATTTTTAGGGTCGTACAGGTCTTTTTCCTTGATAATAGACAACATCTTTTTGAAAACCTCGTGCCTAGCCATAGATTCCTGACCAATAAGCGCATCTAACTTTTTTGAAAGTGTTGAAGGCTTGGTGTAGCCCCCACCTCCACGCTTGGCGCCATCACCTTTCTTTCCCTTTTTATTCTTCGTCCAATCTTCATCAGAGTCTCAGTCTGATCCTTTCTTCTTTTTGCGGGAAATTTTCCTTGTTTTCAATGGCTTAGATTTTTCAGGAGAATATTCCTCCTCGGACTCCGTCTTCTGATGTTTCGCTAGCATCTGAATCTTCACAACTTTTTTTGGATTTCTTGCAGCTCTTTTTCCAATTGAACTTCGTTTCTTTTTTTTTGTCTGATTCAGAGTCCTCTTCTTCATTCTCCTCTTCATCCACTGCTTCTTCTTTCTCCTCATCATCATCTTCTTCTTTGATATTTTTATTCTTACTTTCAACAAACTACATTACTGAAGCATTTTTTTCTTTTTTTTTAACTTTGAAGATTGCAATCTAGCTTTTCTTCAAGCTCTTCCCCTAACCTTCTTGGCAGAAGTAAGAGACAAATCCGCATCCTTGAGGATTGCAGCTATTTCTTTGGATATGGTAGCCACGTCGATGAAGAGAGTCAAGAGAACAAACTAACAAACAGAAAAGGTAAGAGATAAATGAGAAATATTTGAGAAAGATAAGATAAAGAGAATTGAGAAATATTTGTAGTGTTGAGTAGGAATGAGAAACCAAGGCCTGAAAGGCAATTGAAAAATGAAACTTGATATGGTGTCTTAAACGACGGATTCACAAGATGGATATATTTGATGAAAAATATTTTCTCTTCATTCGTTTTTCTGAATATCCCTTTTTATTATGTCCTTTTCTAACTTGAAAGTAACTTCAATAAATGCGATTAATACACTCATAAAAGATGGATTTCGTTCTATTGAATGGTTTTCAATATGTTCGTGGAATCTTAGACACACAATGGATCCTTTTCATCTCATAACGTTTGATGAGAAGAGGGTCAGTTAGGAGAGAGAGACAGAGATTTCATAAACGAGCTTAGCTGTTTGATGTCAGTTTTCCTTGAGCAAAACAAAATCAGAAGTCACTGGCGAAGATATTTTGTTCTTTTACAGTCAACAAAATCAATGTGTGCTGCAAATTATTATTTATTTTTTTTTACTTTCAGTTTTTATTCAGAAAATTTATGAAATGTAGTCTGTTTTATAGTCATGAAGAGACAGCCAACAAACATTCATATGTATAAAAGTTTCAAATATCTGAAAAGACTATATGAAATGTTTTTCAGAATTTCGCAGTAGATGTAACTCACTTGTTTTGAATCAGTTTTAAAATTTTATGTATTTTCCATCTTCAATATGTGGTTCATTTCCATGATCTACTTACTGAGTTAAATTACTCATTAACTTTTGTGAAAGTCCCACCTCAGGAGTGAGTCCATCATTACACCTAGGTATCTGCAATCATACGTACAGGGAATGTTGAATTTTTCTTCTATACTATCAGTTGTAAGTGGTTCATTTGACGAAAGTGAGCGCTTCTCAATAGTAATTGGTATATATTTTGTTTTTTGTATATTTACAGTAATAAGAAATGTCTCAAACACTGTTATGAAATTTTCATAACACTCTTTATACTCAAACAGAGTATTGACAGTTTTTAAAAGAAAAGGTGAAATTTTACTTTCTTCGAAAAGTATTATTTATTCCTCAATATCCATTCTGTTTCATTCAAAGTAATTAGCCAAAGATATAACGCTCTTATGCCAGCGCTTCTCTCAATCCAGGATACTTCTGAAAAGCGCTTTTCGGTATGGCCATAAGCTCGTTCTTCGATTCCGACTTCATCTCATCAATTGTGGAAAGACACTTGCTTTTCATTGGTCTTTTCAGTATTGGAAATAGAAAAAGTCGCAGGAACCGAAATCTGGGGAATACGGTGGTTGAGGCATGATTAAGGTGTTGTTTTTGGACAAAAAATCACGAACAAGCACTAATGTGTGAGCTAGTGCATTATTGTGATGCAAAATCCAAGATTTGTTTTTCCACAATTCCAAAACGAAATGGATTGAGCCGTATAGCTTCACGCTAACGTTGCATAAATTCCTTATCTATATATATATATATATATATATATATATATATATATATATATATATATATAAGGGGTGTTTTTTTAGGTATAGAACTTTAAATTGCAATAAAACAACGATGGGTCATTCGATTGACAAGAATTTTTTTTATTCGAAAGATAATCTTGTGGCATTACCTTTCGAATATGATTTCTGGCATAGGACTGCCACGGTTGGCTCGGATGTAATCCAATCTGGACGTCCAATTTTCGATGATTTTCTCCTACATTTGTGGCCGTATATCGGCAATAACACTGCGAATATTGTCTTCCAGATGGTCAAGCATTTGTGGCTTATTCGCATAGACCAATGATTTTAAATAGCCCCACAGAAAGCAGTCTAGCGGTGTTAAATCACAAGATCTTGGAGGCCAATTCAGAGGTCCAAAACGTGAAATTAGGAGGTCACCAAACGTGTCTCTCAATAAATCTATTGTGGCACGAGCTGTGTGACATGTTGCGCCGTCTTGTTGAAACCAAAGGTCCTGGACACATGGTTGTTCAATTCAGGAATGAAAAAGTTAGTAATCATGCCTCTATACCGATCACCATTGACTGTAACGTTCTGACCATCATCGTTTTTGAAGAAGTACGGACCAATGATTCCACCAGCCCATAAAGCGCACCAAACAGTCAGTTTTTCTGGATGTAACGGTGTTTTGACATACACTTGAGGATAATCTCCACTCCAAATGCGACAGTTTTGTTTGTTGACGTAGCTATTTAACCAGAAGTGCGCTTCATCGCTAAACACAATTCGCTAATGAAAATCGGAAACAACGGCAATCTCGTTTTGGGCCCATTTCGACGAATCTACGCCTTGCTTGATGATCTTTTGGCTTCAATTCTTGCACGAGTTGGATTTTGTAAGCACGCAAACCAATCTCCTTCCGCAAAATCTTCCATGAAGTGTATGGACACAGATCCAATTCCTGTGCTGGATGGTGGATGGAATCATTCGGGTCTTCCTCAATGCTACGCTCTACAGTAGAAATAGCTTCTTCTGTACGCACTGTACGGCGTCTCTGGGGATGCGAATTATCAATAAGAGTAAACTTGGTGCGAAAACGTTCCATGGTTGATCGAATTAACTGCTCTGATGGACGATTTTGTCGACGATAAAATGGACGTAGTTCGCGATACGTATTCCGCACAAAACCATTATTTTCGAAATGAAATTGCACTATTTGCAAACGTTGTTCAGGCGTGAGTCTATTCATGATGGATTGCCAAACAAAACTGAGAATAAATCACTTATTAGCTGTCAAATGCCATCTTCAGCAGTAATGCCAACTTAAAGTTCCATATCTCTAAAAATAATACCCATATATATATATATATAAGTTCGCTGGGTGAAAAAAAAAGCTATATATATATATATATATATATATATATATATATATATATATATATATATATATCTGTGTGTGTGTACGACCATTCTATGGAATAGATCAATCCTGTCCACCGACTTAGTAATAAAACTCAATTTTGTCTCATGACATATTTCCAATCCGTACGAGGATTTCTAACACCGTAACAACCAACCTGGCCTTTACGGCGTCGTATACGAAGGCGATCCCTGGCTGTAATCCAAGCTTTGACACAGATTTATGACGTTATCTGCTCGCGGTCAAGAGCCACAAAACCATTGAGGCCTACGTACAGGACGGCTGGGATGGAAACCGGGTGTGATTGGGGATGTCGATCGCAAACTTAAATCCCTTCTGAGCGCCAAATGCGACTATATCTCTTTGTTGGGTATTTGATGCTCGGTCTACTGACCTTCCTCTTAAGTTGGCTAGGTCCCACGACGTGTCTCCAAGATCAAAACTGCGATATGTTCCTGTTCTAGAAAATTATGTTGTTTACTCAGATTACGGAAGAAATATTTCGATATTTATGTACCTTCGTGTTTCTTTTAACTGATTATTTTCAACTGTATGACACCACATGGAAAATATCAAGATTATCTTGATAGGTACACACCTCAGCAGACGTTTATATATATATAAATATATAATTCGTTTAGTTTTCTTGTGCTTTGCTTGATAACATAAGTGTGAAGGTTTCTTGGGAATGAGCACAGTTTAAAATTGATGGAATAATTATTTATTTGACATATGTTTCGGCTCTAGGCCTTTTTCAAGAATATTATAGGTTCATTATATATTATAAAATTGACTTATAATTTATATAATATTATATATAAAATATATATATATATATAAATCTCATAGTTTCTTCTGATTAATGACTCATATTTTGATATCCTATTCACCGAAAACTCCTTTCTAAATACACAAAACAAATTTATTCTCTTTTCCTTAGTCATAAAACTTCGGACAACGTTATGCATTTCAAGAAACGCCTTCAAAAACATCTGGGAACACTCCACTTGAAAAGCGAAATTGAGAAATACAGTCATTGTCGTCGCTTCCTTCGACTATCCAACACGTAGAATGCAGTTATATTCCAAACCAATGCATTTCGGAACACTTGTACTTATTTTAAAAATTCAAAAAACTAATGTATTTTCAGACGAACTTCACAGTAATTGTAAGAAAAAACTTTTTATAGTGCCTTGCTATATAAACTGTTAATTTTTGTACTATTTTAGCCCTGAAGAAGAAAATAAACATTTTCGAAAGCTTGGAAAATACTAAAGAGGCAACTGATTTTCCTGTCCTAGACTGAAATCCCAATTAAACACTGAAAATATATATATATATATATATATATATATATATATATATATATATATATATATATATATATATATATATATATATATATATATATATATATATATATATATATATATATATATATATATATATATATATATATATACGTATGAAAACGAATGCTAGATAGATTTTCGAATATTCATTCGAAAAACTCGAATTAATCAGAAAAATATTATAGCAGAAAACTATGTGAACTTGTACGATGTGATGCCTTCATTACACTTCAATGAATAAATGTTAGACAAATGTTGAAATATATGCCTCACCTGATGGAAATGCAAGACAGCTATTTTGTTCTACAAGAAACTCGTCAGTTGCACCACGTCCATCCAAATGAGGCAACAATTTCAATCTCCAAGCATCTTCTTCTGACACCAAGTGAAGAACCGTCCAGTAATGTATACTTCACAAGTCCATCTAGAGGAAGCGAATGGAACATCTCTCAGATCATAGACACACAAAGCATCGAATGCTTACACGTCATCTATACCTGTACGTATCTACTAAATTGTAGTCGACAAACTACATCATATGATATTTAGTAGGAGGTACTCTATATGTAATATGAATTGAGAGAACATAGAAAAGTATCGTCTATATAGGCAATTTTATATGGAAAATAATGTTATTCTGCACAAATTTTGAATGAATCTGTGATAATTTCTGAAAATGTTCCTTTTATTGAATGAAATTTCACACATAAATATATTTTTTATATAATATAATATAAAATAGTCCCTATATCATATAATATAAAATAATCACTGTGTATCAATATCAGTGAACAATATGTACATAATTTTGAAAATCTTATACACTGTTCTATTTAAAAAATCAATTTCAATTCATATCCTTTCTAGACCATATAAAAGAATTCGTCAATGAAACTCTTTCAATTTTCTCTGAAGTTAAAGCTTTGATGAACAGTTTTTGCTGCATGCAGTCTATATCACATCAGGCGCTTCTAAACCCTCCACATATGCGGTAAAAAAGACATAAAACATTGAAGAAGCACAAAACCTTCATAAAACTCCATTCCGCTACTACGAGTCATGATTGCTGGCTTTACGTTTTTGTATATTCAAACCCTTTCATCGTTGAAGGAAAAAGATGAAAGCTGAGAGCTGAAACTGAGTACCCACTCAGGTTTGTAATTAAAATTATGGAGCATTCGTAGAAATAATGATCAAATGTGATACTTCTATATGTTCTTTAGATTTTTAGAATTAATTCATATTTTAATCACGTATATACCATTCATTCGGTTATTTCAAGTTTGTCGTCAATGTTATTAGGCCAAGTAACAGGGAACAAGTGATAAGGGATTTTTGACATTATTTATTTCAGCAAACCGACTATAGAAGAAAGGTACTTAATACAATATTTTTCTTATAATTTAGACAAGCAATACCAATACTAAATTTTTTATTGACGATTTATACCGAAAAATCACATTTTTTCATAAAAAACATAACATTAAAAATGTATATGAAAACTCAATGACATCAATAGATATATTTGTATGACTGAGATTGAATTCTCGCTTAACTCTTGGTGAAACATAATTGAATATTAAATTAAATTGAATTAAACTCTTGGCTTAATTCCTAAAGATAGCAATCAACCATTAAATATTAAACTCAGCTCTTTTTATTCTTTTATACATAGACTTACGACCATCCCACTTTCCGAAGAAAATCTCAACAAAAAAGTGAAAACTTTGAAACTTCTAGCAAATAATAACGGTTATGATGAAAATATAATAGATTATCTTATGATAAAAAAGCAACGGAAAATTCTTTTAAATTCAATTTATCCATCTCAAATTATAAAAAGCAAACAGAAATATCATTTTATTAATTTCATACCTCATCTCAGCGAAAAAATTTGCGAAAGATTAAAGAAGAAAGGAATATTAAGTCACTTTTAGTGTTTAAATATTTAATAGTGTTGACGTTTACTTGATGTAAATACATTATAATTGAATATAACTTGAATTCAAACACTTGAACTTATGATTTACACTTTATTGACTACATAGCATGACGCGTTTCGTCGTTACAAACGACTTCTTCAGATGCAGAAGTCGTTTGTAACGACGAAACGCGTCATGCTATGTAGTCAATGAAGTGTAAATCATAAGTTCAAGTGTTTGAATTTAAGTTATATTCACTTTTAGTGAATAATAAAGAAAAGATAAATGTTGAAGACAAAAGCGGGATTTATAAAAATTTTTTGTAATGAATGTCCAGCGTTTCGGCCAAATTGGTAGAAAAATAAAAACTCGGGTTGATGAGCATAAAAGGTCGATTTTGTATGATGTTAATAAAACCGGATTTTCAGAACATTGCATTAACTTTAACCACTTCATAGACTTCGAGAAAACCAAATGCCTACACGCAGGTAATAAAGGGAAACGTTTAGACCTTGTGGAAGCAATTGAAATAAGCAGCTCTTGGAAGAAAAAAGAAGAAATCGTAAATTAAAGAGTAGATTTTCAATTATCCACCCTACTCACTCACATCCATTGTATAGATATAAATTTGTTGTACGTTCCTTATAGTAGTTTAGTCTTGAAAATGAGCTAGCTCGAAACATGTTGACTAATTCATATTGTTAAATAAATCGTGAAATATTAAGCAAGAGTTTAATTTAATTTAATATATATATATATATATATATATATATATATATATATATATATATATTAAATTAAATTAAACTCTTTTGTATTTGTTCTTTGACGTATGTACATTGCCATTTTATATAGTTTTATGCAATCTTAACATGAATAAATGAAATATATATATATATATATATATATATATATATATATATATATATATATATATATATATATATATATACAAAATGAGCCGTCCCTCGATCCGATCGAATCATTAGAAGCGGAGAAAATTTGGATAAACTCGGAAATTTATAACTTATTTAACTAATTAATTACTTCGTTAATTTTTATCTTACCTGGCAGCGATTTGGTGAAAAAGAACAATCTTTGGCACCATTCAAGTTGGAAAAAAATGGACAATTTTTTGGGTCATAATAATTTTTTGCGTAATTGGGGTTCCAATAAATCAATGCGCAAAATTGAAAAATGTCTAGATGCCACACGAATCGTCAAATTTGGTTTGTTAAAACGGATTTCAAAAATATAAGCAAAGTACAGCAAAATGTATATCTTGAATTTTTGAAAACATATTGCAGAATACACGAAAAAAGGTGTAAACCTGACTCCGAACTGCCAAGCGCTCGTAAAGGACTCGAAAATAATGCAGGTTATTCAGTTTAACAATTCATACATAAATGGAAACAGCCATTCTTAATTCTAAACTCATTTCAATTCCATCAGAAAGCATGTAATTTTGGAAGAACAAATGATATCAAATATAACATATAACATTATATATATATATATATAATCATGAATTGTTCCAAACTGGACGAACGAATGCAAACAAATTTGAATGAATAAATTTCCACTTCTACTTTTCTACTTTGCCGAGTGCTACTCTTCATTCAAATCAAAACTCAAAACTCTTCTAGATGCAGGCACACTTGATCCCAAGAATCAGAAATTGCGAGCTAGAAATTGCAACTGTTTCAGAAATTGTTATTCTGTTCCATCAAAACGACGAGCATGCAGATGGCGACGTCGCCTAAGTTAAATCCATGTCGATTTCCGAAGATGAAGTCGTTACGTCGACAGTCTGCAAGGCTTTTCCGCTTGATATTGTTAGAGATTATCATTGTTCTGTGTCACATTTCCTGTAAGTTTTCCGTGGGCGTTTCTAATAAAGACAATCCTGTCAATATCTTCAATAAATGGGACACCAGGCGATATCCTTCTGTTGGCTGAGCTGTCGATTACTGAAGCGAAATTCAGTTCATATATGTGAATGGCAACATTATTCAGAATGGAATACTGTATATTTCAACAATAACGTTGCATTGAATGAGTCAAAGAATTCACACTTTGTAACAACTATACTATACAGGGCGTTTCTTCAAGCTAATAGTTTCGACCACGCTTAGACGAAACGATGGAACTACTAATATTTGATTATTAATAACTCATAATTATGATGATTTTTTACATACAAGGGCCACTCAACAGACAGTTTAAAACTGTCCTATAGTAGAGGAGCACAAATGATGACAATGAGGTATTACCACAGAATCCACAATCTTCAAGAATTTTTTCTATAAGAAGTTTTTTCTAATAAATATAACTTTTTTGGATCAACAATATATATAAAAGGAATTTACTAGAAGAAAAAGGACTTCTGGACTCCCGAAGAACTTCTGAGGCATGTGATTACATTGTGAGGGAGTTTGTAAATTGGTGTCGAATGAACAATCTGATGGTGAACGTTGACAAAAGTGTATGTGTTAATTTTTGTCTGAAGGCAATGGAATCAGCACCTTGAATGTTACATATGGAGACAACAATATATCATCATCCCAATCAACTAGCTTTCTTGGAATATATGTGAAAGAACTTCAATATGGACAACGCACATTTCTGTTTTATGTAAAAAATTGAGTAAGCTATTTTTTGTTATATCTAGAATTGAAAACATTGTACCTAGAAACTGTGATGAATGTGTATTACAGTTTTGTATATTGTCATTTGAATTATAATATGCTGTGGAGCTGCTGTGGGGCTGCTGTACAGAATTAAAGAGGGTATTTATTACACAGAAGCGAATACTTCGATTAATATTCAATATTCATCAACGAACATCTTGTAAACCTATCTTGATTAAGGCTACCTTAATCCAAAAAACGTAATTTTTTTCAATATATTTTATTTATAGAACAAAACATGTTGAGAAATGAATTAATTTACATATGAAAGCACATATATGAAATTACTTGAAAAAATATATTTTTTTCAAAATGGCTGCTGAAACTCATCTGAATCGGAGATGAATGACATAATTTCTTGGAAAAGAATTATCTGAAAGCAAAAACCAAAACGGTTTCAAGTTCTGTACCGAATTGACTATGAAACAAGCAGAATGAAACATTTTCAATGAAAAAAAAAACGAAATGGCAGAGTTTTGAATTTTTTTTACCTTTTTTCACTTTTAATTGTTCATAACTTTTTTAATTAATAATGAATATTTCTGGTTCTGCTTGAGGCCATAGCCAGACATCTAAAGAGTGAAATGCTGTTTCATTTATATCGATAAATGCAATAGTTTTGAAATGAGAGTGTAATTCATGCGAAAAAACGTGGTTCGGAGAAAAATCAGTTCGAAGTTTTTATTAGTGAAAAATCGTAAAAAAAGTGAATATTACTCACATATTCATTCCAGCTTCATACTCAACTCCTTCCTGGTCTTCGTGAGCATAATTCTGAAGAATTCTTGCATTTCTCAAAGCAGTCAACAGAATAACAAGACAATAGTAATGAAACAAAGAACAAAACAATAAGACGACCCGAAGGCATGCAGCAGCTGCCGCTACAGAAGGTGTTCGACCGGTCGAATTTACTGCAGTGCCCCCTAATCTTTTATACCTGCTTCTCAGTCTTGCTGACTTTCGGGACTGATTCTTTACTATTTCTCGAGTATATAGTAGCAATTAATGAAAAAAAAATTTTAATTTTTTCAAAATTGTATGGAGTAAGCTGGCCTCAATAAATACATACTCACCCTACCTTGTTTATATATTTATAGATGTTTACTATGTGTTGAAGAAAATGCAGATAAGTTTGTTAAATTGAATAGCAATCATGAGTATTCAACAAGGAATGGTGATGTGCTACTTATTCCTGAGCATGAAGCAGCTAAATTTGAGCACTCACTCTATTATCAGAGTATTAAAAAATTGAACCATTTACCGTCAAATTTGAAATTACTGAATGCTCATGAAAGTCATTGCTGTTAAAAAAGGCATACTATTGTGTGGTAGAGTTCTTTGATGATTCGAATGCAGGTAATATGTTTGAATGAATTTTTTGTATGATATGTTTGTTTATTTTTTTACCACGAATATCCCTCACCATGTGAAATTGTCTCAAATGTTCAATACAATATTTCTATATTGTACAATATAAATATTGTACAAATGTACAATATTTATATTGTACTATAAACGTGAACCAAAATTTTTGTTCGAGGGCTGAATGGAAGATCATATTCAGTCCTTTTATGAGCATTCTTCATAGTTGTAATTATTGTATCAATTGAATGAATGTAATTTTACAATGTTAGGAATGTTTCTCGAAAAATATTATTGATATTATAATTATTTTATATAAATTTGAATGATGAATTGATTTATGATTCAATGTTATATGTTTAATAAAACACTTTAATATAATGAGAAAATAGTTTCTATTATATGTTTCGAGAGCAGCAGTATCTACCTCAGTAATACTGATCTACAAAAAAGCTACTTAGCTTAAGTAGCATGCCTTGTTGAATACTCTTTGTATTCAATACTCATAATGTAACTCATTGTAACATACATAGCTTGTTTGTTAATCACAAACCAACTTCATATATTTCAATATCGACAATACTTTGAAAAAATGGTTTTCTTGAAATGAATTAGAGATTTTCATCTTCAAATCGAATCAAGAATCGTCGGCAACAGCATTCAAAGTTTTTGGAAGCACCTTGTATGTTTTATCATACTGAGAACAGGATTTCTATAATAATAATTCTAGTATACTTCGTCTTTAGTGGTTCTACCACCCTCAGTATTACCTAATATGAATTAATAACACTTGGTTGAGAATTTCTAAATTCGTGTCTACATTAATTTGTCACTTTCCTCCTGTGATACTACATCTTGGAAGCGTTTAATTACATCCTTCCACTTTAACGGCATCCTTCTACTTTCCTTTAATTTATGAATTCTTGTGACATTACCATACTAGAATCCAGTTGAGGATAACTAAGGAGTTTTCCATTTAATTAACAATCGATCTGTTACAGGGGCAATTGATGTCGATATAACGTTGCATACCACACCTAATTGGAATCGAATGAATGTGAATAAATTTTCCTCAGACCTGTAGATAGATTGGTTAGGAATAATTTATTACCTGGGGAAACTCTTTCGGTGATTAATTGAGTTTCAGAAGAAACAGAAGATATATACAGTGTATATTGAGATTTTCAATCGAAATACCGAAATATTCCAAATTAAACTCACCAGCTGCTATCCACACGTATGTTGACAACGAAATCACCTTTCAGAGTGAATAGTCATCGCTTTTTTTAGTCCATCGAATTTGTTAGGAATACATGCAGAGCTGTTTCATCCTATTAAAGAAATCGTCAGTAGTATGCATCCGAACATTCAAGTAAAGCTATTTTCTCTAGCCGCACTGAAGCCCTATCTCTTTGAAATGAGGAGCACATCAATCAGTGAACTATTTCCGTTAGCTCCCTCTATCGAAGAAACAAGATGAACTCTCAAAGAGCGCATTCGTGTGCTTACTTCCATACAAAGGAGGCAGACTTCATAGACATGCCCCCCAAACAACTCAGAGATTTGTATAGTGTAGGAAAGTTCCATGTCTTTGATTATTTTCGAGATATCTAACTATTCATCACATTCAATCATGAGATCTTTTATCGAAAAATTGTTTTTTCAGTAAAACTGTGAACAGTAAATAGTTACGGTATTCGTATAGAAGTCAGCAATAATCTGAATGAGCAATGAATGCGCTCTACCATACGCGAAAAAGTTTAATTTGTTTCTTCGATAGATGGAGCTCACGTTAGTAGTTCACTATTATATTTCCCTCATTTTGAGGAAAATGAGGTAAAAACCCTTAAAAGAGCCCTTAAAACTTTTCAAAAAGTTGATTCTAGTTTTAAGGAATTAAGGGTTTCATTTAGTATTGTTCCCGTTTTCATGAATGATTTAAAATTGAAGTATGTGTATTTGAAATTATCGGAGAAATTTTTTTTGAAAATTAAGTATGCACATATTCCCGTCTGAGAGAGTGAACACAAATAGATTCTATAGTTTTAAATGTATTAGTTATTCGAAAAATTTTACATTTTGAGAATTGAGTAAAATAATCATGAAATAATAATAATGAAATTTTCATAATATAATCGAATATTACCAGAAAAATGAAGTATATCGAGTTTTTTATAGTTATTTCCTACTGATCCAGAATGAATAGTACTTTATCATGAATAACAGTAAATTGTTATCGTACAAGCGAAAATACATCACGATCTAGACGACTGAAGATGATTCCAGCTGTGAGCAATATCCTGTTTGAAATTTTCAATTTACTTGTACCAACATACTTGCATATATCTCTCGAGAAGCTCTAGATGAAGATTGAATTTCATTCATATACGTGTTCCATAAAGGGAGACATTTTTGATAAACCGTACCAAAACGTATTCAGGTTATTAAATTCGTATAATTGAATGAATTATCAAATATTTATAGAAAACCACCAACGACGTTTTCATCAAATTGAAATAATATTTGGACAGTATGATTAAACCGAAATTGAAGCAAATGATTTTTTATGAAAATGTGATTTTTAATTGATAGTTAATGTGGAATGTTTTCACTATTATAACGAATTATCGAAATTATTATTTCCAGGATATATTGCTTTGTTTTTTTGTTCATATCTGTCTATTATATACAAGATTTTTCAGTGAACTAGAATTATATTTTGAATATCTCTCTTATTTTCTCATATTCATGTACACATTTGCAACACATTTTTATGATATTCGTTTCGAGAAGTTGATAAGTATTTAGTCCTCGAGACATTCAATAACTTATAGCAAATTATCACAAAAAATAATTGGAACAAATACCATGCTAGGGCATGAAATATAAATATTATGTGAAAATGAATCATTTCTTAATGTATTTTTAACAATTGCTTTTTTGTGTTTAGTGGAATTTCTCGACAATTATTTAGCATTTTTAGATGGAATAATTAGTGAATTCCATTTTCTTATATCATATTTAAAGAAACACAAAGTCACAAGACTATTGTGACTTTACGGTTAGGTATTGTGATATTTACGGTTTCCGCATTCCTCACAGGAGTCTTTCACTTATATTTTATATCAGAAGGATTGAGCTCTGTGTCGTCCTTTTATTAGGCCTGTGGAGGCGGTTCCCATGGAGGCAGCTTTTGTGGCGTGGATTTTCGTTTTCTCCCAGAAACTTTCTGACAGTCTTGCTGTGGCAAGTAGCAAGGACTGAAATCATTACTATGTAAAAATGAATTATCTTTTCAATGAGGAATGATAACACACATGATATCAAATCATGATGTGATAAAATATCGAACTAGATGAAACAAAACTGGCTCTCGATCTGTTTGAATCTCTTTTTGTCAAGCATCATGAAATCGGAAATTCAAAATGGGACTTGAAATATCTGGTTTTTTTGTATTCTTGCCAGGTATACTGAAGATAGTAGCTAATTTTGTAGCTTATTTGAAGAGTCCTGGCAATATGAAAATGAATCGCCAAATTTCACTGCGTTCTTTGGAATAAACAGAATTTTGCAGAACTGGGTCCAGGAATTTGAAGTCTCGACAAAACCTAGAGCATAATTGAATTTTAGCGTTATATCAGTTGAACTTGTATATGGAACTACCCACTAGTACAATGAATATCTAGAGAATATTTGAAGAAATGCCAAAGAAAATTCTCATTAGGAACGAATGACTTCATATTGTCCTTATTTAATATTTTCAGTATACTTTGGCATTTCATCATGGAAAGACTTACAAACGAGCAACGATTGAAAATTGTTGAAATACACTTTCAAAGTGTGAAAATGTGTTTCTTTTCTGTGAAAAACGTGTAATTATATACCTTGCAAAAATATAGATGATCTCGGAGAATTACCAAAACAAAAGTATACTGTTGAATTAGTATCCAAATATTGCTCTCACTACTTGCTAGGCGTGAAATAGATTTTATTCTAAACTAGATATTTATTTCCTTATTTCTATGCGGCAGTTTTTCCGAATTCTGCAGAAAGAAAGCCTGAAAAATGGTTTTATATAATGTATACGGAGTCCATTGATATTCCCTTGGCAATCTCGATACACATTTGTCTCTTATACGCATGAATACTTTCCCCAAAGAGGCTATATTCTTATATTTCGAATGGTAATGAAGTGTAAATGTTTAATACTCCAGGTTTATGGCGCAATAGAAATCTTTGAACTGACGCACTGACGCAGCTCAATGATGAATGCAGGGAATGCAATACTATATCGAATGTAGGGGGAATACTTGACATTACGCGGTATTCCGCAAGCTTTGAGGAGATGGAATAGAGGGTAAGATGAGTGGTCAAACTCTTTGATGTTTTCCTCGAAGATAGGATGCGTATATATTTGTATTACGTCGGTTAATTGCAGTCTATGGTATTCACCCTGTCCGCTATCGTTCCTCAGATGTACCAACGAAATGGTTAACGATAAACTTGGGATAATTTTTTAAATTTAAGTATGTATAATTCTTATAGTAATGAAGATATTTGATTGTGATAGCGTTTATTTGAAAGGTCTCCTACGTCACTATAATTTGCACTTCATATCGAATCAGATGCATTTTGGGAAACCTAGTTTCTCACTCGTACCTTAGTGTCTAAAGTCAGACTTCGTTCTGGGATGCAATTTTTATTTATTCATTTATTTATTTATTTAACACAAACTGTTTCACAAGACAAGTCCTAATTACAAAACTGGAAACACAACATATACAAAAAACAAAATTACCAATTTTCAATTGGTGATTTCGTTTTTTTCAATGAAAGAGTTTGAATCACAGTTGTGATTCATGGATCAGTTGATGGAATGAAATAAAATAATTTAAGGAGTAAAATGTCTGCTTTCTAATGCTGAATATACATATATCCCCCATTTCAACAGAAATATTTGGCCATTCGATTCCATAATTTTTTGTTATTCTCCTTCGTTAAATGCCTGCGTAGTAAAGCAAAGATCAAGTCTCTCATAGTTTTACCATGCAAACCCAAAGAAATGATAAAACATGTTCGAATCATATTTGAATTTGGCCACAATTTTTTTTCGGAAGGTTTTCTTCCTCATTAGTTGTAAATAACAATTATTCGAAAAATATTTATATTACCGAAATACAGAAAAAAATAGAACAATCTCATCAAAATATAACCAATATCGATTCAAGGGAATTTTCCAATGCCTCATCTGAAGAAGAAAAACTATAACACTTGAGACTAGCTATGTAAACAATGGGACTAAACATGCATAGCTTATGTGCACAATCACACTTAAGCACGTGGACAATCTACCCTCTAGTGGTTAAACTAAAACCTTAACATTTTTTGTGATCACCTTGAACTGTTTCTAAAGATACCAGTACAACATCTATTCATTTCTGGATGGTGTTTAATTACTGAAATAACACTGAAAATACATATCTACAGTTGTAAAACATTTATCTACAAACAAAATGGGTTTCTATCAACTAACATATGTATATGGTACAAATACAACCAGTTTATTGAAACAATGAGCCTCCTGTCACATAAAATTGGATTCACTGAAAAAAAGAAGTATTTTTTCACTAGAATGCAGAAGAAATCAAGTTTTTCCACTACATATCAACAATGGCAGCAAAAATCTCATTCAAATTATCACAGTAGACGGAGGACGCTACGACCGGCAAGTATTTAATTTCATTCAATCGGAAAAAAAAACTTTTGAATTTGAAAATCAGAATCACACTCGAGAATTTGGCCTGAATTGAATAATAGATGTAACAAAATAATTATAAAATTATTTTGTTACATCTCTATGAAAAAGTTTACATTAACATATTCATTCAAAATTCAAATACAGACTCTAATACAATAACAAATTCAAACTATAAAAAAGAAAACCATGAGCAAATTACAGAATTGAATCTGTCCTGGTATGGAATCCCAAAACATTGAAAAAGAATTTATATATATATATATATATATATATATATATATATATATATATATATATATATAACAAAATGAACACTAGAATATTCATTTGAAAAATTCAAATTAACCAAGAGAATGTTATAGGAGAGCTAGATATGTGAACGTGTACGATGTGATGTCTTCATTATCCTTCAAGGGATAAATGTTAGAGAAATATTGAAATCGATGCCACACCTGATGGAAGTGCGAGACATATATGTTTCGTTCTGCAAATCCCTTTCATATTGAAATCTAACATATCTAGCTCTACTATAACATTCTCTTGGTTAATTTCTCTTGGTTTTTTCTAATGTTTTAGTGTTCATTTTTTTAAATATTTCATTCAGTGCCATAAGCAAAAAAAAATATGTATATATATATATATATATATATATATATATATATATATATATATATATATATATGTGTGTGTGTGTGTGTGGGTGTGCGTATAATATTGAATAAATATATTTTAATACTGTCAAATAGCCCTACTCAAATGCAGAAATAATTACTTCATTCAGGCATACAGTACCAGAATATTAAATGGTGAAACCAATTTCAATAATGAGTATTCATTAAATGAGGTAGAATTTCATGTAAATAAACGTGAAAAATGATCAACTGTGGGCATGGCATTCGAATATAATTAAATTTTTATATCGAGTACACATTTGCTGATGTTTTTCGGTACTTCACATTTTATTGCTGAATATTGTGGATATTTTCGCAATTGTTTCACACATTAATGTGAATTTTGGATTGAACTAATCCACTCCATGTTTATTTTCGTCGTATATTGACTTTTAGAAATCATATTATTTTCAGCGTAACATTGGTTACCATGAGAATATTCCATTTAAAAATTACTGAAAGTTTGAATTAATTAATGAATATGTAGAAAATATTTCAATTAATTTGAATTTGCTACTGGTTTCGTTGAATATCGGGAATTTCGTTCGACGGAATCAATATGTTCGTTAAATATTTGTTAACTTTTTTACTCAGAATGGCTCAGTTCAATAAGAGTTTATAATAGAGTGATTTAATTTTGAATTATTCAGAAAACAGGTGAACGTCATTATTCATGATAATAATTGATTGACAAAAAAAGGTATTCATTTTTGCGAATTTCAGTGCATTTCTGGTTTCTGAACACTTCATATAAGATGAAAATTTTGTTTCAAAATAGTGCTCTAGTTTCAACTAAAAGTTCTCAAATTTTTTATTCATAAGAATACATTTTATCAATTTAATGGACGATGAATCAACTCTGTGATAGTTCATATTTAAATGAGAGTAATAAGAAATACTTGTCAAAAAATCACTGACTGAACAATTCTTTATTCGACTAGTTTCGCCTTTTACGGCATTATCAAGAATGATCAGGCATTATCATTCTTGATAATGCCATAAAAGGCGATACTAGTCGAATAAAGAATTGTTCAGTCAGTGATTTTTAGACAAGTATTTCTCATTATCTCTCATTTAATACATTTTATATTTGAAGATTATTTTATTCACATCACAACTGAAAAATAAGACGAAAATTTGAGCTATTATCGAAGATGCTTTTCAAATGTTCACTTCAAACGCTGGGATGCTTCAAGGATCTGTATTTATATTCATGAAACCTATAGGAAACTTGTCTCTGCGTTGATAACTAGTGATCTTTTCTCATGAAGAGAAATTTGAACGATTTCAACATAATTGATCAGTTAAAGATTCTAAACTTCTTATACTCAAAGAAAGAGTCTGAATGTTGAAAGAATAATAGCATTTGTATTGCACACCTGACCCCTTGGGAAACTTGCAGGATACTTTTTTATTCGGGCCTCAGAGATTTTCATTGATTCTGCACCAACAAAAATGTTTAGAAGTTATACGATTGCTCAAACTGAGTGAATTCATTTTGAGTTATTACCAGGAGAAACTCAAAAATATGCTTTTTGGTTCAAATCTGTGAAAATTTTCGAATTGCTAAGATCAGGTTTGTTATCAAAGGAGTTTATCTTTGCACAGAGGCTTTCTTTGAGTTTTTCATGAATAAAAGGAGGAAAATTCTCTACAATATATATATATTTATCTCCTAAGATCATGCATGTAGTATTTCTCCCTCTCCCCAAATAAATCGTTCAACCGGAGGACAGGATCATGAAAATGGGAATAAGTTTGTGTTAACATAGAACCTCTGTAACTCACGTCTTTTCGAAGATATATAGGAACGCCCCTTTGCCGTGAAACCCCTTTAATGGATTTCCTGGATGTTTTCTACCGATACATCGACCGACTGGGGTTGTTACTGACTAGAATTTAGTGCGATGCTCAATTCTAACAAACATAAATAAAAATATCATAAAATATTGGAAACCATCAAAATCACTCTATTTTTCGAGTAGAAACGCAAGAATGAGTCCCCAAATATGGATCCCTCAGAACTTGATGTTCATGAATAACGAAAAGAGAAATACTGTGAATTTGTAGTGGACTATAACTTTTCTATACCTTTGATATTGTTAATATTATTAAATTTTTCCTTCATGTTACAAATTCGTTATGTACTGTTATTGTCGAAGATAATAAACTTTAACACAAAATATTTGTTTTTGGAGCGATGATGTTATGAGAATTTCGAAACGTAGTGTGCTGTAGAGAATTAATTCTTCGATTCTGCATGAACTCACCGATTTGAGGAACTTGATCCTTGCTTTACTACGCAGGCATTTATTATCTTCTTAGGAATCTCTAGCTCAGAATTCAGATGATAAAACGAGAATGACAAAAAATTATAAAATCTAATGGACAAATATTTTCGTTGGAATTGGGGTTATATGTATATTCAGCATTATAAAGCAACCATTAGGAGCTTTTGTTTTGTAAAAAATGGAAACCACCTATGTGCAGAAGCAAAATCATGTCTACTAATCAGGAAAAATATATAAATATATATATATATATATATATATATATATATATATATATATATATATATATATATATATATATCTATATATTTATATATAAGGGATATCAACCGATATACTAGTCACAGCGCGGAAGAAGAAGAGAACCAGAAAAACAACTGGACCATTCAAAGCCCAACTCAACACATTTTTTGAGCGTACTTTTTTTTAAATCGAATAAAACACTCAATTTGCATCATATATTAAAAATTTTTATTGAAATTGATAACTTGGCCTTTGCCATTTACATTTTGAAGATAATTTCATGTAAATGTTGTTCGCGGCCCCGTATTAAATGGTCCATTCGGAAAGTCCAATTTGACACATGCCAAATTGCTGAGAACGACGAATTGACATTTCACGATCCTCATTAACACTGTACTCTACGGCTTCAATATTCTCTTCAGTACGCACTGTACGCATGCGAGACAATGGTTTAATGTCCAACAAAATAAAACTTGGTGCGAAATTTGGTGATAACAGCAGGAATTGTTGATTCACCAGGTCGATTATGTCGACCATAACATGGTCGTAACAAACGATACACATTTTTCACTCAGCAAGAATTTTGATAGTAAATTTCAACAATTTGCAGTCGTTACTCTTTTGTAAGTCTTTGCACGATCCGGAGTATAGTGAAAACTTTCCATTTTGACAGATGACGTTCGGATGCCAACCCATTACCAACCAGTGCCGCCAACCTGAAAAACTTAACACTTAAAAAAACACCTTTTATATATATATATATATATATATATATATATATATATATATATATATATATATGTTGTTTCGAGATTCACGAATCATTCATACTAGTAAATACACTTAAAGGAAATATTTCAAATAAAACTCTCAGGAAGCTCTCTGCACAAATGTTGTCAACGAGTACGAAACTATAACTTTCGAGAGTGAATATTAAGTGCGCTTCAAAAAATCATCGATCTTGTTGAATGGTAATATTCAACCATTCAAGGATACAATTGTTTCATCATTATTATGAATCATTAGTCCGTATTTAATCAATCAATCTAGAAAATAATATAAATGAAATATTAATGAATATAAACTTAAATTCAAACTCTTGAACTCATGATTTACACTTTATTCACTACATTGCATGACGCGTTTCGTCGATACAAACGACTTCTTCAGATGCTTACAGAATAACATAGGTTTTTTTCTAAGCGCACTTAATATTCACTCTCGAAATTGATCGGTTCATTCTCGTTTACAACATTTGTGTAGACAACTCCTGAGAGTCGTATTTGAAATATTTGGATATTTATATTAAGAGTCTCAGTATTTACTAGTATGAATGATTCATAAATCTTTGAACTAGCAATCCTTTTGCCAGCCGGGGCGTGATCTGCAGCGATTGGACGAGTTCGAATGAGATGTCCACGAAGCCTCACGTACTCGCATTTATGTTGTCATGAGTAGGACTCTAGAACTCGAGAGTGTTTATACGTCTTCTCTTGGATAGAGGGAGCTTACGTGAATTTTCACAAAGTGTTACTGTCCCCTCATTCGGATAAAGGACCTGTGGGCGTTTTGAAAGTCATCTATTCTAGATTGATTGATTAAATACGGACTAATGATTCATAATAATGATGAAACAATTGTATCCTTGAATGGTTGAATATTACCATTCAACAAGATCCATGATTTTTTGAAGCGCACTTAATATTCACTCTCGAAAGTGATAGGTTCGTTCTCGATGACAACATTTGTGTACTAGGGAGCTGGATAAACAAGCTTCTTCAACAATATATTATGCAAACACTCTAGAAAGTGACCTCTAGGAGTAAACATAGATTGTGAGCACTTATCCGTTAAACAGTTGACGTTTCTAAATGCTCTGTGAAATTGCATTGTGTCTACAATTGATTGAGGAGAATCTTGATGGTCATTATGGCGAATTGAAAAACAGATACAACTCATGAGTCCTCTGAAAGGAAACATAAGAGAATATGACGAGGCTCATTGTAAATTCACAAAAGTCTTTGTGTTCCACCAAGCCGAAGCTGTCTCTAGATAGCTTACATTTGAAGCATTTAATCCTGCATTCATCATTTTAAAAATTGCTTTATTAATATAGTAATAGTGAGGTGGAAATATTAAAATGTTAGACTGGTTCTAAAACTGCAGTTCAATCTTTACTTCTAGAAATAATCAAATTTCCGTTATTGAAATTCCAAGAATATTACTTGATATTCATAGTCAATATGAATTAAAATTTTCGTTCCGTTTTGGTGATCTGTAAATCTTCAAATATCCCGTCTACGGCCTTTCCATTCATTGATTAGCCCGCAAACCACTTTACAAATGAACAATCAAATTATACGAGTAGAGGTTCGATATATTGACTTTGGCTTACTTCGAAGAAATCATATCCACTTCAATAAGCATCCTTGTCTGAATGCGACCTATGAGTGGATCTCTTCAGTCTCCCATCCCCTGATTGCTTCATTCAAGTAATCCACGTTGATGAACGTTCACTCCCCTTTGTTATCATTTCTCTTTGCTTCTCTGTACACATCCTGAATACACATCCAGGCATTAACTTCCTAACTACTTTATTCGTGCAAATAAGCGTTGAAAAAGGCAATTTGATTTTCTGAAACGCCACTTCGGATATTGTGTCTGACGTCTGATTGAAAGTTATCGCAACGAGCAGCCAGCTCTGACAACTGCGAATGAAAATAGAGAGTTAATAAATTGATGACGTCATACTTTTGAGAGAAGTGAGAATATTTGTCAAGATCTCATGGTTACGAGAACTAAGAGCTTATCTTAGCAGCAACACTGGATTGAAACGTTGAAATAGTAGAAATGAATTGTGAGAGTGAATGTAAACAGTACCTATACGTATAAATAAAAATTTGAATAGAAGTCTTGGCTTATTGTCTCACAAATATATTGAATAATAAAAAAATAATACAACGTTGACATTTTTCGAGCGATTAACTCATTATCAAGACTAACTACAAAAACAGATCTTAGCACATTTATATCTCGAAGATAGAGGTGAGAAGGGGAGACAGTTAAAATGCTGTTGGTTCGTTGACAATCGGTTCTTCTATTTTCTAGGATGTTCTGATTTCTATGGCCACTGAACGTTAGTCTAGACCTGTTCTGATTACAACATTGGATGTGTTAATCTGGTTCGACTTCTGGAGGTTAAGGATCTCTGCCTAGTATTTGATAAAAATTTTCATTCAAATCTCATATCAACCAATTAATTTTATCATGTAGAAAAGTTTATGGTTTCATTGTTCGCAATGCTAGATTGTGTCCGAATTCCTCAACACTGGTCCATTTATTTAATGCCCTACTGAGGAGCTAACTTGAGTATGGCTGTCTTGTTTGGCGACCAATATATAATTGTCACATAAATCGCCTGGAGGCACTGCAGAGGAAGTTCTTGAAATGGCTCTCATTTGGAGAGGATAGTTTTTATCCACCTAGAGGTTGTGATCACGCTTGTTTGCTGTCGAGGTTTGACACTAGAAGCCTCCACACCAGGAGAAGTTTAAATGCATTGAAATTTTTATTCAAATTGCTCAATGATAATCTCGACTGTCCTGAGCTTCTGGGTAAACTTTATTCCTTTGTTCCTGAGAGGTGTACTAGAATAAGCCAGTTATTTTACTCGAAAACCCACAGAACCAATCTTCATTCGCAATCGCCGCTTAGCTTTGCATGTTCTACTGGAAACCAGAAATCAAGCTGCTGTGATTTGCACTGGGACTCACTTGTTTCTATCATAAATGTGTATTTAAATCTTAAGAGTGACGTATCTTGATTTCTTCCGAATGGAGTTTCTGAGTGATTTGTTTTCTTGATTATTATTATGATTGAATATTTCGATATTGACATTATAAATTCAGATTATTATATTTGATAATGTTTTCATTATTATAATTATTTTTGATATTGTATATCTATGTTGTTATTGATATTTTTAGTAACCATATTTATTCATTATATATTTTCCTGTAATTGGGTAGTTACCTATTGGTAATATATGCTCATAATTATTATTATTATTGAGTTATTACGAAATTAGTTAACCTAGTAAAGTCTTATAGCGAGCGATATTAGAAATCCTTCATGTTTCAAATAAAATAGATTCATTTGGCAGTCGTTTCAAAAAATCTTATTTAGTATATTGTGATACTATTGAGATACATTCTTTCAAGAACAAACTAATCGAGTTGGTATTACATGGACCTCACAACATTTTACTGTGGAAGAACTGAGTTACGGGACTTGGTTTTGTCACAATTTTGTTTTTGATAGAATTCCATTTCATTTAAAACTGCTTTCATCAACCTGTCTGATGTTGATTCTTACTCATGGTCATAACTACATTCATTGATTTGGTATTTATTGATTTGGTATTTATTGAGATAAACCGGTATATAACTTTTCGTTACTGTCCCGTTTTCCCCATCTTGTAGGTAGGAGTGAATTGAGAAAACAAGGCAGATCAAAATTTTTATATAAATATTTCTTCACTTTATGTTTCCTGCTTTCATTCAGTGAGAGGTGATTGAAATTGACATGATATTGACCAACGAACCCTGAACAAACTCAGATATTCTCAAATGGACTGAAACTAAAATACAATCTACACATCCTGCTTCAAAAACAAAATCCTCTTTCTTCCATTATCGTCTGAAATTACAAGAGCGAATGACCCGTAAAAACCGTAATTTTCCGAACGTTTCCTTCACTGAGCTCAGGAAGACACGTCATACCAAATTTCATTTCGGTCCAGAAATCACGGACAGAAAGTGAGTCAGTAATCCGGATACGCCAAGAAGAACGGGGCGATGTGTAATTTTTATCGACAGACCGCTTCATTTGCAGTCGGAACGTGAGCCCGCAATCAAGGAGGCTGGTCACGAGTTGGGTCACAGGATAAACTAAAAGCTAGCCCTTCTTCCAGCCTCCCATGTGAAGCCGTTCCTAAAAGTCTTACGTCGTTTCATCTTGCCTGTTCTTGCTCTCATTTTCCACAAGTAGTTTTTGCCGATACAAATTGCTTAGATGGGCCCTTTTTGAATTGACGGGGTAATGAAAGTAATTGCGGGTTGAGTTTCCAAGGGATGAATTGTTAACCCAATATTTATCGAAGTGTGTTAACAATATAATCGAACTTAACACTGATTATCTCTGAAGATCTTCATATGTTTTTGCAAGTGATTGATGGATCAAATGAAGATATTTCATAGTGACTTATGGATTTCATAATCGTTTTACGATAATTCATCATAATGTTAAAAAAAAGACTTCAAAAAGTAAGGGTTTTTTATATTATATTAATTTGGGAAAATGACAAAAGTTCGAATGACAAAAGTTAATGAAGGTTATTCATGTTAGTGAAAATGGATTTCAGATCAATAATAACAGAGATTAATAGAAATATAGATCAATGAAAATATATATCCACTTGAAGGGTTAGATCAATAAAAATATAGATCCACTGTGTTCTGTGAAAATAGCCAGTAAGTTTGTAAAATTACACGTAGTATTAATCCAGCATTTGATGAAGAAGTAGTACTTCGAAACGTCGTCATGTGTATTTGTATTGAAATTATGACAAAATTTTGAATATTGTTTTATAATGGATATTAGTTTTCTCCCCAATTATCGGCCTCATCAATCATCAACTCGTACTTTTTTATACAAATTACTTTTTACTACAGTGGTTCTCAATTTCTTCTAGGTTATATATTTTCAAAGCCATTGATTTCTTTGAACGATATACATAACTTCGACATCCAAGCATGGTATTTCATGAGGAACATTATTTTTGAATGAAGTTGGTGTTTTGTCTTTTAATTTGTTAAATAACTGTGAAATTGTCAATGAGCTTCGAAAATCCAATTGGTACTGTTTAAATAGAGTCACTATTTTGTGTGTTAATAACTTAAATTTTGGTATTTCTTGATATTCGTCTTCTGCGTATTTGTGTTCTCGGAAGGGATACTCTAGACCTGTAAGTTTTATTTTGTTTTTTCTTCAAAAATAGTTATCTATTCTATTTAAGTGTACTCTTGAAGAAGTCACAAATTCCGTGACAAAATATTCTGTTAACGAGAAAATAAGTCTTTTTGATTTCCTGACAGACCTTTTTCCTGAAATTTCCATATATATATATATATATATATATATATACTTCTATACTTGCACGGCAGAGTGACGAAGACTATCACATGCAGTGAAGCCTTTCATTACACTTGCATTTGAATATTTTGCTTATAGCAGCTACTACAGATGGAACGAAACAAATGCAGCCTCTCCGATATATGGGCTCAACGAGTTATGGGTTTGGGGTTGTCGCAACATTGCGCTGTCATTTACATTAGTAATTAAAACGAGACGGTAATTATACGTAGCTGACGCCAGATGACGCTTACGTGAAGGGAGCAATTTCAGCTTAGTCAGGCAAAGGGGTCCAATTCGGTATGATGTGACTTTGGCCAACTCTGTGCTGGTCGAATGCGGGCAAATTGCCGTTATATTGTCCGTTTGTCTAAATAGAACAGGATAATACCACCGTTGAATCAGAATTTCTGGTGACACAGAATGATTGTCATTTTGGGGATAGGAGGACTTGACAGATGGATGTTTTATGATACAGGGTGCTTTTGTGAGAGAGAATCGTATAAAGGTTTAGTTTTAGAGAGTACCTTCCATTTTCAGCATGAGTGGTTGAATGAAGTGATATACTAACGATGAAATGATGAAGACCATGATTCAATTACATTCCGAAGATAAACTTGCAATAGCAGCTTAAGACTATTCTCGAACTGCTCATTGAAATCAATTTTGTTGGTTTGAATGAAATAGTTGAGAATACAACATTGAATTGAGTAGTAATCCAAACCACTAGCAACCAAACGAAGTACCGAGATCTGAAAGTATGGTAGTAGAGGCAAAGACAAATCAATTGTGTCAATACAATGTTACTGTAATGAGATATAGAGAAATCAGTGCTGCTTTCCATCACTCGGAACAAAATAATAATGAGTCTTTTTCCTACAGGTAAAAACACCCAGTTACAGGAAATATTCAAAAAATATATAGAGTATTAACACCTAATGATATAATTCAAATGATTATCAATAAAAGAAGAAATTATAATGAATAATAGACAATGAGAATATAGCTATACTTGAAAATTCACTATACATGAAAAGAGTCCAAGTAAAGTCGACTAATGAAAGAAAATGATTCACGCATTTGTCAGACACATCCTCGATTAGCGAACAAATATATTGATGATTGATGAGGCCGATACTTGGAGAAAATTAATATCCATAATGAAAACAATATTTAGAATTTTCTCATAATTTTAATATAAATATGCATGACGACGTTTCGAAGTACTACTTCTTTATCAAATGCTGTACTACTTCAGTATCAATCCAGCATTTGATAAAGAAGTAGTACTTCGAAACGTCGTCATGCATATTTATATTAAAATTATGAGAAAATTCTAAATATTGTTTTCATTATGAACAAATATATCTAATAAACTCAATGGACGATGAATCAACTCTGTGATAGTTCATATTTAAATGAGAGGTAATAATAAATACTTGTCTAAAAATCACTGACTGAACAATTATTTATTCGACTAGTTTCGCCTTTTACAGCATTATCAAGAATGAATAATAATAACGTCTTTGTAATATGTATTCATTCTTGATAACGCTGTAAAAGGCGAAACTCGAATAAAGAATTGTTCAGTCAGTGATTTTTAGACAAGTTTTTATTATTACCTCTCATTTATATATCTAATGTGTGATTATACGAGGTAATTAGTTTTTGGAGTACCCAATGAAAAAAATTGATGTGAACGTGAACTTTGTCTAGGAATATGAGAATCAATAGAGCCAATAAGGGTAGGACAGTCTACATAACCATGTAAGAGGTTATACAGAAACTTCAGAGACAACAAGTCCCTGGCAACTTCAAGTGATTTAGCTTCAAACCTGTTTAACAGATCAGTTTGACGTGATCTTCCCTCCAAATTAAATATTTGAGAAATATTCGTTGTATCGACTCTAAATGATTTTCATGAGAATATTTGAGTGTTGTTGAAATAATGTTACTTATATGAGGTACAGAAGTGAATTTCTAATCAAATATTAAAACAAGGTCTCAAATTTCGGGGACACCGGTCAGAATGGTTTCGTTAATTGTGTAGTCAAATTGTATAGGCCGTTTCTTTTCAGTGAATGCGACAACGTTACATTTAGTTATATTAATATTGAGTATATTGCGGTTACACCAATCAGACCATCTTAGACTAAATAAGGGAGATTGTCACCACTGAGTCAGCTGTAACAGCATTATTGCTTCCGAGGAGTCCTCGTAGAGTTAAATCTCTCAGGTTATGAATTCTGTGATGAGTGAAACTTTTTCTTGAAAGTAACTAGGCAAGTAACGAGGTTGGAATTTGAGAGTTCATAAAACGTTTGAAGAGTAACAGGAATAATGATACGATTAAGAATTCTTAACAACAGACCTCAGTTATCTCATAAAATTTTAATTGATGAAGATAGTTCTCGAAGATAATGCTCAGGTGATGACTGGATGTAATAAAACATTTTATGAGCCGTTTTAGCTTCAACTTGAGTCAACAACTGCAATATATAAATTTCGTATCAAAACTGTAGAAGTGAGTTAGAAAACAAAAAACATTTCCTGATGAACAATCCTGTGGAATTGACAAGATCACTATGCGTCATAAAATCAATCAAGGGGACTTTCATTCCTACACTAAGTCTAGTTGGGAAAGGCATTAACTTTAGGGACATAGGGAATAACAAAGCTGATTACATATTCTAGATTTAACCTGGCTGATATGTTAGAAAAATAGTTAGTTTACTTATCTACCACCAAGATGATAAATACATGGTTATTAAAAACTGCAAATCATATTTCATTTATTCAATACAATTTATTATTTAACATCGAATTAGGCAGAGAAGAATTCTGTTTTTGATAATGACACCAGTTAATTATCAACATCATCAACAAAACAGGATCCTACATTACTCCAACAATATTCGACCTTGATAATTAAAAACCATCAGTATATGAAGGTTATCAAAAATTATCTGCAGGTAACCGAATCAATTGAACTAGAAGAAACGTCAAGTGATGATACAAAGCTGAACTGTCCAATACATAAATCTGGCAATAAATCAGCTTGAAAAGCATATTTGAAATTCACAGGGATTTATTTTTCAGTTGTCTTCAATGTTTCGGACATATATTTGTTTCATTAAATAAGTAAAGGGAGACTTATTCACTTGATTCTATGAAGAGAATACATAAGAAATATATAAGAATATATATATACCCCACTTCTGAAAAATATCTTCAATAATCTCTTGCATACATGAAATAGTATTCAGAAATAATTAATATAGTCATTCGATATAAAATTGCACATATCCTCGAAAAAGCCCGAATATAATGATAATAATGTATTTATTCAGCATAATTGCAACATCATATCACAATATTAAATAATGAAAAAGTAATTAAAATGATTGAAAGTAAAATATTTCTTCTTCTTCTTCACGTGCCATCTCCACTACGAAGGTTGGCTATCATCATTGCTATTCTAATTTTTGAAGACGACGCTCGAAAGACTTGGTTTGATGTGCAGTCAAGCCAATCGGGTTGCATGGTTTCTCTCTCCTGGTCTGAACTACCATCATGATATATACTAGGGAATGTAGTGAGTTGGTTTCCCGTTGCCTTCCTCTTCGCATTATCACAGCCGGTTGAATCGTAATGCCATTGCCGCCAGAGAGTGTCTGGTATTAAACCAATGAATTTCTGTTGTCCATACTTCACTGCTCCAAGCCAGTACTGGTATAGCTGCTGACCTATGTCAGATCCTCAGTTGATCAGCGGGTGCTTATTTGGCAAGCCTTATTCGTACCTGTCCTGCATAACTACAGGACGTTCCCTATCAGCCATTGGGACTCGCCGTGTAGTGGTTGAGGACTTCCCCATCCAGATCTGTGTTCCGAAGAGTGCCGGATGGACCCTACTCAGTTCAGAAACCTCCCCCCCCACAAAATCTGAGATCCGTCACGGATAAAAATAAATTGTTGAAATTTCCAATTTTAACGTATATAAATAACGTAATATGGGACATGTATAGAACAACGAACCAAATTCACTTAACTGATATTACATGATACACTAATTCTGTAACAAAACAGAATTGGAACTAAACTGTATTTCATTTAGTCAAGATTAATATTTTCAAAAGTCTTTTGAATACTTTCAAACTGTCAAAGTTTTTTATATCTGCTAGCAGTCCATTAAACTCAATCAAACCTTTATGTAAAATAGAGTTGTGACTTTGTGTAGTCTAACATTTTCCTAGGATGAAATCTGAGTTGGATCTCGTTATATAATTGTGTACATCTCTAAATAGTCGAACTCTATCAATAATGTAACTTGGTAACATATTTCTTTTCATTTTACATATAACATATTTAACACATAAAGAATAATGAATTGAAATTAACACACTTGGCTCAAGTTTTACTAAATATATTAAATACTCTACTATGTTTCAGGTGGTCCACTCACTATCAAGATTATACTCGTACAATATATCATTCTTCATTGAACCAAAGATGTTTATTACACATTTTGAACTTTAATGATATTCTTCGAAAAATAATAGCGAGTTTAGCATTGCTTTACTTTTTAAAAAATGACACGAAGATTTAGCTTATCTCATTGGGAAACATTATGTTGAAAACAATAAATTAAAATTGATACACTAAGTTTCACCAAGAGATGAGCGAAACCTCCGGGTCATTTATTGAAAATGATGCAATGCTAAATTCGGTATTATCTTCCGAAAAATGTTATTAAAGTTCAAATTTTGTAATAACCATCTTTGGTTCAATAAAGAAGGTAATATTCTTTACTCTTGATAATAAGTTAAGCAGCCAAAACATATGTAGAGTTTTCAATATATTTTTGTTAATTTTATTTATAGTGTGTTAATCCTAGTTTATTGTTCTTTTCATGTGTCACCAAGAGGTAAGCGAAATTACCGTGTAATATAACACATTAAGCATAAATTTGACAGGTTTATATCTTTCACAATTCAATATATATGTCATAACTCTATTTTGTATTTTTTCCAATTGAATCATTTTATATCGAGGACAATTGAACAACAATGTGTAACAGAATGTGAATGGCGAAGTGCAGTGCCTTTATAGAGTAAAAACTTTGTATTCGTAGACATAGATTTGCCTATTCGTGATATGAATCCTACTTCTTTTGAGAATTTTCTCGTTTTACGATCTGCAATATATGTTAGCATAAATAAGCAATGTAATTCATCGAATACCAGCACTATTTCAAGAGGCATTCGTGCAAGAACTTCCCAATTTCGTATAGACTAATATGTTATATTCTGACTTCATCATTACGAAGGAATGCACCTAGGTGTTACCAGAGCTGACTGGTGGCCTTCCGCATCCTATGTAATTTCTCGCTTCGGTCAGCGTGAAGGTAATAACGTGAGGGAGACACGGAATACAAAATAGTTTCCAGATGCCGCAGTTTCACTAGATTATGTATAGACACAATTTATTTTCTAACATATAGCTTCAGTAAAAAGGAACATAAAACATGGCATGAAATTTTCCTGAATATATCGAGACGTTGTTGTTTTGGGAGAGTGCTTTCAGCTACCAACATACTGATGAGTAGACAAGAAAGTAAAGATGAATAAGCTGTCTTCTCTAGACACAACTGAGAAGTTACTTGATCGTCTTGAGATGATACACAGTTTTATCTTTTCAAATCGAAAATCGTATAGTTTCAACATTGAAAAAAAGCCACAGAATATTCTGCAACGTTGTCAAATTCAGTTATTGTTTGAACCTTGTCAAAGTAACGTTGTTGTTATTCAATACTTCTCAATTGTTCATACAGATTTTTTGGTCAAACATTTTTTGAGGTGACTTACAGAAAACTTGCCAAAGCAAGTAGAAGAGCGTTATTTATTAGTAGGTATATAGATTTTTAATTTAAATAAAACTGAGTAGCTTTTCGATTTTCACCATAATTAATTCAAAAATGACAATATCGTTTCGCCACCACAGTGGCTTCATCAGATGTTGATGATAAACTGAGCTATTACATTGTGGACTGCGTATATTTATCCTGAAGTGGGTGGGGTGGGAATGACCATAGAACACTGTTCTTCTTTTACAGGGGGATGACTATAGAACATATTTCTCCTGAATTGTGTGGGATGACCATAGAATAATTTTCTTCGATTGCATTTTTACTGAATTTATTTAATAACAGAGAATTATTGATTGAAACTTGATCATTTAATAAACTGTTCGATTTCTTCCCCTTATTGATTTCCATGGCTTCTAACAGAGTAAGTTTATAACCTTTTCGCTCTGTATGTAACATTTTAAAGTTGTTGTCGAAGACATGGTTCTCTTCTAAAAGATATGTTGCATACGTAGAATCGGTTTTATTTTATACAAAGCTTCTTCAGCTTCTTCGGTGTTCAAATATTCTAAGGTTGAAATTCCTGCCAGTTTGGCCAACATATACTTTGGGACAAGTACCGCCACTCAACTCATGAATACCCGATTTATCATCAGGCGAAATTTTATCTTTCGCATTTCTGATGTGAATCATCACTAAATGTGAATCATTATTAAATTTATTCCAGTAAAAATGCAATCGAAGAAAAGAATTCTATGGTCATACCCCACCATTCAGAAAAAATATGTTCTATAGTCATCCCCCTAAAAAAGAAGAACAGTGTTCTATAGTCATTCCCATCTCACGCACTTCAGGATAAATATACGCAGTCCGCAATGTAATAGCTCAGTTTATCATCAACATCTGATGAAGCCACTGTGTTAGTATTTCGATTATGTATAATTATTTAAATTATGTATTTAGATTTTCTCAAGTATCTGCCCAATCGATTAATGATATAAATTTTTACTTCAAATATTCAACACAAGTAACAGGCAAGTACTGGAGCGAACAGCGGCCGACAAAATAACGCAGGAAAATATATAATGCTACGACTTGAAATTCATAAATTGATTCTCAAAAGTGAGAACTAATAAAACTTGAATGTGATATTTTAACATATATAGAAAATTTTATCGGCCCAAACATATTCCTCTGGGGATCATCACAGCATTTATCAAAAAAGTATCACAAAACTGCGATATTATTTTACGCTAATTTTCAGCAAACTTGAGTTCGAATCCCTCCAAAAGTTTTCCTGAAAACGTTACGATTAATATGAAATCGTAATGAAACTTCTGGTTTTCAATATACATACATACAAAAACAATAAATCACTCGACATAAAATCAATTGTTAACTCTCACTCTTTTTCTTCCACGAATATTGATAGAATAGAGTAATTATTTTGGAACTATGTACTAAGCTAAAACGATTAATCAAATAAATGTACCATAATTGAAGGATTGATTGATAAAGACTGAATTTTCGGCAATACATATCACCCAAATCACATCGGAGTTCTCACTTCATATATTCCCTATACGTCATGGGGGATGTGATCCCATGATTAATTTTTTTATATTGATGTGAAACTGCTTTTGGGTATAAATACAGAATAGCTACTAAATTCAAGTGAAAATGAGTAGCAAGAAGTTGAATCCTTTTTCGATTCAAATTTTGAATTGAAAACACTTATTTTGTCTATGAATATTAAACATAAGAAAGGTACAATATAAACTGTCCTGCGAAATAAGATGAGATGCATGAATCATGCTGCAAAAGATGCATGAAACATGATGCATGAAGATGCTCAGAAACAAGTACCGAAATAATTGATTATACACAGTGTCTCAAATAATATTCGACATAACAACATCAGATACTGAAAATAATTTTTTATATTTGATAGTGTTGGAGTTTACTTGATGTAAATCCATTATAATTGGTTATAAACTCAAATTCAAACACTTGAACGTATTATTTACACTTTATTGACTACATAGCATGACGCGTTTAGTCGTTACAAACGATTTAATGAATAACCCAGCGATTATGATTCTGTAAGCATCTGAAGAAATCGTTTGTAACGACGAAACGCGTCATGCTATGTAGTCAATAAAGTGTAAATCTTATTCAAGTTCAAGTTTTTTAATTGAAATTTATATTCAATATTGAAAATAATTTCATTATCGGAACATGAGATTCACTGCATATTAAAGCAAATAAAATTTCGATGTTTTCATCGACTTATGAATACCCTAGATTTGTTCGATTCACGTTTCCACTTTTCAATACAAATCCAATTGATGAAGAAATTCGAAATAATATCCATTTTTTTACAATCTGTACCTATATCAAGGATTCACAATAATTTGCTCGATTTATCAATGTCCACAATCGAATTGAAATAAATCGTATTATACAACTAAATGATACATAAATATCTATTTATATATTGAAATATATAAATCATGCGATAATAAGTATTGCTGACTCTTTTCGTTTTTTCATTGAACACAAACCTTATTGTCTTCTAATGAACGAAAAACAATTTGAGCTCAAATTGCGTTCAACATAATACAGGGTATTCAAAACACTAACCCAAGATTATAGCGCATTTATACAATGATATTTGTCTTCACGATGTCAATTGACATTTTTCACTGAACTCTGTTTCAGAAGTTTTGATGATTGAATGGAAAAAGTCCGATAAACTGTTGATCAAATAGAAATGTTATCCAGAAAAGAGCCAGACGATTTAATCGTGGTTTTAGCATTGCCAGACGACTGCAAAAATATTTTGCAAAAAATTGTAAAAAATGTATTTGAGGCAGCTTGAAATTTTAATGGAGTATTATTTATAACTAAAAGATAAGATTCCCAAAAAGACAGATCATTTTGTTGGGACTTTCCAGCTTCCAACACCTAAAAATTTATGGGTTGATTTAGCCCCGCTACTCACCAGCCAGGTCAGCCATTCCGTATATCAGGAGAGGTATGTGACCAGTTTTTAGCTTGCCTTCAAATACCTACACAATAACTGGTGCCAGCTGTCCTGAGACACTTCTGAAACATTCTCCTGAAACATTTCTGAAACATTCTGAAACGAAAAATTGGTTCTTCTGTATTTCTAGAATTCTTTAATTCAATTAAGAAACAAAGAGTGTAGTCGAAACTCACCAAATGTTCCTTAGCCAATTTATCCCTATCCGAATTGTACATTTCTCTCACGTTATGTCGTCTTCGCACAACGTGCAAAAGCTTTGTCATCTCGTTAAAAATGACCGCATTTAATTTCGCTACGTCAGTTATGATCGGAGCGTAATTGGGTTGTAAATCGAATGAATCCCAGCTCGGTATTGTGCTCGCCTGGAAGTGAAGTTTAAAATTTACATTTTGATGGGAAATATTAGAAAAGTGAGGAGTTTGATGCTGTTTTACAAATTGAAAGCTTTGTGATGAAGAAACAACTGACAGCTGGAGACAAGCATAGCTTATAATGAGGAAGGTATATTGAGAAACACGCCTCAATAATTAGTTTATTTAACACGAAGCTATTACAAACAATTTCAATATTAATAGTTGTCCACTTTTATCACAATACACTATTTCGAACTATGAATAATTTCAAAGATCTTCTAAAAATCCTCTGTGAAATGAAATTTCTTACATCAACAGATAAGTTATTGAACATTCTTATTCCCTCATGTATTGTGGATCTATGTATTGAACCGAAATTATGTTTTTCTACAAAAAAATTTCATCTCTGTGACGAGTTTAATGCCCGTGAATTTCATTGACGTATTTCAAATTTTCAACGAAATACTTTGGCAAAAACTTGTTCTTCATTTTATAGATATACTCTAACGTACTGAAGGTTATCCTTTGTTTTACGCTCATTAAATTCAATATTTCTAACATTAACTTAACGGGTGTTTTCTTTTCACATTTCAAAATCAATCCCATTCCTCTATTAATAATTTTCTGGAGTTCACTGATAGATGCTTTCTGAAGATTGAAGAAAATGAATTGAAAAATGGTCAATATGAGGCAAAACAGTTGTTTTAGACAATAATAATCTTGTATACATATTCAATCTATTACTTAGTCTAGCCCTAACATGCCCTTTTTTATCATCTTGTTGGCCGTGTAATCAGTACGCTCCTTGAAATTAAGATTTTCCTCTAATATTACACCTGAATAATATGAAATATATTATGGAATACTATGAAATCTCTCTATATAATCATTATTTATTTTTATTTTAATACCCTGTGAATATGCATTTCTTATTCTATATGATGTTCCCACTATCATAAATTTTGACTATTTTTATGTTTATTTTGAGATTATTATCACATAGCCACATATACAAAATACTTGAATCATCATTTCTGTAATTAAATAATTCTGAACCATTTCATCGATTTTTTTAAAATATTCAATATACATACATACATAACATAATTAGGAACCGTCAGTCAAAACGTCAAAACCTTTTTAAAGAAACAATTTTAATATTTCATTCAAAACGAACTATAATTTATCGAGACACATTAAGAACAATAAAAACAAAATTGAAAGAGGAGACAAATCATGTGTTTACCAATTACGGTATATATATATATATATATATATATATATATATATATATATATATATATATATATATATATATAATATTGGATATATTTTCGACCGGAATAATTCAACATTCAATCGGTATTATCGGGAAGCGGTCAGTGCAAATTGAAATCTCAATTATTCTCAATATTTCGCCATTTATTTGATGGCTTCTTCAGGAGAAGCTACAAAGTATATTGTAAAAATAATAACATAATAACGTAACCTTCAATACTTACAGAGATAATTCACTTAAACAAACTCTAAACAATAACAATAAAACATCGACTGCTACATATGACAACATAACAACGAATAACCCGACGAGACCGAACCAAGTGTTAAATCTTTTTTGAAATGTTACAATAAATGCTACTTAGTTGATTTGTATCTGTTTTATAATTTATTGCATTTTGCGTTTTACTGATGTGATACATTTCAAGAAAAAGACGATTTCTGTAGTTTTGGCTTTCTTCCAAAGTCTTCACATCTCCGAATCTGAAGTTATGTCACGTTTTTAAATGGTGGTCTGTAAGAGCACATGATCCCTTCCTTATTTTACAGTCACTTCTGTGTTGTGCAATTCTCTGTGTCAACCACTGACCGGTTTGACCTATATAACATCCATCACAGTTGGAACAGACTATTTTGTAGATAAAATTACTTCTTAATAGTGTTGGGGTGATATCTTTTAACTTTGTTTTAAATTCGCAAAGTTGTAGCTTCTCCTGAAGAAGCCATCAAATGAATGGCGAAATATTGAGAATAATTGAGATTTCAATTTGCACTGACCGCTTCCCGATAATACCGATTGATATATATATATATATATATATATATATATATATATATATATATATATATATATATATATATATATATTAAAATTTATTTATTGCCTGTTTAATATTGTTTATTTCGAATGTTTTTAGCAATAACAGGCTTCTTTTAATATGAAAAACTTCATTTTTAATGACGTTTCGTTGTATATCACAACTTTGTCAAAACCAATTCATTGTTCATTGGTAGTTTTAAATTAAACTAACCTAATTCGGATATATCACTTCACATTAATATACGTCATAACACTTTTTCGGGATATTTTTTGATACCGATTAATTCGTAATCAACAACATAAATGAACGCCACTATCTGATATACCCAAATAGCATATGCATCTGCATATGCGTATTTGGGTATATCAGATACCCAAAGAACTTTAGAGTTCTATCTATGAGATAGATAGAACTCTAAAGTTCTATCTGCCGTGTGGTTAGGAACTATAGGCGCTGGATGGTCTCTACCACTGGTCGATCTCTCCCGGATTTACACTATATGTAATTATTTGACATTATATTCAGTAAACCACCCTAAGCGACTAAAAATGAGTGTTTAGTAATCATGCGAATTTGGAAAGAATTTTTACTGAAGTAGCAATTTTGGACAGACCGAATATAGTCGTATGACCAAAATTGCAGCATAGAAAAATTCTATTTCTAATTTCTGTGTTGATAAACCTTGTAAAATTCAAAAGTTCATTTTTCTTTATGAAAAATCAGAGCAGTAAGTACAGACTCCTCCGATTATTTTAATCACCCTCAAAACATCATGTTAAAATCATTTCGATAGATTTCGACATTGATAATGTATGTCTTTTATATTGAAAATATCTTTTTATTAGCAAAACTATTTTCGATTGTATTCCTTTACATTTGGGTATCAATAATGTAGATGATCATCTCAAATTTCGAAGAATGTTATGAATTCTATTTTGAGTATTGAATATAATTGTTTTAAAATTTCACTATTTTATTAGCAGTGTTTTTAAATAATTGATAACAATAATATTTTCATTAATTAAAACAAAAGTATGTAATTTTGTTACATTGACTTCGTAGTATTAAATCTTTCGAAAGTATCTTTTCGGTAATTGTTATTCAATTTTCATGAGTACCTCAATAGTTATATAAATCCAAAGATTTTATATTAACATTAATTTTTCTGTCGGTACATAACTATATGAATATGCATATACTAATAAAACCGGTTTATACTTCTCAGTTATGACTTTCTACTGAAAATAAATGAAAATCTTTACGAGACATATGTGGAATACTTTTTACAGAATACTTGTTGCTTTTCGAACGAAATACGTGATATTTCTTGTACATCCTCTCATATCCTTTTTAACGCCGCATGTTTCGACAATCGTAAAAAGGAAATAAAAGAAACGACACTCTATAAAAACCTCTGTTTGAAGTCCATTTCGACTTAGATGGGTATGAACACGGACATGAGGACTCAACTTGTTTTGAAAAATATGAGCAATCTGAAAAAATTAATGGAATTTTCTTATTGAGTAAGGAGCGCAGATTAAAAATGTATCATCAATTTCCTCATGCACTTTATAGTTTCCTCAGAAAGTCGATAGAAATTTGAACTGAAGTTTCAGAAATAAAAGAAATGAAGGCTAACTTCTAAGTTAGATGTTTTATTTCAAATCTGATTAGAAATATGTGTTCTAGGATATCAATTCAAATAGGAATTACATTTTCATCCAAATGAGAAGGAAAGAGTTTTATTCAACTTTTTTCACAATGAAAATAATTAGAAATTTCCGAAAATCTCTCGAGAATTTTTCATTCTGAACATTAAAAGTCTCTCACTAAGTCGAGGGTGAAGATCACGAATTCATCGACAGTTTTCTCATAAAATCTATAATTTCCTTGGAAACCCAATGGAAATTTTCACAAATATTTCAGAATCACGCGAAATTAAAGCAATCTTCTACATTAGATTTTTTATTGGAAAACTTTTCAGGAATATGTGTTCTACGACCTCAATTTAGTCAGAAATAACATTTTCATCGAAATCAAAAAAAAATTTTCTTCAATTTTTTTTCCGACCAAAATCATGAAAATTTTTCGAAAATGTTCATCACGAAAATTTACTTATTTTATTATTCAAGAGCGCAGATTACGAAGTTATTATCAGTTTCCTCAGAAACTTGATGAGAAATTGCACTCAAATTTAAGAATCACACGAAATTTAATTGACATGTGGTTTCATCAAGACCGTGTCACATGCCACACATCTCGTGAAACAATGGACATGTTGAAGGATGAATTTGGTGAGCAGCTTATCTCTCGAAATGGCCTTGTGAATTGTCCGCCAAGATCATGCGATTTGACGCCTCTGGAATATTTCTTGTCGGGTTATGTAAAGTCGTTAGTGTATGTGGGCAAGCCGAACACAATTGAAGGATACAAAATTATCCTTACAGGATAACAAAACACGCGTTATTCGTGGATACAGGTCGAAATACTCGAAAAACTTGAAAAAATGCTAGACGCAAAATTGAACCTTTCAAATGGATCATTTGATATGGAACCGCGGACAACATTTACATGAAGTTATCTTTAAAATGTAAATGGCAAAGGCCAAGTTATCAATTTCAATAAAAATTTTGAATATATGATGCAAATTGAGTGTTTTTCGATTTAAAAAAACTTCCCTAAAAAATCACCCATTATTTGGCTACAACTTAAGATTATCAACAGAAAAGGACGAAAATATATATATATATATATATATATATATATATATATATATATATATATATATATATATATAGTCAACTCCGAAAATTGACTCCGAAGAGTAGGCAGGTTGAGACTTCGGAGTTAACTATTAGAAATGATTTGGCTCGTGGAGTAGGCAGATTGAGGCCACGCAACCGAATTATTTCTTATCGTTCCTAGTTTCCCTCATTTGGTTCGTGGAGTAGGCAGATTGAGGCCACGTAACCAGGTAACCTTTCCTCATTTTCCTTCATTCAGTTCGTGGAGTAGGCAGATTGAGGCCACGTAACCAAGTAACCCTTACCTTTACTAATTTATTCCAACTCCTGAAGACGGCTTCACAACGGAAGCCGAAACGTCGAGATTATATAAATCTAGAACGCGGCTCATTCCGAGAACCAAGTTTTATACATACTTCTGACCGCGGAAACCTTTCTGAACATATATATATATATATATATATATATATATATATATATATATATATATATATATATATATATATATATATATATAAGACATCTCAAGACCAATTGAGGATGATTCAATAATAATAGAAATGATAATTAATAATAATAAATTTGATAATTTTTATTTTTCTACGAGGATTATTCCTTGTGACAATCGTTTCAATATTTAACACTTAGAACTGAAGAAGACAAGAAAATATCACTAGCTTACGAAAATTGCAGTTCACATAGAAGTTTTATTGTTTCACCATAGGAAATTTTCCGTTTTGTGAGGTACATAAAACTGGGGAGGAATTTTATGGCAACGTTACTCTAATCTTCTTGATTCCGTCACGTACTTTTTCATTTCCTTCTCTTTATACCAAATTAACCAACTCAGATTTCGTATTCTGTGAACGTATGAAGCTGCTTATCCACCTTGGAATTTCTTCGTATTTATCTTAATCTTCCCCTAAATGCTGATGCTAATTTTATTATGATAAGTTTGTTGGATAAACTAACTTCCCTGAATTTTAACGAAATACTGGAGGAACATCAAGAAAATGTTGGAGGAGTGAGTCGTCCCATTTTCATCAAATTAATTGAAAATATCTACATCTCTTTTCTTTCCATAAGTAAAATAGATAATTAGTGAAATAAATTGTTGAATTTGAAAACCGATCAAAAATCGCATTTTCGGATCTGTGATTCCCTAAAAACCCTCTTATAACTGCTTTCAGTGACAACCAGGCATCAAGTTCCGTATTATTGAGCTTTTTGTCAAAATTTGGGTCGTTTATCAAGGTACGTATTTGTGGTCCACAAATATTCCTTCTTTGAGTTTGACGTCACTTAACTTTGAAAATACTGTCTTGAAATATAAAAAGCCATCTCCCTCTTTATTCATAGTCTTTACAAAAGTTTTCATCAAACCAAGTTTTATGTGGAGTGGTGGTGAAATAACATTTTTAGGATCTATCAGTGGTACACGTTTCACATTAGATTTTCCGCAGACAAACTCTGACCTTTCTGGCCATACTTTTGTAATGTAGTGTTTTTCTGTGGCTCTGCTGTCCCACATACAAAGAAAACAACAGTATTTAGTGAATCCGCCCTGTAATCCGAGCAGAATAGCTATAACTTTGAGATCAGAGCATATTTTCCAGCATAGTTTTTGTATTCCATTAAATTTAATATTAATTTAATGTTTTCATATGTTTCTTCTGAAACAGTTGAATATGCTATTGGTACTGACGCATACTTGTTGTCATTGTGCAGCAATACCACCTTCAGACTTGTTCTTGAACCATCAATAAAAAAACGCCAGTCTTGTGTTTCGTAAGGAATATTCAACTCACTCATCAAAGTTTGTATATCGTTTCAGTAACATATGTTTGCAAACTTTGAAAGAAAAGAAGCCTGTTGTTTATTACGTCTTCGTTACACAGATAAATTTGTGTTAGGAGCTAACAAATTCCACTCTTTTAATCTAGATCCTAGTAATTCAGCTTGCCTAATTGATAAATCGTAAGTCTCGTATCAAATTTATATGCTGACATATACCTCGAAAACTAGACGTGATGGATACCACATATATTTGGAACATTTAATCTATGACTCATTACTTATTCATTCCAGCTAACAGTTAAGAGGGTACCAAAATCGTGTAACGCAGTGATTAAATTGACAAGAATTTCATCTGTTGACTAACATCAAACTGTTGGAAATGTTCTAAAAGCCCGAAACCTATATTGACTGAATTGTGGAGTTCAGCTCAGTGTTTTCCATAGATGTTACATATCAAAATGTTATACCATTTTCAGCCATAGAAGTGAAGACGAAATATATTGACATTATTTATCCTCATAGCAGTTTCAACAGTTAACGCAAGAGGCTTCAATAATATCCAGTGTATATATCTTATCTAACCAATTCAGTTTCAGAAATTTGCCAACTGTGTAATTTTTCTAAGCAAAGCAACATTCGAGATGAATACGACTCTAGGGTGTTATAAATTTTAACAAAATTAAAACCAGTTAAGGGCAGCAGCTCGAAATCCCATTCCTCATGCGGCACGTGTCTACGACTTAACAAGTTTTTAACGTCGTTCCGCACAGGAAATTCAAAATAATTTATGTTATTCTTAGTTCAAAATTACTTACGTTCCTTTTCAGATTCAAATTGAATAATTTGGGAGAATGTTCTCTTCAGGTTTTGTAGACATTCTGTTCTGTATAAGAATAATTGTACGTTGTGAAAGACATGAATTTATATCCGTATTCCAGTTGGTTTTAGATGAAATGAAAATATTGTTTTGATATGATATTGTTTTTCAGTATGGATGGAATAGATAATCAAAAGGAAAACCATTCTAGCAGAACCAGATTTAGGTACTCATGAAAATATAACTCAGACTGAAAAAAAGCTTATATATTAAAATGGAAATTTAAGGAATTTAGTAGACCTATAGATTCAAGATTTACCTTTGGCGTTGTAGAAAATCATATTGGTCAAGAAATATCATTAATAGTCAATAGACATAGAGCATACACTTTAAATGGTTTTATTATAATTGTAAATGGACGCTAAATCATTAATCCGAAATCTGATTCGCTCTTTACAAGCGAATTGAATAATTGGATAAGTGTTATTGTATTCGAAAAGTGTTCAGCATTATGCATAATAAATCCATAAGGTTTGAATGCTTATGAAATTGTTTTATTTGTATGAGGTAAAAGTGACTTTCTGATCAAATATTATACCGAGGTTTCGAATTTCGGGACCCTGGTCAGAATGGATTCGTTAATTTTATAGTCAAATTGTATAGGTACTTCATTTTTAGTGAATGTGATAACGTTACATTTAGCTACATTTATATTTGGATGGCCAACCAAAAACAGTGGTTAGGCCATCCTGTGGGCTTATGCTGTCTTCCCATATGTTTCAATTTTGCCATATATTTTTAAGTCATCAGCGTAATGACACTATGAACTGCTAGACAATCCATTAAATCATTCACAAAGAGACGAAATAAAAATGGGCCTGAATTAGAGGTACTTGAGCCTTGTGGTACACCCAAAATGGCTGTATAAACACAGGCTAAGTTAATTACAGATAAAGACTGGGACAAAAATAATTTGAAGGCTGTTACTATATTTATAGCGCCATATCTAATGAACAACTGGAAACAGCAAATGATATGATGAAAAAGTTCGACTGTATATACTTGAATGAATCGACAACTTTACAGATTGTGTATAGAAATAAATTAGAAAAATTGAGACTGAAGGATTACAGTTTACTCTGCAACATTTTTCTGTGTGTATCTATGTAATTATTCGATATTGATATCGAAGTGCGATAATGTAGCACGAGAACTACAGAATTCTTTTTTTTATAGTAGATATATATATATATATATATATATATATATATATATATATATATATATATATATATATATATATATATATATATATATATATATATATACTAGCGGACCCGACAGACGTTGTCCTGCCATGACATTCCAAGCTATTATAATAAACGAATGAATGCATATACAAAAATCCACTCAAGTCGATCCAGCCGTTGAGTTGCATTATATTAATAATAAATTGAAATTGAAACACCATCAACTCTACATATATTTCGGGTGAGTAGTCCGTTATGATGAATAATACCTAAATTTCTGATTTAATTTTTGAATTGACGTTAAATCAATATGCATTATTTCTAATTGTAAATTCCTGATTTCAATTTATTTCAAAATTAAATTAGAACTTCCTCAATTTCTGAAATAATTCTGAAATTTCAGAAAGCATAATTTCGACTCGAAATCAGAAATTTTCAAATAGAAATGATGCATTTTGATATTTCGTCAATTTCAAAATTGATTTAGAAATTAAGTTATTACTCTTGATAATGGGATAACCGCCCGGAACATACTCGTAAGTAGAGTTGTTAAGTTTCACTCAGTGAAACTCAATCCAAATGTTTTAATTCATTGTTTCATTATATAATATGTTATATCGTTAGGTAGCTCTTCGCACATTTGATTGACTGCTACGACCTAAGTCAGGTCGTCTTCTCCTCGGCATCGTAAATTGTAATCAATCAAAGTGAGAAAAGTTCTCACGCACATAGAGGTGAATTGTCACTATCACAAAAGGTCATCAAAAAAAGAGCAGATAACTTAAAATGTCACTATTACAAAGGATCACCGAAGTAAAGAAAGTTCTCGCGCACGTAGCGGTGGTAGCCACTCACTAAGATAGAAGGATGCACTCTTTATATGAGGTACCTATCGATCGACAAAGACTCTATGTCATAGAGGATAGATCGATATATTAGTTGGTTGTCAAATGTCAAATATTATGTTAGCTTTCAGAAGTTCAATTTTTGACAAACCTAAGGATTCATCAATCTACATAAAAATAATCTGATAGATAGTTAACAACTGTAATTAGCTAAAATTTTGTTCATTTTTTACCCACTAAGAATAAATATGTAGTAAGAAATATATAAATATTATAATTGGTTATTCAGTTTGAACTATTCTTTCAATTTGATTTCTGAACGACAATAATTCATTTTTTTATTATAGATTCAATTGAAACTATTCTATCAATTTGATTTTTATATAATATATAATATATATATATATATTATATATTATATATATATATATATATATATATATATATATATATATATATTATATATTATATAAAGTCTCCTAGTCAATATATAGAAGAAATTTTTGATCCTCATATTATCCCGAGTGACACATAATATTGCTTCCATTCCAAATATCGATCTAAGAAGGGTGGCACAAGTGATCCCAAGAGAGGTAACGCTCTTGATTTTCTTTTATCATTTCCTCACAACCGAAGCTGTGTGATGCATCACTGCACTCTCATCTTCCCTGAAAGAAAACAATAATTTCCGGAAAAGTGGCCCTTCCAGAGCATTCGAATGAAAGTATAAAGGAAACGTATTGTTAGAAGAAGCAATCATTTTCGAATTCAATTTTTCTTTCGCAAATATCATCGAATTTACCAAAAATAATGGATCTACGTGACCATTAGAAAAGTCCTGGGAAGAATTGAAGTTTATAATATAATAATAAAATAAATTTATTGAGAAACATTCTTTACATTGTAGAATTATATTCATTTCAATTGATACGATAATTACAACTAAGAAGAATGCTCTCAAAAGGACTGAATTCAGTTTTGAGTCTGATTTCCATTCAGCCCTCAAGTAAAAATATTGGTTCAAACAAAAATATTGGTTAAATCTATATTTACAATAATATACAACTTTATTTGAAGAGAAAAAAATTACCTCAGAAATATTAAGCATTTGAGACAAGTTCACATGGTGAAGAACATTTGTGTTCAAAAAAATATAAAAACATGATTATGATACAAAAAATTGATTCATACATTATAACCTACATTCGAATCATCGAAATACTCTGCCACACTATAGTATGCCTTTGTTGAGAGCAGAGATTTAACTCTCCTCTTAAACAAATGAGCTTTCAGTACTTTCAAATCGATGGTTAATGGTTGAAAATTTTAATACCCTGATAAGAGAGAGAGTTCTCAAATTGAGCTGTTTTATGCATAGGAATAAGTAGTACATCCCTGTTCCTTGTCGAATACTCATGATTACTATTCAATTTAATAAACCTATCTTCATTTTCTTTAACATATAACTAACATCTATAAATATATAAACACGGTAAGGTGAGTATGTAATTATTAATAATAAGTTTACAAGATGTTCGTTGATGAATATTGAATATTAATCGAAGTATTCGCTTCTGTGTAATAAATACCTTATTTATTTCTGTAGAGCAGCCCCACAGCAGAATATTTTAATTTAGATGACTATATACAAGACTGTAATACACATTTATAACGCAGTTTCTAGGTACAATGTTTTTAATTCTAGAGATTGCAAAAAATAAGTTACTCAATTTTTTACATAAGACTTCAATGTGTGATGTCCATCTCAAATTTCTAATAAGAATAATATTCTAAGAAACTTTGTTGATTGGGATGATGATATAGTGTTGTCCCCATATCTAACATCCAAGGTACTAATTCCCTTGCCCTTCAGACAAAACTGAAATATTTTTTAGCATTGAGAAAAATGAAAATGATGTTCAGCATTGAGAATTGAATGAACATCATTCCGAGTATCTTTCATACTCAAAATTTTTCTGATTGTCCATATTTTTTATATTCGATCCAGAAACTCAATCTAATTTATTTTGGATAGTTGTATAATGAAATGAGAAAAATCGATAGAATCTACCTCAGCAATGGTTGTAGACATGAATTAAGAATTGTTTTATTATTATCTTGGAAATATTCCTATCCTCAAGGCTATTATTTTGATTAATCGACAAGAATCATAGTTTTTTCTCTGACGAAAAATAGGTGATATTCCTAGTTCCTCACGTCATCCGTTCCTGAGGGAATGCGCTAATTCTCTGAAGGATGCGCCACAGAATACCCACTCATACAGCAGTAGATTATTCTGTGGATTAATTTCAATATTTTCCGGTACTAACTGCAACTAAACGACGCATGCGTCATCTATAGGAAGGTAGTTTCATCGAATTACAAACTTCTTCAAGAATGCTTTAAGAGGCCATAGGAGACATAGATTAATATTGATTCATATATATGAATATAATAATAGTAAGTCTTTATTTTCCTACAGGTTCCTAAAAACACCCAGTTACAGGAAATATTCAAAAAAATATATAACGTTTGAAAAATAATTATCAATATAAAAAGTAATTATAATGAATAGTTTACAATGAGATTATGGCTTACTTCAGAATTCACTATACGTAAAAGTGTCCAAGTAACCCAACTAATGAAAGCAAATGAATCACAGTTGATTTCGGATTTGTCAGACACATCCTCGAATAGTGAACACATATATCGAATGGGTACGAGTACGTGGGAATTAGTTTTCGGAGTACCAAATGAAAAAAATTGCTTTGAACGTGAACATTGTCACGGAACATAAAAATAAATAGAGCCAAAAAGGGTAGGACAGTCTATATAACCATGTAAGAGGTTATACAGAAACTTCAGAGACAACAAGTCTTTGCCAACTTGAGTTATTGAGCTACAAACCTGTTTAACAGACTCTTGGCTATATCTTCTCGCTGGATAAACGTGCTCTTCCCTTAAATTAGATATATGAGAAATTTGTAGGAATATATAGATGAAGAGTTGATTGCATTTATATTTCTGCATATCAACATGTTTGATAGAACTTCATCTCAGTTCGTTTCATTTCATTTCAATTTTTTGAATATTACGTCAAGATGTTTTTATTCATGTCAAATATCAAAGATCACATCTCATATCAAAAACTAGATGTTTTTATTATGAAAACGAGATGTATAAAAAATAGACTGTGAAAATTTTGGCAAGGTTTTCATTTCATTCAAGAAAAAAATTTTTTTCTGATGAATTAATATTTCAAAACACCGAAAATTCAAAAGCGGTAAACATTTTCATTTAAAATATTGAGAAAATAAATTATCAAATAATCTGCCAGCACAAATTTCTGAATTGAATTGAATTGAATATGAAATTATGGAAATGTAATTCATAATATTTATGGCTTGTATTTCTGCGTTTTTTCATCCTTTAACATTTATGAAAAACGGAAAAACGTTGTCATTTAAAATAAGATTAATTTTGTTCCAGTAGAGTTTGGCGAACCACTTACAAATTTTTCGAAGTTTGATGAAAACCCATTGAAAACAACTGAAACTTCCACAGCCTTCTCTTTTTTCCTCAGTCGAATCGAATTTGTTGACGTAGAAAATATCACATTGAAATGCTTTCGATCAGTTTCGTTCCAAAAGCGCTTTTTCGTTAACCCCCAACGATTGAATGAATGCTTGAGTCAAACTTTTTACATTGTTCTCAAATACGGTAGTTATTTGAATCGGAGTTCGAAGAAATAACTGTCTCAGAATTCTTAATTAATTTCTGTAACTTTCAGGAGACGTTACGGCTTATATCCTAGAGCTAGGACTTAGAAATGACTCTGTGTTTTGTGATATTTCTTCTCTGATCCCAAACTTTGCGACTTTTGTACCTCTAAGGAGACAAGGAAAACTTTTTCAAAATTCCCCCTTCGATCCCAATAGGGATCCTATATAATAATCCTCCTAATTAAGATGTTTATTGAATTTCAGTGCTCTTTTTCAGTGGACCTACAGTTTGACGTAAGTTCCGAACGGTAATTGGTATTGTAATCAATATACGAGTACATTATTCAACAGTTATCATCATTAAACTACTCAAATCATACAACACAAATACCCATGCCTTTACTGGGGTTCGAAACCAAATCTTAGCGCACCAATTTCGGGTGTTTTTCCGACTAAGCTACGACAGCGTCTCAGTTTTTTATAATAATAATTCATTTAAGGCCAGCTAACTTCAAAAAACGTAACGTTTTCTAATATATTTTATTTATAGTACAAAACATGTTGAATAATTAATTTATTCACATATGAAACACATATATGAAATTACTCGTAAAAAATTTTTTTTTTCAAAATGGCGATCCTGAAAATGGCTGCTGAAACTCATCTGAATCAGAGATGAATGACATCATTTCTTGGAAAATAATTATCTGAAAGCAAAAAATGGAACGGTTTCATGTTCTGTATCGAATTGGCAATGACCCCAAGCAAAATGAAACATTTTCAATGAAAAAACACAAAATGGCGGACTTTTGAATTTTTTTTACCCTTTCTTCACTTTTAATTGTTTATAACTTTTTCGAATAATAATTAATATTTCTGGTTCTGCTTAAGGCCATAGCCAGACATCTCAAGAGTAAAATGCCGTCTGGTTCATATCGATAAGTGCAATAGTTTTGAAATGAGAGTAGTTCATGCGAAAAAACGTGGTTCATAGAAAAATCAGTTCAAAGTTTTTATTCGTGAAAAATCGTAAAAAAAGTGAATTGCACTCACATATCCATTCCAGCTTCATACACAACACCTTCCTGGTTTTCGTAAGCATCATTCTGAAAAATTCTTGCGTTTCTCAAAGCAGTTCGGCAAGATAACAAGACAATAACAATAAAACAAAGAACAAAACAATAAGACGACCCGAAGGTATGCAGCAGCTGCCTCTACCGAAGGCGTTCGAGCGGTCGGATTTACTGCACCGCTCCCTAATCTTTTATACCTACTTCTCGGTCTTGCTGACCTTCGGGACTAATTCTATACTATTTCTATGGGTATATAGTAGCAATTTACGAAAAAAAAATTTCGATTTTTTCAAAATTGTTCGAAGTAAGCTGGCCTCATTTAATATTAACATAGATACATCCAATTATGGTAAAAAAATGAATTTGATACAAATTAAATACTAATGCTAATATAGAAGAAAAAAAGTATGTAAGTGAATAATTAGTAAATACGTTAAAACGGTGAAAAAAAAATTGAAATTATTTGAAATATTAATATAAAATGACCAAAAAGAACAAACTGAAAATAAAATGTTATTTACAACATGTAGTCACATGTAGTTGGAAGAAATGAATGAAAATATCACGACACCTCATTGCGCTGTTCTGAGTGGTATGTCAAAATCACTGATTGCTTATCGATTCATTTCAGATGATGTATCATACAAATGAAGAAGTTGTGATTTTGATGAAGGTAATCTTCAAGATTTTCACTGGATCAATCCGGGATCTGGTAACGGGATTGAAACTTTGGTTTAGTACCACCGAAACACTCGAGATAACTGCTACTCATAACTCAGGGATATCGTCATTGTTGCGGCAAATAAGATTTAGGACATGTGAACGTTTCTTTATGTTACGGCAAATTTCCTGAAGAATGGAAAATGACTACTGTTATACCAGCGCCAAAAACCCGAAAACTAAGGAATGCGAGGAATTCAGACCTATAAATACAGTGCCTGTGTATGAGAAAATTTTGAAAAGAATAGCTGAAGACCAAGTAAGCGAGTTTTGTGATAGAAACAAGATTATTGTGAAGTGTCAATCCGGTTTCCGAGTGCAACAAGCACTCTTGTGAAAACGTTATCACATTCATCTGTGATAAATAATCTACAGTGTTAGATAAAAATGAAATAGTAATAGCAGTATTCTTGGATATACGTAGAGTTTTTGAAAATGTTGATAGGTCGTTATTATTGGAAAACTTTTTCAAGTTTGGTTTTTCTGAAACAGTGTGGCAATGGTTCAATTCATATTTTCATGATAGAGCATAACAAGTTAGGTACGGAAACTATGTGTCCAAGCCAATAATTTGTGATTATGGAGTTCCACAAGGAACAGGTTTAGGGCCACTAATGTCAAATTGATATAAACGATATAATTAAGTATGTAAAGAATTGTGAAATATATATATTTGCTGACGACATGATGTTGTATACTACGGGCAAAAATTTACAAGAATTAGCTAATAAAATTAATAGTGACCTTTATAGTTTGCATACAAGGCTGTGTGATAACAATCTTTCATTGAATACTGAAAAATCTAGATGTATTATTGTCGGAAACGAAGCGAAATTTTGTAGATTAGAGTATGATATTCAAATCAAAGTTAATAATATACCGTTTGAACAAGTCAGTGAAATGAAGTATTTAGGTGTTATTTTCGATGAAAATTTGAGTTTTAAGAATTATTTTAGATATGTTATGAGTAAAATTTCAAGAAAAGTAAATTTTTAGCTAGGATTAGTAATTACGTTATTGTCTTTACAAAGTATTTAGTGTATAAGTCGATAATATTACCACATATAAACTATTGTTCAAATGTATTATATACCTCGCCTAAAATGATTTTAAAAAGTTGCAAAAGCTCCAAAATAGAGCATTTAAAATTATATTGAAGTGTAAGAGGTACACACCTATATCACTTATGTTGGAAACACTAAGTTGTTCAAATATTAGACAGCATATAGTATATAAAACTCTAGACTTAGTTTATAAAATAAAATATGGCAGGGTTCCTAGCTATATCTTCGACAGTGAAGATGTACATGATTACTAAACAAGGTATAGGAAACAAAATGATTTCTATATTGACGAGTGCAGTACATCTAAATGCCTAAATAATGTATGTGCGAAAAGAATGATTTTATTTAATAGTCTAGATCCGAACCTAAAATTATGTGAGAACCATAATGAGTTCGAAAAACTTTTGCATCATTTTGTAAAAAACAATATCTAGGGTGAAATATATTGTTTGTTGTTGTATATATAACTTTTCGTTTTTTGTGATGTGTATTTTATAAAAATTGAAGTTTACTAGTACTATTACTACTACTCAGTTGATGATAAGCAAGTTAGCTGAGATGATTAATTACTTACACCAACAAATTTGACATCTCTTCAACATCAAATGAATATTCACATGAAATGTAATGGAATACTGAAACAAATTTATAAATTTCTATGTAATAAAATGCAACAAAAACTAACTCGTTACAAAAAGTTCATTAGAGGATCTGTGCTGCTACAGCTTCAAAAACTGTACACGAATGATTCCTCACAACATCATTATATTAGCGAATAACTTTATGGTGTATGTAATAGTGAACAATCAAATAAATCCGAAGCCAATACCGCTACAAATTGCTGTTTTTTGAGAGAAAGATGTTTCCTTGCATTTCACTGAACTGAAGAATCAGATATAAACGTTGGAAAAGTTTTTTCAGTTTCTGAGTCAGACAGAAAAACTGCTTCCGTCGGGGTCAAACCAACTATGAATTCCAAACGAAACGATCAGTTATTTTGTTATCGGACATCGTGCTTGGTCAGCAGAAGGAGGACTCGATGGAAACAAATCGTTTTCCTTCCATAATAAAACCAAGTACAGTCAGAGAATACATTTTATAAAAGTCCGGGAGATCCGTATCGAACTGCGCTAGTTATACTTAATGGACGTTTCAAACACTTTTATATATTTAACTTTTCAAACCTGACCTTGTACATCAATTATTCGGATCAATTGGAACTGATTCCATCCATGAAACCATGAAAAAGCAAAGGAGCTGAGATTCAACAAAAGGGTTCGTTACTCAACTGAAAATACACCATTTCAAATGGCGAACCCTTAGAGTTATTTTCAACTAAATGAAAGATATTTTGTGTGCATACAAAACATGAACCCTTGTAAAAAACTCTGGACCCATTCAATTCATAATATTTCCATATTCAGTAGCAACAATTATCAATTTCATATTCCATATCGAATATCAAATATCTGAAATATCTTCAAAATCAAATCGAAGCGGACAAAAGAGTGGGACTATCAATACTGTTGTGAGGTAATATTTATAGAAATTTGAGTGATAAAATTTCTCTCCTACCCTGCAATGAGATTTAACTGAAGAGACTCAATAATTCGTTATGATTGACTTATCTCTGTGGATACAGTATGTCCTCCCACAAAATATAGAATTTCAAGAATTTCTGAATGGCCTTGAGACGGTATTTATGACAAAAATAAATAGAATGCCAGATCATGCTGCCATACTCCTAGTTGCTACAGATTACGGCAGATTAAATAGTCTTATAAATGTAGACGAATTTTTGAAATATTTGCCATTGTGTATATCGAATTCATATATTTTCGAGGCAGATAACATAAGTTGATTGATGTGTGGAATGGAGGAAAAATTTCTGATCGAGGACTATACCAAGATCCTGCACCCTATCAGAGCGAGAAATAAAGGGTGTTTTTTAGAGGTATAGAACTTTAAATGGCAATAAAACAACGATGGATCATTCGATTGACAAGAATTTTTTTATTCAAAAGATAATCTTGTGGCATTACATTGTAAATATGATTTCTGGCATATGACTGCCACGGCTGACTCGGATGTAGTCCAATTTGGACGTCCAATTTTCGATGACTTCTTCCAACATTTGTGGCCGTATATCGGCAATAACACGGCGAATATTGTCTTCAAATGGTCAAGCGTTTGTGGCTTATCCGCATGGACCAATAACTTTACATTGACCCACAGAAAGTAGTCTAGCGGTGTAAGTCACGAGCTGTGTGACATGTTGCGCCGTCTTGTTGAAACCACAGCTCCTGGACATCATGGTTGTTCAATTCAGGAATGAAAAAGTTGGCAATAAAGGCTCTATACCGATCACCATTGACTGTAACGTTCTTGCCATCATCGTTTTTGAAGAAGTACGGACCAATGATTCCACCAGCCCATAAAGCGCACCAAACAATCAGTTTTTTTGGATGTAACGGTGTTTTGACATACACTCGAGGATTATCTTCACTCCAAATGCGGCAGTTTTGTTGTTGAAGTAGCCATTCAACCAGAAGTGCGCTTCATCGCTAAACGAAATTCGCTTATGAAAATCGGGAACAACGGAAATCTCGTGTTGGGCCTATTCGACGAATCTACGCCTTGCTTGATGATCGTTTGGCTTCAATTCTTGCACGAGTTCGATTTTGTAAGCACGCAAACCAAGATCCTTCCGCAAAATCTTTCATAAAGTGGATAAACACAGATCCAATTCCTGTGCTCGATGGCGGATGGACTCATTCGGGTCTTCCTCAATGCTACTACGCTCTACAGTAGCAACAGCTTCTTCTGTACGCACCATACGGCGTCTCTGGGGATGCGAGTTATCAATAAGAGTAAACGTGTTGTGAAAACATTCCATAGTCAATCGAATTAACTGCTCGGATGGACGATTTTGTAGACGATAAAATGGACGTAGTGCGCGATACGTATTCCGCACAGAACCACTATTTTCGAAATAAAATTACATTATTTGCAAGCCTTGTTCAGGCGTGAGTCTATACATGATAAATTGCCAAACCAAACTGAGAATAAATCACTTCTCAGCTGTCCAATCGGTCGCCATATTCAACAGTATTGCCAACTTAAAGTTCTATACTTTTGAAAAAAACACCCGTTATCTGAGATGAAGAACCTTGCCTTAGAATTACCAAGTATTTTCGAAAATTTTCGAGAAAACTTTTTCATCATTCAATCATATCGAAACTGATTCTCAATAGTTTTTGTGTTATGAATAAATTCCTATTCCGATCCTTGAGATCAATTATCATATGAAAAACGAAATGCTTTTGTGAACGTTTCAGACAAGAATCGATCAAAAGCAAAAAGGGTCAATAAACTGGATAAAATTGTCGTGTTTGTACAAATGTAAGATCTCAGTATATTGAGGAATGATGAGAAAGGATCTCCCGGGCAAATTCCTCCAGTTGAACTCGTGAAAAACACAAACAGGAACTGTTGCAACAAGATAGTGAGGTTTGACATGCCGAGGTTTGCCGTCAGGAACTTTCTTCGTCCGATCTATTTCAAGTTGTTGTTGGTTTTTGTCCGAATAAGAAGAAGAGCCAGGCTTTAGCTTCTTCGATTAGTTCGCGTATACACTATCCTCTGAAGTTTTTATTTAGTCGGATTTCATCTCTGATAGTCATTAATTCAGAAGTGACGCAACAGAAGTTGAGAACTCCAAAATAATTTATTCTACGTATTTGTGTAGTTCATGGACAAAAGCCAAGAAAGCTCTTGTGCTAGATTTTGAGAATGATTAAGAATTCAGTGAGAAGCTATCGAAAGTAGTTCCTGTTTTTTTCTTCTGAATATGAAGGATTCTTATGGAATGATAATTAAGAAGTTTATACCCTACGTTTGTTGAACGAGACGCAACTGAAGAGTGACTAGGTGCACGAAACAGTGATTGTCTTGCGTTTCCATTGAATTAACTCACATTGAAACTATGAATACCTCTAACATTGAAAGTTTCATTCGTCCTCAGCAATTGAGATACTACACTTCACAACTTTAACTTGCTCATATCATTACATCCATGGTACTTCACAAAATTCAATTATTCATTAGTTTTGACAAAGTTGTGATATACTACGCAACGTCAACAAAAAAAGAGCTTTTAACATTGAAAATAGCCTGTTTTTGCTGAAAATATTCGAAATAACTATCTCAAACTGGCAATATATTATATATATATATATATATATATATATATATATATATATATATATATATATATATATATATATATATATATATATATATATATATATATATATATATATATATATATATATATATATATATATATATATATATATATATATATATATATATATATATATATCATCAACATCAACCACGTCCGTCCACTGCAGAACTAGTGTCTCCCCTTGTCTTGCCAAGATTTCCTATAGGCAGTCTCTATCTTCCAGGCAACGCCCAGCCAATCCACAAGCTCCTCATCCCATCGATCTCTTAGACATCCTTAACCTTTGTTTGACCTCTTATTCAGCTGCAGCTTATTCCATCTCGAATGATCAGGCCTATCGTGTGTCTTTCTATACTCCGCTGGGATTGGGATGTTTGAACTATTTGGATGTGAGTAGATTTCAAAGTTACGCTGGCGTTGGTCATCGCTGGTGATACGCATTGGTCAAACACTGTGCTCTTCAGGGACAGTGGCATATCTGAATTGAAGATGTATTTCAGTCGACCAACTGAATAACACCTTTTCCGGTGTAATATCCTCGTTTCCAGTGACAATCTGTCCCAGATATGTGTGAGACCGTGCTATTTCTAATGGGAATCCATCCACCTACAGTTGCTCTCTGGTGCAGAAAGGGCTCAGCATCATCTTTGTTTTTGCGGTGTTCATTTCAAGACCTATTTCCTTGCTCGCGATGTTCAGTTCATTGATGCGCTCTTGAGGATCGGTAGCATCGTGAGAGAACAGGACTATATCGTCAGCGAACCTCAAGTGAGTTTAGGCTAAGGTTGCGGCCATTTTTCATTACTCCCTGCTCGCTTCAATCTAGCTTCTGGAACATACACTCAAAAACAGCTGAGAACAGTTTTGGGGAAAACGGGTCTCCTGTCTGAAGCCTCTCATTATTGGTAATTTTCCTATATATATATATATATATATATATATATATATATATATATATATATATATATATATATATATATATATATATATATATATATATATATATATATATATATTTAAAATTGATTTATTGCCTGTATTTTGAATGTTTTTAGCAATAACAGTTTATTATATCAATAAGCGATTAATTAACGAAACGTCAACAAAAATGAAATTTTTCATATTAAAAGAAGCCTGTTATTGCTAAAAACATTCAAAATAATAATATACATGTTTATTCATTCTCTATTTTTTATAGTGGTTCACATTGAAGTTGATCGAAAACAGTTCATCTGCTTCATTTTCTAAAAGCATTGAAACGTAAATTGAATTGTTTCTTGATGAAACTCTCTCAGTTTTGCTGAATTTCCAATTTTCATCGAAATGATGAGTGCTATCTTGACCTCATAAATATTTCTATTGTTTATTAATTCTCTTTTGCATTTTATATTCAAGCGATTATATATCATACTCCTAGGCTAGTACTTGACAAACCTCATTCCTCTCAATATTAACATATTATTTTCTGATCGTGGTGGCTAATGACGTTCATTACCAAGGCCAGCAAGTGCGTAAGTCTACTTTGAAGAGAAGAAATAAGCTATTGTTCATACATTTGATATTGTATCATTATCCAAGAAATTTAGAATTGATATAAGATATAGTCGAAAACCCTGTAGGTTGTAAAAGATTCCATGGTTTATCACAATTTTCTCATGTAACATTTCTATTTGCTATGAAATATTTGTGCAGTATAGATTCATGAATCACAAACTGATAAATTGAATCTTACGTTCTCCGAGAATTGATAAATATTAATGCCCTTTCGGGGCCAGTAACTTGGCTGCCGACGCCATCTTTACAATAAGAAAAACGAATATCAGGATAAATACTATTTTCTCCGATATATCTACACCGAATCACGTCGAGGATTTTGAATTACTTCTACTTCAGCCATATCAAATTTTATTTCATCAATGTTCCTTATACAGTTTGGAATATCGGAGTGAAATTAATGCGATTGCAATATTCATATACTTGTGAAGATTGAGATACACTTCAATTTCATATGATGAAATGTCATATCTTATGTTGAGTTATCACATTTATTATCATAAATTCTGAGATGGGGTCAAAGGGTAACACGAATCTGGAACATCTTCCAATTCCAAATTGGAAAATATTGGATCAATAAAGAACATAAAAATAGAATCAATTATCGAATTTATCGTAACACAAGGAACCTTTTAATTATGGAGAAGAATCTTTATGGATATGTTTCTTCATAATTTCATACGTTTCGTTGTAATAGTGTTGGCGTTTACTTGATGTAAATCCATTATAATTGCATATAAACTAAAATTCAAACAGTTGAACTTTTGATTTTCACTTTATTTCCACTCACAAGAACATATTGTATTCTGTTATTAGCATCTGAAGAAGTCGTTTGTAACGACGAAACGCGTCATACTTCAACAAAGTGTAAATCAAAAGTTCAAGTGTGGAATTTTAGTTTATATTCAGAAGATATATTTTATTTTTGATGAAGAACTTTAAAAAAACCTTTGCGGGAGTGTTCTTTTTTTGTCCATCTCCACGTTCGTACATCTTGAACTTGGCGGCTACGCCGTTCTGATGAGAGCCAATTAGCTCGAAACACGTGTCAATGGCTTTGAATTGCGGCCTATACTGATGATTTCTCCGTTTGGTAGTACTTTCTCCTGCATTAATTTGATTTATATATATACGTCTGCCTGTTCCCAACAGGCACTCAACAAACCAACGGATGTTATATATATATATATATATATATATATATATATATATATATATATATATATATATATATATATATATATATATATATATATATATATCACCATCATCATCAACAACCTCTGTCCGTCTACAGCAGAACGAAGGTCTCCCCCTGTCTTTGCCAAATGACATATCCATAGGGGGTATTTGGCAATAGAACTTCAGCCACCCAATGTGGGTACAGACCTTGTTTTTATTTCTGGTGAGATACAATTTATTATATTGCACGTTTTTTTATTTATATTTATGTTTTATATTTGTATATATTTGGTGACAACCCACTTTCGTGTATTTTAATCTCAGTACTTCGGTCTCATTTTAGCTGATGTAGATGGAAACTCCATCGAAACGTCGACTGTAATATTCTTCGAATTCTAATATATTAATTATATCTGTAAACCAAAATCGATATTTGATATATTGAATGAATTAGACAGGTAAAAACCGAATATTTATATATATATATATATATATATATATATATATATATATATATATATATATATATATATATATATATATATATCAAAATATATATATATATATATATATATATATATATATATATATATATATATATATATATATATTACAATCAAAATGGTGAATCAAACAACAAAAAAGGTTAGCTTACGAAACTGAGGTTTATTCTGAGAGGTTGTTCAATAAAATGAATGAAATTTGTACCAGACCGCATGGTTTAGCTCCAATTGATAACCCACCGAACAGGTTATGTCTGATTTTTACAAATCATTGACAATGACATTATTAAAAGTCAGGTTCGACAGAACGACAGTAAAATACAAAGGAACTAAACACATCAGAGCTACGGTATTGAATATGTGTTGGTTACAATTTGAAATTTGGGTACAATTTCAATCGTCAGAATATTTCGCAAACTCCAGCTGAACACACAAATCCCTGGTAAAATATGAAGCTCTTAAAATTTTTCATGAGTTTATCAAAAATCTACGTCACTAGTCTACGTTAATTAGTCAGTCGCGACTATCCCTACACACACACACACACATATATATATATATATATATATATATATATATATATATATATATATATATATATATATATATATATAAGCGCTACAAGGTGAGATCCTTTGTATACAAATTCTGTACAAGTCGAGATCCGTTTGGTAAGGTGAGATCCGATTTCGGATCTCACCTTGTTTAACGTGTATATCGTCGTGGGTGTGGATAATTTGGCCGAATTAGCCGATTTCCAGATTTTCGGTCGGATCTCGTCTTTCAGCCAAATATCACATTATATACAACTTTAGTTCACCAACCTTCCTATAGGGGGCCGATCTGCCATTGTATAAAAGTTTGATAAATAACGCAAAGTAGAGATCCAAAGGTTTGGCAACATGCACGTCTTGGACTTCTTGTCGTTATCTGTAATATGACACTATCGCGTTGTACTGTATCTCGGCGTTACGTTTGAATTCGGTGTTTAGGTATGAAAACAAATGGATTTTGATGGTTTATCGAAAGTAATGTATTATAATGTAAATATTATCGATTCATGAAGAGCAATATCTACTCGTTAGAGTTTCAGAACTTATTCATTTAGAATACATTTGTTTGGACAGAATTGAAGTTCATTTTTATTTGAATTACTTTTGGATTTAATTTTTTTCTATGACTCCGTAAAATATGAACGAGGGGTCATTGGATTCGGAGGAGTATGTATATTATTACTGTCATTAGATTATTTTAGAAAAGAATCAAAAGGAAATAAAAATTTATCTCGAAACAACTCATTTCACGAAACTGTTGGAACGAAATTCATTATTTTTCTATTGAGATGAGAATAAGTTAGTGATAGTTAATACAACTAGTTAATACAAATATATTCAATAAAAAATATTACGTCAACTTCTATAAGATAATAAAAATCCGGTAAGTAATTAGTGTAAATAATCTACTAATAGAATAAAATAATATTATATACTCTTCCGAATCCATGGTCCCCTCGTCATAGATGAATGAACAAATAATTAATGGTGTAGTGACTCTAAAACGCTTTCGGCTCTTTGGTGCTGGTGGGTTCTATTCTCATCATGATCTTGGGCCGTTTGGAAACGGCGTTAAACTGCAGGTGCAACTTTCGCTCAAGCACAGAGTGCCTCTGTTTATAATAATAACTAACATTCTTCAAAATTAAGTGAAATTGTTTTCATTGGTTTTGCATAAGTTTCCTAACTATTTTTCTTACATGAGCATGAGTATTACTAGTGCGAAAATGTTAAATGAAACATCTACGCTTTTTTTCCTTTTTGGAGCTATTTTTGAAAGGTTTCCGAAAAAACTCTTGTTGGAAAAATTCTTCCGATCACTTCGTTATGAATGATTTTCTTGGGTTGAATTCTAGATTGAATTTTTGATATTCAACCTGAGTAAATTATTCATGACAAGTGATAAATAACCATTTTCACATATCCTAAATCTCTTTTGAAAACCTTCAATCATAGATACAGAAAAGGGAAAAATTTCAATTTCCTTCATGTTCAAGTAGGAGAAAACTGTTAATCTACTGATGCAGAATTGATAGAAAAATCGCGATAAAAATTTTTGACTTCGGAATATTGTCCGCTCATCTTTTCATAAGATGCCTGAATATTTTCAAGTTTAATTTTTCTAAGTTGAAGTAGTTTAACTACTTGATATTCAATTATAGCAGGTGCAGAGATAGCCAACCTTGCGCAATCCATAGATCCTATATTCATCTGTATTTTTAACTCAAAGGGAAAAAATTGGACGAAAGTCATAAAGTTTATAGAGGCCCGGAAATATGTCTTCTTTAAGTTTCATATGCAACAGTCCAAACTCCCTATGTGGGGAACATTGAGAAATATATTGTTGTTTGGATAAGATATTCCTTTATTGTATACATTGATAAGCCATTATAGACTAAATACTTTAAATTGGCGGGTATGAGTATTACGTTGAAATATGAAATGCCTAGACAAGCTGCATCGAAATGCTAAAAATGTAGCGTTCTGCTTATGTTGCAGAACAAGAAGATCTAATCAATTTCAAATTGAAGTAATTTATGTCTTGACATGTTAGAAGGTTAATATATTTTCATGAATAAACGTTGAATTGGAATGCCTATCCGAATATAACATATATTCCTCATTCGACAACAGATTATACCGCCATATCCCGGTTTTTACATATTTATGAGGTGTGTTATAGTAGAAAAAAATCTTTTCAATATTTTACTTTTACTATATTGATAATGATAAGCACATGTGAGTGATCGCAAACGTATCCCCCAATACTGCAGTGTGTAGTTATTGAATTGGAGGGAATGAACCCCGAACAAAATAGAAAAGAGTAGCATTTATAAACAAGGTGATTCAGTAAAGTATTCAGATCAATACAACTTAAATCTTTAATAGTTTATCATACAATGTAAGTCGAAATGTGAATATTTTTGTATTCATTTTTCAGAGAATCTTGTTGCTCGTGGAAGTTCTTGATGTTATACGCGAGAAATGACATTAATGCCGAAATTTAGAGCGCTCATTTCAAATATACATATTCAGAACATATTTAGAATAATTGGGCAATTCGAATATTCACGCTGAAACTGATTCATATTTCGCGAAACAATTACATACATAAGGAATTAGGTACTTATATAATTTTACACAATTTATTTCAATGAGTGCAATAGTTGACATTGACCTCAGAAATAATGCAGAACAACGGGTCAAGTATTTCTTATTTGAACAGACAGAAGACACCCATTTGAAATATAGTTTTTTGTCGAATAGATGACTAGTTGTAGTAGTTCCTGTTGTCTCTGATGTGGGAAGAAAAACATTTCGTGAAATGGCAAAGATATTATAGAATGCAAGATTTCCATATTCACGAAAAAATTTGCAGGTATCTGATGAACTGCTTTTTCTTAAGATCAAGTGTGAGCAGACATCATTAGATTAGTCAGAATCTAAATGTTTACTCTACTAAAATGCAACACCATAATACGTAGGTCAATCGATATTTGTGAATCCATATCAAGTAATGCTAATATTTCAGAAAAGTATTTATATATCAGATATCAGTTTAATTATCAGATCTGATAATACAACTTTCAGCTGACTAAGATTCTCTTACAGTGCGAGTCGAAAGATCAATATTCTTGTATTCATTTTTCAGAGCATTTTATTACTCATGAAATGAAATAGCGTGAATTTCTGTAATTCTCAATGTTATAGAGAGGATATGATGTTAGTATCAAACTTTTTTGTCCTTATTTCAAAAATACTTTCATAACATATTTCGAAAAATTTTACATTTCGAATATTCACGCTCAAATGAAAATTGATCTGTCACAAAACACCTACATATATGAGGAATTATATCATATTCGACAATATAATATGATATAATTATTCATTCATATTTTCATTGATTTGTCTGTTTAGGTGGATCTACATTTTTATTGATCTGTCTGTTTAGGTGGATATATGTTTTTATTGATCTACTGACTAGCTGGATGTATATTTCTATTGATCTGGCAATAAATGACGATAAAATAAGTGCAATAGTTGACCTCAAAAATAATACAGAACAACGTGTGAATTATTTCTTATATTGAAAACGTCTTCAAGACATACAGGTCTCTGTTAGCAAATGTTTGAAATGTGGTTTTCTGTAGAAAGGATGATAAAAATTTCACCTATATGGTGCAAAAACTTCTGATAAGTAACAAAGCACGAAAGAAATATAGTTACCAATTTCAAATGTTTTTCATTTCCTGGCGCCCCTGATGTGGCAAGAAACAAACGTTTCGTAAAATGGCTATAGATTAAAGAATGCGTTGTTTTCAATAACTATTAAGTTTCGTGTACTTGCTGAAATTGTGTAAACTTTTTGTCTTTGAATGACGATAAGGTACTATGATAAATAGGTTCATGCATAATTTCACCGCTCAAATTTTGGAATTTCAAATACACTGAAATGATATCTCCCTGGAATTAATTTTCCGCTCAGATCGCTAAGATCGATTTCGAACCATTAAAAGATTTTCTTTAGGATTATTATTTTTAATCGGTACAAGCAGAATGTTATAAATATAAAGACAAACTGTCGCAGCAAGTCCAAACAATTCTATCACACACAAATTAGAACTGTAGAGTATGACACACTTCGTATTTTATATTTATTCATTTATAATCATGACCATCATCATAATTTCACATTATTATATATTTGAATATAAACTTAAATTCGAACACGTGAACTTATAATTTACACTTTATTGACTACATAGCATGATGCGTTTCGTCGTTACAAAGGACAAAATAATGATTATTCTATTAGTATCTGAATAAGTCGTTTGTGACGACGAAACTTGTCATGCTATGTAGTCAATAAAGTAAATCATAAGCTCAAGTGTTTGAATTTGAGTTTATATTCAATTATGATGGATTTACATCAGGCAAAGACAATACTATTAAATATTATTATATATAATGTCCACTACATTATTGTAGTGAACAATATAATTATAATTATAATTATGTTATTTTTTTAAATTCATGAAATGTGTTCAAATCTTGAGTGATTCCATTCAACAATCTGGAAAATAAATAATTGGAACAATTCTTTAATATCAAAAATTTATTAATGAGCAATATATTATATGTACATATATCATTATGAATTACTTATGTATCAATTACTATTGCTAATATAGATGAAGGCTTCAATTTGAGCCGAATACCTACCTGTTGTGAAACAAATGAGTTTTTGTTGAGCTTCTATGCGATAATTTTTTTTTGTTCGTCTTTTAAAATTCAACGCATTTTCAGAATGTTCATTTTCACTTCTATTCCAAACCTCTCGATCGATTAAGTTCATTCAAATGCTTCATCCGCTCACATATTATTGATGTTTGTTTCGTTTCCTTATGTTGATTAACTACCGCTGACTGTTCCGAGGCTATGTTCATGTGTTGTATTCCTCGGAGTTTACTAAACATACGATATCTTTTCAGGTTGATCATTTACCAAATCTCGTAATTAAATATTGAACCTCTCAAGAATTTTTCCTTATTCTTCCAGCGTAATTTCTATTTCTATATTCATGAGTAGCCTGATAAATTATTGATACCTTCCCATAAATACGTATATAAAATGTGTGTATAAAAGCTACTTTTTTTTTAGCATAGAATTAACATTCACGAAGATTATATCAATGTTATTTCCAACATTATTTCCTTTTATGAATTAATTTCACTACCACTAGTCGTAATTTCTTCAGTTTATATTAATTTGTTTCAAATTTGCATTATGATATATTATATAGTATGGCCAAATAAATTTCATTCATAAAAAAAATGATAATACTTGATAAGATAAAAATTATAAAACTAATAATACTTTCTTCACATACATTACAAAATGCATGAATGCACGAATTGTAGCATATGACTTCAAAATATGAACCAAGCATACAATATAAAATATAATATGAAACTTTCCCGAAACTGTAAAATCCGGTTTAACAATCGATACTTGTCAACGATACATAATGCAAATATTTCTGGGTAACATTTATGAACCAGGTGATTCAGTGAAGTATTCAGATCAATACAACTTAAATCTTTAGTATCAGAGAATATGACTTCAAAATATGAACCAAGCGTACAATATAAAATATAATATTAAAATTTCCCGAAACAGTAGAATCCGGTTCAACAATGGATATTTGTCAACGATACATAATGCAAATATTTCTGAGTAGCATTTATAAGCCAAGGTGATTCAGAAGATTATTCAGATCAATACAACTCAAATCTTCAATATCAGAGAATATAATTTCAAAATATGAACCAAGCATTCAATATAATATATAATATGAAACTTTCCCGAAACAGTATAATCCTGTTTAACAATCGATATTTGTCAACGATACATAATGCAAATATTTCTGAGCAGCAAATGATTTAAATGATTATTTAAATGTTTATAAACATAAACCAGGTGATTCAGTAAAGTATTCAGATCAATACAACTTAAATCTTCAATAGATTCTCATACAGTGTAAGTCGAAATGTCAATATTTTTGATTTTCATTTTTCAGACAATGTTGTTGCTCATGGAAGGTCTTGATGTTATACACGAGAAATGATGTTAAATCGAAATTTAGAGCCCCCATTTCGAAAATATATTCAGAACATATTTAGAATAATTGTGTAATTCGAATATTCACGCTGAAATTGATTCATATTTCGCGAAACAATTACATATATAAGGAATTAGGTATATAATTTTCCACAATTTATTTCTATAAGTGCAATAGTTGACATTGAATTCAGAAATAATGTAGAACAACGGGTCAAGTATTTCTTATTTGAACAGAGACAGAAAACACTTATTTGAAATATAGTTTTCTGTAGAATAATGACAAAAATTTTAACCATAAGGTGCATGAAATCCTCACAAGTATCGATAGCTAAAAGAAATATATTTTTTGTTAAGCCTGTTTTATATTATACTTAAATTTCGATTGTCTTTCATTTCCTATTGTCCCTGATGTGGGAACAAACATTTCGTGAAATGTCTAGAGATTATAGAATGCAAGATTTCCATATTTACGAAAAAATTTGTAGGTATAATATAAACTGCTCTTTTCTAAGGATGAAGGCTGAGCAGACAAAATATCATTTTATTAGTCAGAATCTAAATGTTTACTCTACTAAAATGAAACAGCATAATACGGTAGGTCAATCGATATTTGTGAATCCATATCAAGTAATGCAAATATTTCGGAATAGTATTTATATATCATGTGATATCAGTTAAATGATCCGATCTGATAATACAACTTTCAGCTGACCAAGATTCTCTTACAGTTCGAGTTGAAAGATCAATATTCATTTTTAACAGATTTTTATTGCTCATGAAATGAAAGAGCTTAAATTTCTGAAATTCTCAATGTTATACAGGGTATATGCTAATAGTATCAAACTTTTGTGTCCTTATTTCAAAAATACATTCATAACATATTTCGAAAAATTTTACATTCTTAATATTCACGCTCAAATGAAATTCGATTCATCTGCCACAAAACACCTACATATATGAGGAATTATATCATATTCGATAATATAATATAATATAATCATTTATTAATATTTTCATTGATCTCATGGCGCCCCTGATGTGTCAAGAAACAAACGTTTCCTGAAATGGCTATAGATTAAAGAATGCGTTGTTTTCAATAACTATTCAGTTTCGTGTATTTGCTGAAATTGTATAAACAAATGTCTTCAAATGACGATAAGGTACCATGATGAATAGGTTCATGCATAATTTCAACGCTCAAATTGTAGAATTTCAAATACCCTGAAATGATATCTAGATATTCTCCCTGGAATTAATTTTTCGCTCAGATCGATAGGATCGATTTCGAACCATTGAAATAATCACGCAGTTTATTTTTTTTTCTAAGAAAGAAATAACATTCTGCGGTACACGCGCAGAATGTTATTAATATAAAGAGAAACTGTCGCTGTCCAAACAATTCTATCATACACAAATTAGCACTGTAGAGGAATATGAGACACTTCGTATTTTATATTTATTCAACTATAATCATGACTCTAATCATAATTTCACATTATTAAATATTTGAATATGAACTTAAATTCAAACACTTGAACTTATGATTTATACTTTATTGACTACATAGCATGATGCGTTTCGTCTTTACAAACGACTTCTTCAGATCTGAAAAGCAAACGAAGTGTTATCAGATCTTATAAAGTGCACTAGTCACATGAAGGAAACGTACGTCTCCTTAGAAAAACTGAACTAAACGCTCACTTAATATTTATTACCAATTCTTGCGAAATATTTTGATCGCGTTGTATCTATATGGATCCTGAAAAAAATTCCTAAAGTATAATAGGTGGGTAGGTTATTAATCACGAACAAAAAATGAAAAAAATTATTTTCTGGTTGTTCTAACCTGAGAAGTTATTCTATATAATATAATATATACTGTTTGTAATATTCATAACAAATAACATTTGTTCATTCATTCAAATTATCTATATTATAACAGTCATCAGATCATTTCAATTATTATAGCAGAAAAGAACTTCATTTTCATCATAATAAATCATTCATTTGCTTTTCATCATTATAGATTATTTATTTGCAGTCAACTATAATTTAGTAAAACGAATGCATTCTCAAGTGAACAGTTGATTAAGAAGAGAGATACGTGTTGAAATTCCATGTCAAAACTATGAATTTATTAGACACATTTCAAGAATTTCACATTATTATATATAATGTCCACTACATTATTCCAGTGGACAATATACTTATAATTATGCAATTTTTTTAAATTCCTGAAATGTGTTCAAATCTCGAGTGATTCCATTCAACAATCTGGAAAATAATTGGAACAATTCTTTAATATCAAAAAATTATTAATTAGCATTATATATAGGTATATATCATTATGAATTACTTCTGATCAATTAAAATGGCCTATACACATGAAGGCTTGATACACAATTTGATTCGAATACCTATTCTGAAACTAATGAGAGTGTTTTTGTTGAACTACTATGCGATAATTTTTTTTGTTCCTCTTTTAAAATTCAACCCATTTTCAGAAATTTCATTCTCACTTCTATTTCAAACCTCTGGATGGATTAAGTTCATTCAAATGCTTCATCTGCTCACATATTGTTGATTTTTGTTTCGTTTCCTTATCTCCAACTTGATTATTTACCGATGACTGTACGGTTTTATGTTTTTACGCCGACTTTATGTTTATATGTTCTATTCCTCCAAGTTAACTAAACATACGATATCTTTTCAGATTGATCATTTACCAAATCTCGTAATTGAATATTGAACTGGTCAAGAATTTTTCCTCGTTCTTTCAACCTAATTCCTGTTTATATATTCATGAGTAGCCTGATAAAATATTGATACCTTCTCATAAATAGGTATATAAAATGTGGTTTTCACTTTTATTTCAGCTGTTATAATAGAATGGTACTATTGAAGCGAATAATTCATACATATTGATGAATTATATTATCCACTTCGAATGAAAGCTTCAGTGTAAAGAAACTTCCTCCGAAATTTGTTAGTGAATGAACATTTTCATCTTGTTCAGTTTCTTCAGTAAAAATATCATCATTTCTATGTTAATCTATCTTGTGTATTTCTATACTTTTGTATTTATGTAAATCTGAATTATTTTCATTGGAGCCATTCCCCTCATTATTCTGTTTCTAAACCTTCATCAGGATAGTACATATTCTTCACAATGATCTCACTCGAAAATTTTATTTAATACCCAAATTTTTTCTTCCTTTATTATTTTTTCGTTTAAATCGTCAAGCTGATTATGAAATTTCAGATAATATTTGAAAAAAAATTATACAAGAGGTATGCCTTCTACTGAAAACTCAAAGCAATTCTATGAGTAAGAAGTAGGGTATTCCACAGAGTGTTTCTCATTTTAAAGTATTCTGTAGAGTACTCTACTCTGTAAATTAGCCTATAAGAGCCCCGTTTAAAACAAATTCTCAGCTACAGGATAGAATTGGACATTTCCGGATAACGTTAATAGTAACAAATTTGAGGCTTATATGCCTCACATTGTTATCTGTAATTTCTTGAAAAATTTTGAGCTAAGCTACATTTATTTTAGCGTAGAATTCACATTCAAGAAGATTATATTAATGTAATTTTCAACATTAATTTTTTGTATGAACTAATACCACCTACCACTTGTCATATTTTGTTATATTTCCTCAGTTTTTATTAATTTTTCTCAAATTTGCATTATGATACCTTTTGTATTGTGAAGTTACTCTCACGTACAAGTTTTGAACTTCAGTGAGTTAATCAGTTTATTTGAAGTTATTCATTGTAAGAAATAATGTAATCCATATAATATAGCCAAATAAACTTCATTCATATAAAAAAAATGAAACACTAATAATACTTTTTTCACACACATTACAAAATGCATGTGAATGCACGAATTGTAGCATTTTCTTTTCATCAATAAAATCTTGAAAGTCATACAAAAGCCATGTATCCAAACAAATCAATATGTTATCGAAAGAACTAAGTTACCTTCAAAAGTCGAACAAAATTTTTCTTTCAACGACATATAACGAAAAATAGCACAATGCTCAACGTGATATATGAGAAACTTCAATGAATGAATATTCTCAATTTGCATATCCTGCAGAAATATTCGAAATATTTTTCAATTTTTTTCGATTTATAAACGAAATTCTGCATGAAGTGACAAGTTCGCTGTATTTAATTTTGTATGATATATGCCATCAAGAAAGGAACTTGTGAGAAAAACGAGTATCACAACGCACATCTTCTACCGAAAAAATTTGTGAAATCCACGTTGTGCAAGATGAACAACGCGAAATGTCAAATACTTAAATGACTAAATCATTCACGTTTTGATTTTCCATCAGAAATAATCACAGTAATTATATATCATCTTGTTTCGAGTTGTAAACGAAATTCTGTATAAAGTGGCAACATCGCTGGATTTCGTCTTGTACAGCGTATCTATACAAATAGTATATCGGATCTCGTCTTACTTACATTTATCATGGATCTCTACTTACCTTCATACTTGGTGTATGAAAAAATTTTAATTTATCTTACCCCTCGGTTCATATCATTGACCAGTACGCATCTTTAGACTAATTTGTGAAAACAATTCAAAGCTAAAGTGATTTCTACTAGTGGATCTCAGGTTGTCTATCATATGTACGGATCTCACCTTGTACTGAATACATGTATATATATATATATATATATATATATATATATATATATATATATATATATATATATATATATATATATATATATATATATATATATATATATATATATATATAGAATATATTCTCCATCAAGTGTGGCATCGATTTCAATATTTCTCTAACATTTATCCTTTGAAGGATAATGGAGACATCACATCGTACACGTTCACATATCTAGCTCTACTATAAAATTCTCTTGATTAATTTGAATTTTTCAAATGAATGTTCTAGTGTTCATTTTTCAAATATTTCATTCAGTGCCATAGTTAGCGCTGCAATGAATTTTATATTGTAATAACACCCATATTTATATAATTATTATAGAAAATAATTGCAAGAAGTTTCTTTCTCAATGTTCTGAATTTTCATTGCTCATATTTGGATTTTTTTCTTGTTCATGCTATTTGAGTAAGTTTTTTCACAGAAGTGTAAATGAATTCAGTGAATAAACATTATTTTTCATTCGATATAAATTTCATTTGTTCTTCTTTTTTATTGAATTATATAAAGGTGTATCCCGTTTCAATTAAATCGAGAAATTGATACTTCTATAGAATCAGTCTGCCTTCATCAATTGGCTGCGAGCAATTTTCTGGAAAGAATTCTCAGATGTCGATAAATATGCTATATTTGGAGGTAGACTTGAGAAACAAATCAGATTCTGCAAAATCTATTCAAATGTTGGATTTCAACCAACGCTTTGGCCTGCTCCTGTGAGAAATGGAAAAAACACTTCAATAAACTTACCTGTTATCTGAATCTACCAAACGGATTCAATTTTCTGAATAGAACTAATTTGAAGCGGAACGAATTTGATCAAAGTTTCAAACTGTGCTTTCATGATGAACTTTTTGCTAATAAAACTAGAAACCGAACACCCATTCTGTGGAACCTAATTAGTTTTAAATCCAGAGAGGATGATTTTGCAGAATTCAATTTTGCTGTATTAAAAAAATTCGGGCAGATCACTAGCAATGCTTTACGTTAACCATTCATTATCAATGCTGATGGAAAGCATCTCATGGTCGAATGAAATTGAATAGGTTATAATTGCCTTCACTTTTCCGACGACCACTTTCAAGGAATGTCTTTTGGGAATTTGAATTGATAATGGAAAAATATAGATTGAATTGGGCAGTGGAATCAGTACCTTGAATGTTAAATCTGGAGACAACACTATATCATCATTACAATCAACTAAGTTTCTTGGAATATATGTAGAAAGAAATTTTAGATGGACAACATTGATGTTTCATTTAAAAAATTGAGTTACTCATTTTTTGCATTCTCTAGAATTAAAAATATTCTACCTAGAAACTGAGTTATGAATGTGTATTACAGTCTTGTATATAGTCATCTAAATTATAATATTCTGCTCTGGGGCTGCTCTACAAAAATAAATAGGGTGTTTATTACACAGAAGCGAATACTTCGATTTATATCCAATATTCTTCAACGAACATCTTTTAAACCTATCTTCATTAATAATTACATACTCACCCTAAATTGTTTATATATTTATGTTGAATATTATTATTTTCTTCAACACATATTATTGTTCATAATATGTGTTGAAGAAAATTAAGATAGGTTCATTAAATTGAATATTCAACAAGGAACAATGATGTGCTGCTTATTCCTAAGAATAAATCAGCTGAATTTCAGTATTTACTCTATTATCAGAGTATAGAAATCTTTATATTGATAAGTATTAATTAATGAGTCACAAACTAAGTGTCATCTCATTTATATTTCGATTCAATGCGAATTTTCATCAGGATGCTGGAAAATTCAAATGAAGTACATGAAAATTCATTTTCATCTAAGATTTTACATACCTATCAACCACCATCAAGATGAAAAAAATATATAAATTATCGTAAGTGCAAAATCCGAAAGAGCTAACCGTATATGTCGAAAAAAGCAATTCACAAACTGCATTTGTAGGTTAGAGACCAGACGGAACATATTTGAAAAGCACAGAAAACAATCACGGTACAAGAATCTTCTGCCTTTGTCCATAGACAGTAAATAGGGGTAAAATTTACACCTATATGTCTGGTGCCTATAACATTTTGGTTCCAATACTATGTAAGCATCCCTTGTACGACTAATATCTGAAGCAGCGTTGTAACAACAAAAACTTTGGACTGCATCCTTCAAATTACATTCTCTAAATTCCTTTCAAGCTACTTGCACTTGTTCACTTCCATTAGAGTTGTCCAATTTAAGCACAGCGATCAGATGTTCTTTATCAGAATATAAAATTACTATCTGGATGCTATCTCCTTTACATTTGCGCACATCTAAGCTGCCAAACGTTTTCCATGCCAATGAACAGCTACAATATTCAGCACGTCGTGTTGAAGGACAAGTTTGACAGCTCCTACATACTTTTTTCGTTTTTAAGGACATACATATGGGATAATCGTCAGTATTGACTCCTAATGTGAAAATAATAAAAGAAGGTGATAAAATTTCGGCTCATTGACGTGTTTTTCTCTCCTTTTTTTTTCAACTCCTGTGGGTTGGGGAAGGCATTTTGCCTTCCCCAAAATGAACTTACAAGACGATTCGTCTTGCAAATTAATTTTTTCCGAATAGAATAAAATAGAATAGAATTTATTACATCCATTTAGACAATTATATAATTGTGTTGGACAAGTCAGACATAAGTAATATTATTGTCGGTCAGGTACTCTCTTACACTATAGTAACAATTTTTCAGGAGCACCGATTTTACAATTTTCCTAAACCTAGCAGGACCAAGGCATTTGAATGCATAAGGTAGATGATTATATAATTTGATGCATTGATACGCTGGTGAATTTTCATACTTCTCCGAGCTATGTCCAGGAATGAACAAAGTTTTTACATTTCTTGTGTTATGACAATGAAAGCTACTCAATTTTACAAACTTGCCTTCATTTTCCTTAACATAGATTAAACAACTATAAATGAATATACAAGGTGTAGTCAATATTTTATTCCCAATAAATGCACCCTTACAAGATTCTCGAGGACCTAGTCTGAAAATAGTTCTGATTAAACGTTTTTGAGGTATGAAAACTCTTTGACTATCAACAGAGCTACCCCATAACATAATATTATAATTGATGTGACTATATGCAAGCGCGTAGTAAACTTCCATAATTTTATTGATTGCATAAAAAGCTGAGCTAAGTTTTTTAGTCACAAAGTCAACATGTAAGGACCATCTGAGGTCTCGATCTAATAAAATTCTCAGAAATTTAACATGATCGCATAAAAACAATTTTTTGCTTTTAAACTGAATGAACATTCCATTATCTACAATATATGATGGATTAAAAATTAAACATTTAGTTTTACTGGTATTTAATATTAATGCATTAAACTGACACCATTTTTTAAACTCTCCCAATATCATTGAACATTTGTCCAAGAGTTTTTCAGGACTCCGCGCTGTAATGACTACCGAGGTATCATCGGCAAAAAAAGTCATTTTATCTGCTTCTACATAGTCGGGCAAATCATTAATAAATAAAAGAAACAAGAGTGGACCGAGCACGGAGCCCTGTGGGACTCCCAAATTTGTACTTTTTTCGTGAGACCATAAAAATAAGAAGATGAATTTTCCTGATACGATGAATTCTAAACAGTAACGGATGCAAAATAATTAGCCTTACGTTCTTGTTTCTCGATACTTCTGAGGCGCGATTTTTTCTCTTTGTCAATGAACTTTTCATCCATTCCAGCTTTTTGACCAGGTGTACCTGACTCTCTCTGAGCCAGCTAGCAAAAATTCAAATATGAAGAATACTCATCAGTTTCTTCGATTTTGTTCCTAATATACTAAAATGCTAGATTCGCATACCTCATTTGTGTGGTCATCTCGAAACGCCATCAACTGTAGTCTGATTATTGATGATTTATCGATATACCCCGAGGTAGAGAAGAATGATGGATCATTTTGTTTATACTTTTCATTTTGAATACTTGACAGTTTGAGGTGCCTTTTAGAATTTTCATGTTTTCAATTGCTTGAAAATTTCTTTGAATGAGTGAAAATTAATTATTTGGTTGAGATTACAAAATGAACAATTCCGAAATCTGAAAATGTTTATTGTCAAAAAGTGAATATTTAATGGCTAATTAGATTTTGTTAGATATGAGGCATAAGATTTCCAGATAAACTTTTTGAGAATACTCATATAGAGAAAACTAAAGAATCACGCGAATCTTTGCCGATGTTACTACCCGCCTAAGCTTCTCGTATCTGCCAGAATCGTAGAACTATAAAATTGCCAAAGTTTGTAATAGATCGCTTCGATTCAATTAAATTTTCGGTAGCTCGCAGTCAAATTAGAATTATAGAGAAAATAAAACACATCCAGTCGACAATTTTGGCCATCTGTGCCTGGCAACTAACGAAGGCAATGCAGAACTTTCAACTGAGCAATCGAGCTATGGGCAATTTTCATCACATCTGGATTTTGCGCCAAGAATTCCTTATAACACGAAAACTTGCTGTTGAATGTATTTTAGACTGTCTTCAGGTAAACAGATGGCCAAGAATGTTAATTCTTCGAGTTAGAAATAAATTTAGACAAGCACTATGTGAATTCAGTTGTTTAATTGCCCTGCGGATAATATAGTTGGAAGTTGCGGAAACGTTTCTCTATATCTGATATAATTCCAATATAAATATGTCTCTTTATCTCTCTTTATATATTTTATTGATTTTCAATATTCAATAACAATGTGAGTACATTGGTTTCAACAAAATAGTTGCTGAAAGTTGGTTATGGTAAGAACATAGAAGAGAGAATGCATTCCACTTGGCTTGGTTTCACGAAATTCATAATAAAAACTTGACAGTTTAGTCTTGAAAATGAGCTAACGCTCGAAACATGTTGACTATTCATATTGTTAAATAAATCGTGAAACATTAAGCCAAGAGTTTAATTTAATTTAATAATAAATTAATAAATGCGAGTTCGTAGTCGAAAACATGGTAAAATCAAACTATGGGGTACCTTTAACATGATGGCACAGTCGGTTTGCTGCTGAAACATTGCCGCAACAAATTACCTATTGCTTGGCCTAATTTGATTCATTTACTCATGGAATCATTTGGATCATTTACTTGGAAAGTAGAAATAGGCGTTGTGAACAAGAAGAAATAATAACCTTATTATCAAGAAATAATAAGAAAAGGAATGAAGAGAGATCTTCATTCTCAATTTTGTTTTGTATTCTTGAATCAGAAAGATCTTCAATAGAAATTTTTAATAAAATTATATAGTTTCACTCCTTATATTGTACATAATCTGGTGAATTTATATACGTCTTTCCAATTTTAGAGCTAGTCGGGCCGATCGCCAACATTCCATAGGGTAGGACGTTATAATATATTTATATTTAGAACATAATTTCGATTATAAACTGCAAAACGCATTTGACAAAATTTGTCAGTATTGTGTGTCGTTTTATTTTCAATTTTTCTTGTGTGTTGATAGCATCGAAAATATATCGTGTGTATCGAAGAATTTAGCAGAAATTGAAAAATGTTTTCGATACATACCAAAATATAGTAAAAAACCAATCGATTGACTTCAGAAAACGTCGCACTACATAATGGTAGAAACGCAAAAATATTTCTGCGTAATATTTCCTGATTCGTATTCGGACGGTTTTCTTGAAGGCGAAGGCGCATCATTTCGTCCTCGAGTACGTTGGGTGGCGTTATGTGCAGTCATTTTTATACTTCCACACTTTTCGATCAACTGCTGCCTCTCTGGTACGTTTCCTGAATGCTAAACAAAGCAATATAAACAAACATTCTTCATGTCAGTTTCTGTGAAAATATATGAGACGACAGTGCTATCCATGTTTGCCCGAATGGACACTTTTCAAGTTTCTCTAGATGTAATTTGAGGATATTATGTTGAATCTCCTTGTTTTTGATGCAACTGAACCAGTATATACATATACAGTGTGTTTCTGAAGTGATCTGAAACGTTATATGAAATATTATTTTGAGGAACTTGTCTTTCAATTGTTAGCTGAGTTTCGCTACTTTCAACAATAATATAATAATAAAAATGATAATATATATTTTTGAAATAATTGTTACATATATAACACAAACATAATTAAGTAAGTTATGGCCACTCTGGCGATGCCAGTCTGTGGGGCTACAAGAATTTATATAAACCAAAGCAGAATTTTCTCAACCGTTATTACATTATACTGCATTAAATCGGCCCCCGCAAATAATTTTCTATAAAAAAATTTGAATAAAAAATTTAGAAATCAAGGATTTCATCACAAAATGACTCAAACCCAAACAAAATCAAAGGTGAACATAGCTAGCTCTGCTACAATATTCTTCCGAATAATTCGTCAAAAATTATTGAAAGAAAGTTATAGTGTACTTTGATAGCGAATATCTACAAGTAGTATTATCTACAAGTGCCATAATATAGTATGAGAAGTACAGATTTCTTTTTCTTGTAGTGAATTTATAACCTAGTATAGGTTCAGAAATAAGTTGTGGAATAACCTGTATTTGAAAAGTAAATGTTCATAACAAAACTTATGAAATATGCTTAGAGGATATTCTATTATTATGTCACAATTTAACGTGATGAACATTGTTTATCTATAAAATAGTGGCTTCTTATGTATCATTAAATTTAATTTTGGATTGAATTGCAGACAATTTAAATTTTGCTACCAATGAGCTATATACAGATGAACCCAACTTCTTGGACATGATGTTGGATAAGAAGTTCTCCCAATAACATCATATCGACTTAAGCGAATTGGAATATATATGCAAATATGAAAGATTCAAAAAACTCTTTCGTTCAATGTATGCATTATCATTACATAGTATAAACGAAATCGCTTTCTCTGTCCCTATATCCCTATGTATGCTTAAATCTTTGAAACTACGCAACGGATTTTGATGCAGTTTCTTTAATAAATAGAGTGAAGAGAAAGGTTTATATGCATAATAACATTCATTAAATAGTGGAGAAATAGTATTATTTTTGAGGTTTCTAATGAGATGTCGTAAATGATTACATTTTTTCTACTTACTTTGCAAACGAAAGCTGAATCGTACGAGATTTACCATAATGATGTACAAAACATTTTACACATTGAAATGGTCTACAGAAAACTCCGCTATGGTATATGTCTATCTCTGATGGATATCCTACAATAACATTTTTTTGTCATTTACTTTTTACGACAAATAATGGCTAATTTTCGAAGCGATTTTAACCAATACAGCATTAAATATATATATATATATATATATATTTTTTCAGTGTTTAATTGGGATTGCAGGAAAATATAAATTTCTTGTCAGTCTTGAAATCAGTATTGAAAATGAGCTCACGCTCGAAATATCTTGACAAGTTTATATTGTTGAATATAATCGTGAAATATTAAGCCAAGAGTTTGATTTGATTTGATTTATATATATATATATATATATATATATATATATATATATATATATATATATATATATATATATATATATATATAAGGAAATGAATTTTTTTGTGCTTTTGGCACTGAATGAAATATTTAAGAAAATGAACACTAGAGCATTCATTCGAAAAATTCAAGTTAATCAAGAAAATGTTATAGTAGAGCTAGATAGTGAACGTGTACGATGTGATGTCTCCATTATCCTTGAAGGGATAAATGTTAGAGAAACATTGAAATCGATGCCACACCTGATGAAAGTGCGAGACATATATGTTTCGTTCTGCAAGAAACTCGTCAGAAGTGAGGAAACGATTTCAACCCCCAAGCATGTTCTTGTGACTCCAAGTGGAAGACCGTAGAGTTATGAACACTCCACAATTCCATCTATGGGAATCAGTAGAAAACACCTCTCAGATTACAGACACACCAAGCATCGAAATTTCACATGTCTTCTATACCCGTAGGTAACTACTAAATTGCAATGTCTATTCGACAAATATCATCGAACGATGTTTTAAAATGTCAATAGGTTGCGTTAGTAGTACGCTCGCGTTTATTCCCGTATTTCGATGGACGTGGTGCGACTGAGAGTTCCTTGCAGAACGAAACATATATTTCTCGCACTCCCATCAGGTGTGGCATCGATTTCAATGTTTCTCTAACATTTATCCCTTGAAAATAATGGAGGCATCACATCGTACACGTTCACATATCTAGCTCTACTATAACATTGTCTTGATTAATTTGAATTTTTCGAATGAATGTTCTAGTGTTTATTTTCTTGATATATATATATATATATATATATATATATATATATATATATATATATATATATATATATATATATATATAAATATATATATTGTAAAGAATAAATTAAAAAATTAATTTTCAGTGTTTTGTTAACTTTGAATTCCTCCATCGTTCACAGCCCTCCATGACGCTTTCACCACATCCTTACCTACATTCAACGCTCCGCTCACAATAGTGATTTTTTAACACTAGAAATTCCCTAGGAAATAATTTATATGGCAAAACAACGTTGGCTGGGCCAGACAATTATAAATATTAAAAGTATTGTCCCATGAAAAAATAGATTCCAATTCTGATATAATAACGCAATCACTTGAACTATAAAAAATGGAACAATGAGACATATTTTCATATTTTTTCATATGAATATCAGTTTATTTTGATGATGCACCTTTTTACATTTAAAATTTGTATGGAGTTCACACAATTTTGCCCGACATTTTCATCTGATTATAAGTTTTTCAATCACGGTTTCACGATAACTTGGAGTTCATCACTCAGATTCCCTGAAGTAGAGACTTTAGGGAATTTCAGATTAAGATAATCAGGAGACATAATCTCCTGGATTTTCATGTGCGGAGATATCTGAAATCACTCATTCACACATTCCATAAATAAAATTCGGAAAATATACGAAACTACATACAGAACCGTAATTATTATTCAAAGAAATTCTAACCTTAATGAACCTATTTGAGAATTCATTCAATGAATGCTTGTAATTAATCTGAATATATTGAATATTCGAGTTTTACGTCTACATGATAATTCAACATTGTGCCAATTTTAATACAACTACAGTGTCACCCTTGATGGATTGTCCTTTAGTTTTACTGTACAATACTTCTCTCAAGTATCAGAAATGCTTTTGCATTTGGAAATTTTATTATGGTCATTACATCATACATATTTGGTTATTATACATGTCTGCAGTTTATGTTCTAGTTTTCAAAACAGGAGTGAGAACAATAGTACCTTTTTGTGAGCACCATCACGAAGTTTTCTCTTTTCAGTCACAGCAACTTCATGGCAGATTTAGTCTTCAGGGCAGCAAGATATATTGCGAAATTCCTTGAATCATGAAGATGGTTACATGCAACTCTAGTGTGAGAATACACTGTACTATCATAATAATTACATGATAGAAAAATAATCACAAAGGCTAAATTATTAATGGTGGAGATTCTCATTAATTTTTCGTTGCCGGTGGTCAGATTATTAGTTAATTTCCATAAATTCAGTTCACACTCAAATGAAGAATGTGTCAAGAAACAATATCTGTTTTCCAATTTCTTCAAAGCATGGAAATATATTATGATATACTATTCATTCTTCAAAAGTGTCCAGTAAGCATTGAAATTAAATGTGTGACTATCTGATCTATAGCAAGTTATGCTAGAATACTCTGGTCAAAGTCTTCTGACCTTCTCATAGCTTCGTGTTACCTGCTTGACCATATTATCTCTTCCTCTTTTGTGGAATACTTTTCTTATCTTGCGATAATAATCCTCTCACCGTTGTCCATGTTTGAGTTATATATTTGAAAATCACAAAATATTCCCAATACAAGTTCCATGCATTGATTTATAATGATCTATCAGGAAAAAATATTAGAATAAGTCATGAGTGAAACTTTAGGTTTTATTCCAATGAAATTCCTGAATTTTTTTATGTGTGTGATAATATTCATCATGAATTTTGGTCCTACTTGAATACCTTGAGATATCCGAATATAATATGAAAAGGCTGTCTTTATGACATTAAAATGCACAACTCAGTGTATCAAATTATTTTTCGCCACTGTCCAAGTTGAAATAGATCTACTTTCTATTAGTGTACACTATAATGGAAGAGATATCATGAGAAAGTTTTCATTGAGATCAAATGTGAATGACAGTTACCACAACTTCCATTTCGAATTCTGGTGAAACTCGAAGTATGCCTCATAGTTTTTCGAATTTTCAATTTCTAATCATTTGGCACTATCAGGAAGCTCTATTCATCAATCTGAAATATGAATAGAGAATTAGACTCGCCTATTATATTGAAATTCATATGAAGCAAAAACAATTCTCAATAGATTATTCATGAATACAATGTCTTTCTAAAAATTAATTTAATTAATAGCTGCTTCTACTGTGAAACGATTTGATTCGAATCTTCTAAACGAAGCTCGCCTGCAAAAGTTGTTTCTGAGTAGCAAAATATTGTAAGTTAACAAAAATTATATAGAAATACATCTAAAATTATTCATGAATAACTTCAAATCAATTTTTATTTTCACTCATATTGACTTTAATCAAATATTTCAATTATATTCATTTTAAATAAAGAAAATGGATAGAAATTCTGTATGTTTTGATTTAAACTTAATTTTACAGATTTCCAGAAGAATTTCTAAAAATGCTGGACGGAAATGATGAAGGAACATCTAAGGTCATACATGTTAACAGTGAATTTGAATGTGAAGATGGCAGCAATATTTTACAGTATTACAATGAAAAAACAATTTTCCTCACTGGTGCAACGGGGTTTCTAGGAAAATTGATATTGGAAAAAATTCTGAGGACTTGTAAAGGTGTTAAACGCATATATATTCTTGCTCGTCCCAAGAAAGGTGTCAACATAAATGACAGAATCGATCAATTGTTTGCTGGACCTGTAAGTGAAACTTATTAACCGACAAATTGAAATATGAAATAGAGTTTTCCTCATATATAACCTTCGAATGTTCGGTATGTTCTATCATATTCAACTTCAATTCGACATTATTATAACGTTCTGACAAATTCAACCAAATTTAAGAAATTCAAAAATATTCTATATATTGTCCACTTTAGTACTTTTGCGGTATACAATAACTTCATCAGGGGATGAAAGTTTCTCACGTACTTGAAGAATATGATGAATTAATCCATGATTAATATATAGATAGTTTTTGAATTTCTCAAAAGTATGTTCAATTTCACAAATCCTTTGTTTATATATATATATAAAGGAAATACAGAGTATTGGGGTATGCGGCAAAAAAGGAAAAAAGAAAACTCTTTAAAGTGAATCCAAGCTTTCGGAAATATTTATTTCCATCCTCAGGGATCTACAAAGACAAAGTTTCATCATTTTCATGAAAGAGTAAGATCAAATAAGCATGAACTCACACTTTCTCGAGGTTGGTAATAATCGATGTCTGTACAATTTGCAAAATAGAGCTATCGAAAACAATCGTCCAAAAAATAAGCTAATCCAATTAAAAGAAAAAATTTTTTTATATAGAGAGAATATGTAGAATATGTATGTATACAATGATAACTGATCAGTTTATTTGACATTTGTCAAGGTACACAGTCACGTCAACGTCAGTAAAAATTAGTTGTTACTAACCGATGTTCAACTTAACCATTATATCGTTACAGGAGTATAGACTGAAACGGTATCTGTGACTTCACCACAACAAGAAAACACAAAACACAAACTAAAAGGTCTGACCTGTTGCCAAAAACAGTAAATACGCATAAACTGAACTTAATTGATGAATATCCGTCTTTCTGTTCATACTGTTTGCTTCTTGAAATATGAAAGCCATCTCCATAAACAGTCTTCTTGTACGATTCTGCTGTCTACATAAAACTTTCGTAGAGTCATAATCCATACTATGTCCATATTTATTTACGTGTTCAGCAAGTGCGCATCTCTCGGGATGAAGCCTGCAGTCACTCTTGTGAGACACTATTCTATTTTTTAAGGGTCTGGCAGTTTGGCCTATATATATTTTTTCACAGTTGTTACAAGGAATGCTATAGACAACATCCATCTGAGATTCTCTTGGAACTTTATTCTTTAATTTTGTAAAAATTGAATTGATGGTAAGTACAGACCTATTTGTAATCTTCATCTTCACGGCGTTATTAAAAAGTCTCGTAAGTCTTGGGGTCATGTTCCTCAGATAAGGTAAGGATGTGTAAATTATATGTTCCTCTCCATGTTCCTCCTGATGACCAGTTTCTATCGGACCTACACAATTCATATTTTCGTTGTCCTTTGTTTCTGGCATGACTGGAAGTCCATTATAATGTTGACTGTCATCCGGTTCTTGTGTTATGCGGAAATCAACAACACTAATACCTTGGGTAATATGATGTTGTGATAGGGCAGCGTCTGAGTCTAACCATTCCCGATCACTGATCTGTCCGAGCATACCACCATTTTTGAGCGTAGAAGACGTGCTGAACAGGTTCTTATTGATTAGTTTGATCGGGTAGGAATTATCTAGTAGCAATTTTTTTAGAATTTGGAGATTCTTCTGATGGAATGAACCATCTGATATTCTCGTCACTCTCTCCTTCATCTGTCTTACCAAATTGGTTTTGATATTGTGTTTATGGTAAGAATTATAGTTCAGGTACCTACCAGAGCTATAAGGTTTTCGGTACCAGTCTACCAGAATACTGTTCTCCGGTGTTCGTATTAAACGAAAGCTTGGATTCACTTTAAAGAGTTTTCTTTTTTCCTTTTTTGCCGCATACCCCAATACTCTGTATTTCCTTTTCATAATAGTCGGCGACTAACATTGCAATTATATATATATATATATATATATATATATATATATATATATATATATATATATATATATATATATATATATATATATATATTAGTGAAAAATTGTTGGGTTATCGGCGATTTAGGCAATTGAATTAATCCAAGACTAATCGTCAGTAATTCTATATTTCGAACTGAGTTTCAGTTCTTCTTCAACAGTGCTCGAAATTTTTACAAGATGTTAAATAAATATATGTGTTAGTGAAAAATACCTACATCTGACATAAGTTGTTAAACTAACAGGAACCATACAGAAGTCAATGAAACATTAAATACAAATGCAGTTAAATGCAGTATCTCATGAAAAACGTCACTCTATTATATTATTCATGTTTACATGGTTATTCACATACTTGTCCTTAATTAATAATTTAACTGCATTTGTATTTAATCTATCATTGAATGACTTCTGTATGGTTTTTGTTAGTTTAACAACTCATGTCAGATGTAGGTATTTTTCACTATCACTTATATTTATTCAACATCTTGTAGCATTCCCGAAGAAGAACTGAAACTCAGTTCGAAATATAGAATTACTGACGATTAGTCTTGGATTAATTTAATTGCCTAAATCGCCGATAACCCAAAAATTTTTCACTATATATATATATATATATATATATATATATATATATATATATATATATATATATATATATATATATATATATATATATATATATATATATATATATAATAATAGAAAATATATATTTGGGATAGCAGTCTTCAGAATGAAATAAGTGTACTCTTTTCTTTGTATCTCAAGCTTTCGAGAATTATATTTATCTCTTCATCAGGAGCAACTAGAATATTGAAAGTGAGAAAATGTCAAATATACATAGATATGTGGTAACTTACGAATTGAGGTTGTATCAAAAAGATGCTGAAATTTACTGAAAATTCATATAAAAGATACTCAAAATGAAAATAAAGAAAAAAAAACGCATAACATGTAGGGATGGAGTATCAAAAATGATCTAGACAAGGTTATAGTTGAATCCGAAAACAAAGAATGACACTTATAGGTTAACGTTCCATCATAGAAAAATCGCGAATTACGCGATGTCTCCATCATTCACAGAACCACTACACATCGCCAGTACCAACCCACACACACATCCACAAACACAACAAATCAAACCGAGTGACATGTTTAACTACTGACACTGACAGTATTCAGACTGGGACAACTGTTATGTCTTTTGGCATCGTAGTCAATTAAGTAGGAAAATATCGAACTCAGACCGTCAATGTCTCTACGAGAGTTCATGCTGTTCTTATTCTGGTATATCCGCACCATCTCCAGAAACAGTCTTCTCTTGGTATTATTCTCTTTATCCAATACTTTCACTGAATTGTAATCAGGGTGATGTCCGTTGTCCAGACAATACTTAGTCAGAGCACAATTTTGCTTGCTTGTCCTAATATTATATATATATATAATTTATTATATATATATATATATATATATATATATATATATATATATATATATATATATATATATATATATTTATATACAATATACGAATAATGTTCAACGCGGGGGAAAATTTCAATTAAAAGTAGACAATGTCGGCATATTCCGCAATTAGTAGCAGCCGTTGACACGTGTTTCGAGCTTATTGGCTCTCCTCAGAACGGCGTAGCCAAGTTCAAGTTGTACGAACCTGGAGATGAAAAAACGAGAAAGAGCAGATACTCCACTGAAGGAAATCGACACATTTTAGGCTACTGCGTTTTTACTCTCTGGGTTGGCATTGTCTACTTTTAATTGAAATTTTCCCCTGCGTTGAACATTATTCGTATATTGTATCATTTCTCGGCTAGAGGCATCCTTGAAGCATAAATAGTCGCCTCACGGGCGGAGTAGTTTTTTCAAATCTCCCAACCCGGAGAGTAAAAACGCAGTAGGCTAAAATGTGTCGACTTCCTTCAGTGGAGTGTCTGTTCTTTCTTGTTTTTTCATCTCCAGGTTCGTACAACTTGAACTTAGCTACCCCGTTCTGAGGAGATCCAATAAGCTCGAAACACGTGTCAACGGCTGCTACTAATTGCGGGATATGCTGCATAATATGCCAAATTTTGCCGCGATTCGAATGACATCAGAGAATAAAGCAAAGAGTAAAAACATCTCGAAAAAATTTCTCATTTTCAAGTATCAGAAAAATAGCAAATACGATTAGTCACAGCTCATCACGCAGGTGAGCAACGAATGTTGAATGAATTTGAAATGCAATAACTATGAAAATCTAGAAATCCGAAGTTCAAATACTGTCAACAATATAGGTGCACCCAAAAATTCAGATTTGATCGAAACAGTGACTAGTAATGATTTTTTTACTTTTGCCCATATTAATGATGAATTCTAGTAGGAATATTGGCAGAAAAAAGAACCTCTGAAAGGAATATCTTATAATAACTTATTTTAGACAATGGTTTCCCAAGTAGTGGTTTTATTGACGAATAAATGGTTCTCTCTTCTATTTACAGGCGATGGATAAAATGAAAGAAGTGAATCCAAGCTTTCAAGATCAGGTATCGCTGGTTCCTGGTGACCTTTTGCTACCTTATTTAGGTATGAGCAAAGAAAGTATTCAAAGTTTCAAAGACGAAGTAAATATTGTGATTCATTGTGGAGCTACAGTACGATTCGACCAGAAATTGAGAGAAGCCGCTTATATTAACGTTAGATCTGTCAGGAATTTACTAGATATATCTAAGGAAACTAATGGACTAGAGGTGAGCTTAAAGAATACCCAAATAATAGTCATGGGCCGCCTGAATGGCTTAGTCGAAAAAACACTATATATTGGGATAGACTTCTCATAAAGACATAGGTGCTTGTGTTCGTGTAGAGCTAGAGTAGTTTAATGACAAATGATTAATTGTTGGGTAATATGAATAAATTGAGGAGTCCAGGTCCACAGAATTTTGAAAAATTTTATTCACATAAAGGTTTTTGCACACAAAGTATTCACATCATGAAAACATTGATGATTATTGGTTAAATGATGATAATTCAACATATTTATCGTGATTATTGAGAAGAGTTCACTAAAGATTGATTCCCTAACATAAAATCAATGAAGACAAGTAATGTAAGTAATCTTGTTCAGCAATGATAATTAACATCACAAAATATATTTCGTATCAAGAAATATACACCCATAGTTTTCCAAAAAACTAAATTTCATTCAACCTGAACACAGGAGAAAATGTTTATTATATCCCTTCATAAACAAAATTCCAATGAATTAAAAATCTCAAAACCGTTCATTTTATTGTATTATTCGAATATTCGCCTATTACATCATCAAGAATGAACATACGAAATGAGCTCTTTTTTGTGCGAACAAACCATGGATGTAATTCGCTGAAATAAGTCTTCCATCATCAAGTGATATTGAGTTATGAGTATAAGTAATCCCTAAATGATAGTTCAGCAGAGAATGGAATGCAAGATTTATTGTGTTTGTTGACTCACGTTGCTTTCAAAACGTTCCAGTTTTGGCTTTTATCGTTAACACGTGAAATTGTTGGTTGGAATGATCGTAATATTGAGTATCCTGAATTTAAAACGTCTCCGGAAAATGTAGACTGTTCTTGGTGTAGGTTTTCATGCAGTATTTTTCGGAAACCTCTTCCCCTCATAGCTAAATGGCAAGAACAATGGCAGATTTTTCAAAATCTGACTTATGTACTTCTGGTTTCTCTAAAACTTATACTATGTAGTAACCAGGAGTATAAAGGTTATATTTTAATGATTTCTATGGTGATGCAAAAAAAAGGACTCTGTATGCACATGTTGCACTGTATGTTCTTACAAAAAACAGTATGCGTTATCCGAAGAATTCAAAAATTCATGGCACTCCGTTTTACCAACTCTTCAATCAACAATTTTACAATCAAAGATGAAGCTCAAAAATTGAACATCATTTAAGACATTAATAATTGATTTTGAGTGATGCTAATCTATCAACCTCAACTCACTTTCATCTTGAATAGCAAGAGAGATTCCTAACATACATATATTTTGTTGTTAATTCTTCTTTCATGTGCCTTGTCCGGTCTCCCTGACGTTGGCGATCACCATGGCAAAAGCTGTACGGTACTAATTGTTGTTAATACTCAGGTTATTACCTCAAGGAAAAATAAAGAACAAACAATTTTTTTGATTATTCTGCTCCTTTCTTTTTCTCTGTTTTCAAATCTTTGAAATAAGCTCTACGGTTGATTTGTTCATACCGGATATGGCTATAACATATTAATTAAATTTTAACTGCCAGTGTCGCTAGTAGCGTCTACAGTCACATTGGGCAGCTACAAACAGCGCCTCTACCCAGATTGTGCGGATGAAGTTAAACTCGCCAACCCACCTGGCAAGCATGGCGTTTTATTGCCAATCACCCTCTATGGATATATCAAGCTTAAAACACAGAATACCCCAGATGGGTAGAGCTGGTGGAACCAGTTCAGAATCCCACACTGATAATTCAGTCTGCCTCATGGATTCTGGGGGAACCAAAAATTTGATTTCCAGTCCGCGTACGAAAAAGGAGCATCACACACAATTCTACATCTGCATGTACAACTGTCGAACGCTTTCAAGCGAACCAAAACTTCTAAAGTTGGAGAACGAAGTCAGTAACATCAAATGGGGATCGTTGGTCTCTCTGAGGTGAGAAAAAAGGGCGAAGGTCTGATCGAGTTGAGCAGTGGCCACATGTTCCACTACCGAAAATGTGATACCGGAAGAACCAGTGCTACAGGTTTCATTGTGCATCCACGAATAAAACATGTTATCACCAGCTACGAGAGCTGGTGATAATATAGAGTCTATAATATAGAGTATAGCTCATATAGAGTCTCCAAAATCGAGATGACCATATCACGGCGATACAAGCTCATGATTCTTCAGGTCTATGACCAAACGAATTCCTACACTGCTAATAGGTCAAGATGTACTACGAGTGTGTGCGTGCGTGACTAATATAAACTATTCATATTAACTGCTTCTATAGATTGCAGAAAACTGTATCAATTATTGTTTTTCAATAGAGTCTATTTTTCAGATTCGTATTTACTATAAATTTACTTTATTTCTAGTCATTCTTGTACATATCTACAGCGTATTCCCACTGCCCTAGATTAGAAATAGGGGAAGAATTCTATAATCCCCCAATAAAACCTGACGATTTACTCAAACTTGTAGAGATGTTAGATGAAAAAAGGCTGATAAAAATGACTCCTATGTAAGTATTGAATAAGAAGAATGAATCCAATTACTTATTTTCAAAGAGAAAATATGTCTTGAATACCTCAATTAACCATATAAAATAGACTAGGCTGAAGACCAACCTACAAGCACAAGGTTATTATAACGCACCACCTTCTTCATTAAATTACAAATTTCGATTTTATAAGTTAGGTTTCAAATGCAAAAGATTTTCAGTGTCACGATGCATGAATATGACTGTTTTTACTATTTTTGTAATTTTTAATATTATATTGTTGTAGTTTTATATAATATAATCATTATATTATATTTATGTAATTTATATTATATCAATTATCTGTCCTACTGGTTGAGGTGATCATCTTCGCACTTTCAACTGTCTTGGACTGTTTTGGAATGTGGACAGAATCCATTTCATGGTTCCAAATAGTTTCCGAACGTCCATTCTCCTGTCTCTGTTTGATGCACCCGTTCTCTTGACGTGGGATTTGACGTTAATACACAATCCCACGTCGATAAAAAATACATCATAGACGAAAGTCAATCCTTGACTACAATGAATACTTGAACAACACTCATCGTCTCAAAATTCGATAGACAAAACTACCGCTGACTGTGTGCAAAATTGATCGATATTTGCAATAAATGGAAGCCAGTTCCTAGCGTCGAATCTTGCTACTGATACTTCTTTGATTTATGCATTTTTCTTCTGTGGGACGTTATTTCAGTGCGAGCATTTCTGCACCTCTTGTGGTGGACAAGAAGAGCAGAATATGGGTGATTTCATATATCATAAAAATGATGTCATAAACTTTTACTGCTCACTTGAGCAACATACCTACGTGGCAGAGTAGACTGCTTCGAAATTCATAAACATGTCGACAAACTCTTCGTACCTGAAGGAGTTTTAGCTGTTCTTTACGATTTGCCTTGATGCTAAGGTACAAAAAATACTCGTAAGATAGTTGAAAATAAAACTAGAATTTCGTTGGTTTTTGAGAATTCTGAAATGTCTGGTAGAGGTTACCAACGACGATGATAGTGTGACACCAATAATGATTAATTCCTACATTGCAAAATTCAAAAAATTCATTGGGCAACTGGAATTTTCAGAATTTTAGGTGAATGGCCAAATACGTATTCGTTCACAAAAGCTGTAGCAGAAAATTTGATAAAACAAGAATCAGAAAACCTACCTCTAGCGATAGTCAGACCTTCAATAGGTAAGAACATTATTAAGCTTTAAGTTTTATCAACAATCAATCGTTATTTTACAAAAGGGGGGTGTTTTGTTCTGCAAATATACTTCAATTCAATATGAATTTGGATATGAAACGGATTTTCATCTATTTTATAGTTATTGGAGCAGTGAAGGAACCTATTCCTGGTTGGATTGACAGCATATACGGGCCAACTGGTTTGATGATTTTTGGGTTTTTAGGTATCTTACGAACTGCACACGGTAACCCAAATACAAAATGTGATCTAGTTCCAGTGGATTTTGTTGTTAATTGTATTATAGCAGCTGCTTATCAAAGAGCAAAGTTGAAGTAAGTATCTAACACTACCCTATATATATTTGAAATTGATTTTCCTTAAATTTTTCTATTGTTCACTCAGTTAAAGGAAAAATTACGACGTAGAATAAACTCAAAAGAAGTATTCCCATACTGAAAGATGTAGATGAATTTTTCATGTTAATATCTGTTAGGTCTCTAATTATTTGAAAAATCATGGTCCCCATGGCGGTGACCTACAGGGTGTTTGTTGGCTTCCGTTATGCCCAAGCTACTTCCTGGCAGTCTCTGCTGTGGCACGAATCACCGATCTGTAATTCCTTATAGAAACGCTCACCTACTTGCAGTTCTATGATGATTGACAGGAGTGGATCAATCATTATGTCTAAAGCGATTCTAATAGTCTTGACGACTTTCCTGTGCCACTGTCTACACCGCACTAAGGTTCTCGATATTCAGAACTTTTATCGGCATTCTTTTCAAATAGGTTATTCGATTCTGGTTTTCGCCACCTCGATGAAGGATGCTTTCTGAGAAAACATTGAGGGGAGCTTTCACTAATCTCAGTTATTATATATTGATGTGGCAAGCAGCACCAATTCCTTCAGTTTTTGTGATCGGGTATGTTTTCCGAGCCCTCGATCTCTGACATTTCCAGAAGATTTTTCGGGATTATACCATTGCATTCCAAAATGATTGAAACAATCTCAAACACGTGCATGTGCCACTGCCTCTGCACTGGCATTTCAAGTTCTCCATATTTCGAGATTTTTTCAGCATTCTTCTCTGTAAGTTTGTCCGCATTTAGTATGGCCACCAATTCACCAAAATGATTGGAAAAATCTCAAACACGTTCATGTGCCACTGCCTCTGCACTGGCACTTCATTTTCTCGATATTTCAAGATTTTCTCAGCATTCTGCTCTGTTAGTTTATCCGCATTTAGTATGTTCTAAGACATTTTCAAGAGATTTTTCAGGATTATACCATCGCATTCCAAAATGATTGGAAAAATCTCAAACATGTTCATGTGCCACTGCCTCTGCACTGGCACTTTATTTTCTCGATATTTCAAGATTTTCTCAGCATTCCGCTCTGTTAGTTTATCCGCATATTAGTATAGTTTATTATTCACAAATTCCTTCAATTTTTGTGATTTGTTATGCTATCCGAATCTCCGTTTTCTGACATCTCCAAGAGATTTTTCGGGATTATACCATCGCATTCCAAAATGATTGGAACAATCTCAAGCACGTTCATGTTCCACTGCCTCTGATCTGGCACTTCATTTTCTCGATATTTCGAGATATTTTCAGCATTCTGCTCTGTTAGGTTGTCCGCATTTAGTATGGTCACCTCGATAAGTGTAGTTTCCTCACTCTTTTTTCATTTAGATCCAAGTGGGGAAAAATTTGATCAGATAACAAATCATTGATATTATTCTTATTATTATTGACACGACCACTATAGGAAAAATGTTCCAGATTATAGTAACCTCAGCATTTCATGGAAATGACTCATGTATTTCAAGCCAACATGCTTCAGAGAAAGGTCGTAGGTTCAGTAGGTTCAGAGCTTCCTCATCACTCATCTTAATGTGCTAAAATTCAATTCAAGGATCCGCTGAAGATATTAAATTGATGCCTAAATAATTCAATATCTTGATCATATCCGGTCTAGGTTCTTAGTGATTAGGTGAATCATTCAGATAAACGTCGGTTGTCGAAGATCACAATATATATATATATATATATATATATATATATATATATATATATATATATATATATATATAAAATTGGTTCTCGGAATGAGCCGCGTTCTAGATTTATATAATCTCGACGTTTCGGCTTCCGTTGGGAAGCCGTCGTCAGGAGTTGGAATAAATTAGTAAAGGTAAGGGTAACTCGGTTACATGGCCTCAATTTGCCTACTTTACGATCTGGATGAAGGAAAATGAGGAAAAGTTACCTGGTTACGTGGCCTCAATCTGCCTACCCCACGAACCAAATGAGGGGAAACTAGGAACGATAAGAAATAATTCGGTTGCGTGGCCTCAATCTGCCTACTCCACGAGCCAAATCGTTTCCAATAGTTAACCGAAATCTCAACCTGCCTACAGTTGACTCCGAAGAGTAGGTTGAGACTTCGGAGTTAACTATTGGAAACGATTTGGCTCTTGGAGTAGGCAGATTGAGGCCACGCAACCGAACTATTTCTCATCGTTCCTAGTTTCCCTCATTTGGTTCGTGGAGTAGGCAGATTGAGACCACGTAACCAGGTAACCTTTCCTCATTTTCCTTCATTCAGTTCGTAGAGTAGGCAAATTGAGGCCAAGTAACCGAGTTACCCCTACCTTCACTAATTTATTTCAACTCCTGAAGATGGCTTCACAACGGAAGCCGAAACGTCGAGATTATATAAATCTAGAACGCGGCACATTCCGAGAACCAAGTTTTATACATACTTCTGACCGCGGAAACCTTTCTGAATATATATATATATAACAGGGTTTAAAATTTTTTATCGAATATTTTCTTTCAGTCGAATGCCAGCGATTAGCTCTAATCATAGAGACGAAATCACTCCCATATTCAATTATTGCTATTCACCAAACCTTCCAACGATAAAATGGGGTGAGTTGAAATATCATTATTCCGAAATTTTGAGAATTTGTTCATGAATGTATACCTAAGTATTTAAGTTGAACTTGTTTTCTGTTCCTGTATATGTTTGAAGAATTGAGGTATTTAGCAGTCACAGATTCATTGCTCATAATCATATCAAACAATATGGAACGTTTAGATAAATGATAATTCCTCTTCCTCTAGAAATACCAATTACTCAAACAAATTTCCATGCAAGTATAAAGCAAATAGCTACAAAATGTAAAGAACAAATACTTGATAATTTGTTGAAATTTTTTTGCTGCTATACCTTTTGATACAAATTGTAGCTTTACTTAATATTAGCAAAACAAAAAAATATAATGTTGTTTTCCACTGAATGATATTTTTAAAGACTAAGTGTCAACGTATTGAATAATTGCTATGTTAAACAGAAATAATTAGTTGACATATTTCAAGTCATGGAGATCATCACCAAGATTTGCACTGGAAAATATTATATGATAATATTATAGATAAATGTTTTTCATTATCATGTGAAGAATATTTTCATGAGATATATATCGATTACAAGATCAAATAATTTGAATTTTCAATTTTCCATAAACAGTTCAATTCGGATACCATAATACACAACTCCTCATGTCATCTATATTCAAATCAAATGGCAGCTTTCCACACTATGATACAGAAACTAACTAATATTCCTTTTACAGAAGAAAACTTCAATTAGGAACAGAACATCATCAAAAAGATTGCGGTTAATAATAATTATGAGAGTGAACTAGTGGCAGAAATTCTTCACAAAAAACTTTAACAGAAAGCTGTACGATTAGTATTTCCTTATAAGTCTAATAGAAATATAATAGCTTATCATATTTTGGAACACCAAGTCAAAAAGTCAAAACGGTTTTACAAAAACATTATTTCAATATTTCATTCAGAACAAATAATAATTTATCGAGACACATCGAAAAAATTAAAAGCAAAATTAAAAGAGAATATAAATCTGTTGTTTACCAATTGAATTGTGGCACATCTCTCGTGTATATATAGGTGAAAAAGTAGAAATTCTGGCACTAGAATCCATGAACATAAATACAATTTTACATATAACAAAAGCAATTCGAATTATGCAAACCATTCATCAACAAAAACCACATTTTCGATACGAATTCAAAAATGTTACATAATATACAGAAAAGTAAACAATTAAATTTTTGGGACATAGTGGAAATCAATCGGCATTAAAATTCTCGAAATTTGCTCAATGAACAGATACAATTAAATAATTCACCATTGTCGAACCTTTTGAGTTAGCAGGAATTATATTTCAAAATGAAATTTCTTGGGTAAAACCCAGAGTAATAGAATTCTAAAATTCCCTTGTTATTTATACCTGTTTTTTTTTAAATGAGTTGTTAGTCAGTATTCTGTTACCATCTGAAGAAGTCATTTGTAAAGACTAAATTTGTCATGCTACGTTATTGTCAATAAAGTGTATATCAAAAGTTCAAGCGTTTGAATTTTAGTTAATATTCAATTCTTCTTCGTCCTTAAATACCAATTACTCAAACAACTTTAAATGCAAGTATACAACAAAAAGCTACAAAATCTATAGAACAAATGCTAATAATTTATAGAAATTGTTTACCTTTTGATACAAATTGTAGCTTCACTCAATGGTAGCGAAACACAAAATTATAATGATATTTCCGACAGAATAACATCAATGACTGGGTATCAACGTATTGAATAATTGCTATGTTAAACAGAAATGTCAACGAAGACATATTTCAAGTTATGAAGATAATTATCAAGATTTGTACAGGAAAGTACTATATGATAATATTATAAATAATGTTTTTTCATTATTATGTGAAGAAAATATTCATAGAAAATTTTTCATTAATATGTAGGCAAAATATATGGTAAATACACATTTGTATGGTTTTAGAAAATAATTGCAATAGAAAAAAGAGAGAATTGTCAATATAAGAAAAAATAAAATATTAGATAAAATATGGAATTTCATTAAACAAAATTACACATCTCAATCAATGAAGAATTAGGAGTATTTATTCAACGGTTAGTTTCATCATCTGGTTATCAAAAGTGTTCTCATGGCGAAAAGAGTAATATTATTCTGAAGCGGATGCTCGGCCAGTATTTTCATCTGATATTTATGAAAAAAATAGCCCAAATCTGAAGATTTTTTTCCATTAATACTGTCTCTAGCGAAAATTTTTCAGTTCAAAATATTGATGAAACTTTGATTTGAAACGTTTCGAGAGCCAAAATAATTTTTGTCATTTTTACTGTATGTAATGTGAATATCGATTATTTGTAAAAAAATCAAATATGTATATGTATATATATATATATATATATATATATATATATATATATATATATATATATATAATCCATTAAGTTGAATATAATATAAAATTGAACTCATGATTTACACTTTTATTGAAAACAGTATGACGAGTTTCGTCGACTTCTTTTATATTCAACTAGCTGACTCGGCGGACTTTGTGCGTCCATCTATTTTTCTCTGAAAATTTTTCAGAGAAACCATCTGCAGAAAGACATTTTGTACTATTTGTACTACACTATATCGTTTTTAATATTTATCCCGTCTGGAGCCAAGGACTCAATAACTAACGAAGGGATTGAAATTCTTCCTATTATTTCAGATCTGTCGAATTATAAAAAAATTACTATACCAACACGTTTGATATACTCATAGTTATTAACCTATCCGTTTTGTAGTTGCCATGTTCCTAAATTCGTTGCAAGTACTTGTCCTTTATATCTCATCATCAATTATATGAGATATTTACTGGATATAAGTCAAAAAATATTCAGAATTTACTGCATTCCCGGAAACCATTGAATATAGTGGCTCTGGTGGCTGTAACAATAGCGTCTATTTGAATTGAGTCTTCGCGCAATATTTCGTCGCATCATTTGTACTATTTTCTTATCAATAACAATTGAAATTTGCTTTGCAATATGGACACACAACGTTCATTGGTCCAATAGCAACGACTTGCTGTGAACTGTAATATATTTCAACGTTAAAATTGAATGTAGGTCGATAGGAGTTATGCGGAACCTTTTCTAATTTCGATTCCATCGATTCCGTTTAACTTCATTCCGAGCTTCGCGTTGCACGTCAGTTTGACTTGGTCTTTTATATCTTTGACTTGCCACATTGGGAGTTCTGCGACTTAGTTTTTACATTTAATAGCTATCATATTCAAAAACGAAATTTCAACTGTAAATTGAAAAAACTATGTATTCTTCTTTATAATCAAATATACCACGTACTCTGTTAGTAACATGTATGTTAGTCTATTCAAACTTACCAAAATTTTATATTAATTGTAAAAAAAAAGTTTTAATTGAAGTTTTTTTACATCCTCTTTTTGAGAATTAATAATTGTTTCTTACTTATATTATTAATTGAGTATTCTCAAATTTTCTAATTTTACACGCAATTTTTTAAATTCTTCCCTGATAATTCACAAAAAAATAGTGAAATCGGTCCAGCCGTTCACTGCTTTTTGGGTTTTCCTAGCAATTTTTGGAATTTTTCTCAACGTAAAAACCACCCTTAGACTTCAACGAACTTTCAAAAAAAGATTCGGCAAAAGTGGTCCAGGCGTTGTTGAGTTATGCGCTTACCATCACATTTTGCGATTCATTTTTATATCATAGATTATAATGCATTTACTTCAAGTAAACGCCAATATTCAATATTTTATATTGAATATTGGAGTAGACGTTTCTCAACCCGCATTCACCGCATCAAACACCCCACAACTTTATCTCTAGATGTGTTAGAATGTTGCCATCGAGAACAGAATCTATTATTTTCGAGAGAATTCGGAACGCACTCAATATTCTCTATTGATCAATTTGTTCAACAATTTCAGTACATACTTCATCAATTTGCAGGTTATTATCTGACAAGAGTAAGAGCTTCAGCGTTTTCAGTGGGTAGTACTCGTTGTGTGTGGTACCCATCAGTAAAATTACGAAGATGTATATATCTTTTCAAGATTGAAAAGTTCTTCAATATGATTCCTGCTTACGTTGCTGATTTAGTATTCAAAATAATGGGAAGAGAGCAGATGTGAGTATGGTGTAAATTGGAAATGTAATATTTACATTGAATTTAAGTTTTGAGAACTTTCTTCATTCAATCATGATCAATTCAAACCTAATTTTATTTTTCGTCACTCTCTAGAGTTTAATCCACTGGAAAGTTAACAAATTGTTTAAATTTCAAACCTTCACCCAGGCGACAGCTCATATTAAGGGCAAATTCGAATTGTAACGCAAAGAATTTTTTGTGCTGACTACAAACATTCAAAGAAATTTAGGTTTTGTATGCTTCGGTGAATTACGGTGAAGAAAATCTGACACAATTTTCAAATGTGGCTTTTGCATATGAAGTTCTGGTGTCTCCTACTTTGGGAAAGCTGGGTAAAAATTTTCGAGATCAAAGTTTGCTTTTTTGAAAATCTCAAGGAAAACTTGAGAAAAATGAAGAGTTCATACATTTTGGAATCTCTTCATTTCGAAGAGAAATCATAAAATTTTCTGCTGGTTTTCTAATCCACTTTTTTCTGTTTTCTGTTTGAAATCTGTGATGAACAGTATCATATTTATTTAAAATAACGCATCTTCAAGATCAAAAGTGATTGTCTTCATTGGATATCTCATATTCGAGCCCAAAATGTATTATTTGAAGAATATTCTCGTTGTACTACTCTGAGTACAAAATCCATAATTTTTAGTGTTTCTCGAGAGGCTTAAGCACATTTCTGGAATAATCACTTTTAATAATTGATGAGGCCGATACTTGATGTAAATCGATAAACATAATAAAACAATTGTCAAACTGATTTACACATATATTAAAAATATATTGTATGTATTCGAGAAATTGTCATTAGTCTGCACGTAGCATTTGAAAAAGGTGAATCTCATCGAAACGTACGTCATGCAGTATTATTTTTAATATATGTGTGAATCAGCTTAACAATTGTTTTATTATAATCACTTTTCACGATTCAGTGAAAATACCAGCTATAAGTCTAATCACAATTCATTCCAAATATGGACGTATTGTCAATATATCATAAGGAGGTTGAAATGTCATAAATATTTCAAAAAAATATTGGGTACTGATTGGGAAGTTGGAATAATGAAAAATTCAAAAGTTCCATTATTCTTTTTAATACAAATTACGTAATTTTCAGTACTCCGAAAATTATTAAGTAACAAAGATATTAAACATTGATATGATTAATAAAATTGGTGAATTCATCAATGTTTTGAGGGTAATTCGGCATTATTAATGGAGTGAATGAATTAAACATGCTGGGTAGTTTTTATTATAGATGAAATGTTTAAGACGGGATGATATATAAAACATTCATCGAATTTTAAAGAAAGGAGAATTTTTCAAATATTAATTCTTGAATTTTCTGGAACTTTTGATACCTTGAAGTGATTTCGTGCACGCTACATAATTGAAATAATCAGTCACAATATATTTTCCTAATTATGTGGCCTATTGCTTCATTCGTTTTCATTTTTTTTACTATGAATATATTTTAATTGATTTTGAATATAAACTTAAATTCAAACACTTGAACTTATGATTTACACTTTATGACTACATAGCATGACGCGTATCGTCGTTACAAACGACTTCTTCAGATGGTTACAGAATAATGTTCTGTAAGCATCTGAAGAAGTCGTTTGTCACGACGAAACGCGTCATACTATGTAGTCAATAAAGTGTAAATCATAAGTTCAAGTGTTTGAATTTAAGTTTATATTCTATTATAATGGATTTACATCAAGTAAACGCCAACACTATTAAATATTTAATTGATTTTGTTTTGTTTGAATGTTTCACATTTGGTCACTTCAATGCTGTTGTTCACGAAAGCAGTACGAAAACAGAATTCCAAGCATTGAATAAACAGGTACTCGAATATTGCTGTTCGGTTTGAATTTTATAACGACTCTTAATAATGGAAGAATATCAAAAATTTTCTCATAATTTTTACGAATACGCATAACGACGATTCGAAGTACTACTTCTTTATCAAATGCTGAATTAATACTTCAGCATTCAGCATCTGATAAAGAACAAGTACTTCGAAACGTCTTTATGCGTATTTGTATTGAATTTATGAGAAATTTCTAAATATTGTTTTATTATGGATATTAATTTACTCAATCTATCGGCCTCATCAATCATCAATAGGAATATTTCTCTACTAAACGAACAAATATTTCTCGTTCAAAGATCTTATACAGATAAACTCTATTTTCAGCGCTGTCAAACTGATGGAGAGACTCTTCAACACCATCAGTGTATTGAACTACTTTTTGCGCAGAAATTGGACCTTCACAACTGACAATACTCAAAAGCTTTTCAAAAGTCTGAGTTCTACGGATAAAAAATTATTTGATTTCGATATGGAAGCAATCGATTTTGAATCGTATAACAAGAATTACGTTTATGCAATGCGCATTTATGTAGTAAAAGATCCGTTAGAAACTCTCGAAGCTGGAAGACGACTTGTGTTCAAGTTGCAGATCATATATTACATATCCTGGATCGCCCTTTTTGCCATATTATACATCGTTTATCATTTCCTGTCATCAATTTTCATGTGATTATACAAAATAGAATCAATTAAATTAATTAATTCAATAAAATCTTCAACAAATGTGTATTTTGAATATGAATATACTAGCTGACCCAGCGAGCTTTTTTCCACCTAAGAGGCAATAAATGAGCAGACTTTCGATTTTATCAAGGTCAATTGTTTATTTGGATAATTAATGTAAATTAAAAATGCAAGTATTGTATTTTAATGATTGGCCATGTATTTTAGTGCATGGATTTCACTCTTTAGTGAAGCACCTTGTGATAGACGCCATTTTTCGTTTTATTATCAGGTGCAAAAAAAGCGCAAATGGTCCTCCGACCCGTGAACATGCCACATATAGTCGTATTTGACCATGGGAAAACATAGATTTCTTAGATTCAGACCACAAACTTTCAAGCATTGGTCGTGTGATTTGTTCAAAGTCATGGCGAATGCAAGTCGGTTCGGAAATTGAAGTCGTTTAAAGTCAAACGGCATGTCGGTTGGAGCATCGGGATCTTTGAAATGAGAACTTCCTCACCTTCGAATTTTCCTTTGAGTATCGTCGCGTAAATCACATTGTTCATCAATTTCTTTATCACCGAACGCGTTCCGTTGCACAGTTTTGGTTGATTTATGTTTCGAAGCATGATTACTTAGGTCATCTACATTTTTATTCTAAGCCGCCAAAATTGCTCGCTACCTCAACCAATCCTTATTTTTGTGGTAATTAATGATTTTTTGTACTACTTTGTTGATGAGTTCGTTCGTCTTTTGATGAGACGAAGTCACAGAAATTCTGAGGAAATGAAATCAATCCGCTCGATTCGTGACAGGTACTCGACCATTACCGATAGTCAGTAATTGCTCAGAGAAATCTTCAGCAGATGTATGTTTCTGCAATGCAACTCCAGAACATCTCCATTAATTGCGTAGATTTTTCAATGTTCGGTGAAGTGCTTCCAATGCACGTTTATATGTTTTTGTGCATTCGTCCCAGATGCTGATTTTTTATGCTAATAAAACTTTGGCAATTGCGGAGTGTTTTGCAATATTACATACTAGTTCTTCAATAGTTTGAAGATTTAAGGGATATTTAAATGCTGAATGAGTTATCCGTACACCATACTTCTAAGAAGGTAATGTGGCTGCTATTCCAGAAGAAGCACCTGCAACCTCAATGATGGATCTCGGACTAACAGTGGCTTAAACTACTGACATGAGGAATATCTTACCAGTTCCACCAGGAGCATCGAGGAAATATAAACCACCATTTCCTTCATCAATTGCGTCCATCATTGTATCATCCTTTTGTTGGTGATTCAACATGGGTACATTCGTTTGAACTATTAAATCTAACTCCTGGTGATCATATTCAAGTCAACGGAAAAGTTGACTTGAATATGAAGGATTAAATGCGTCATTAATTTCACGATTTGTCGCTTTAATTACTAAATTGACTAATAAATTACCAAACATGAGGTAACACATATCTTCGATCAATATCAAAACCTGATTATGTATCTACTCATTCATCTGTAAGTCGGGATTTCTTGCACTGACACGAATTTGATGTGAAATGCCTTCCAACATAATTATTTTTGTTGTGGAATATCCGTTCTGTTATACCACGTTTTACTTCATTCTTTACTGACCTTCCCACCAATTTTCAGCCAAATCAGTTCAGCCGTTCTTGAATTATAAATGTGTAACTAACACGATTTTCTTTTATATACAGAAGTATTAATGATAAAATTCACGAAAATTTTCAAAGAACAGCCTCAGAAGTGTCGTTGTGCACTAAACCTAAATTTAACAATTAATTGAAAATATTTTGAAAGAATATAATCTGTTTTTTTTCAATACACTAATTGTTCTTTATATCAATTGAATATTCGACTGCTTTATAAATATGTTCAATACATATGTATTGAATGAAATTAGTGAAAACCTCTGTCATTGAAGTGAAAAAACTTGAGTTTGGATTAGCTCGGGCCGCCCGGGTGACAGCCGTGCATTCTACCACTAAGCCACTGATGCTTGATATTTTGAGTTAAAAAAGTACGAATTCAACAGACTTATACAACCTCTCATAGTGACTGACGTTTCTTGTTAAGTTACACTGGAACGCTGTCGAACAGGACAAAAAGTATCCTATGTCCGTGTCCTGGCTCTAAGCTACTTCCCCACCTAACCAGTACAGCCGTACTTCAGTTATATAAATAGTGTAACTAACACGACTTTATATATATATATATATATATATATATATATATATATATATATATATATATATATATATATATATATATATATATATATAGATATAACGGGTATCTCTGATTGTTTTTCGATTTTGAATTGACCACTACGCGTCAACCGCTGGTAGCAGTGGAGGGGAGTGGTCTCAATCGCTTGGCCGGCTTAAATCGGTTAAGATTAATAGCCATGAACCGTTACACGAGACCGCAGAGCGCGTTTTGCGTGCGAGCCTTACATGAAAATTGCAAATTAATTTAACAATCTTAGAAGATGTACCAAAAGCCAATTTAATTAAGCTTAAGGTGTACAAATTTGAAGAGACTGGGAATATAATATAATAATGGATAAGTCAAATGGCTATATTTAGTTTCATCCGATTCCATTTCGAGTATTCCAATCACTTTTGAACAAATAATAATAATAATAATAATATTTATTGCATAATAATATTTCAATTACACAAATGGTTGGAGTTTGGCAAGCCATTCTTCCACTCCACCAAATAAATATTTCACATATACTGCTCAATGCATTAAATGCAATTCAGCTCCAAACTTTCAGTAGTACTTAATCACTAAAAATACTAAGTAATATATCAAAAGAAACAGAATATTTATCTATATAAAACACAAATTGACACAAAAAAGGAAGAAAACTGAAAGAGATACAAATAATAATTAATATGTTGAATACTGTTACCAAAAATGAATTCTCTCAATTCCTTTTTGAAAATCCCAACAGAAAAATTATAACTAACCAGTGTAATGTACTTATTGAGCAAACTTTGAGCCACATACTCAAAACAACCCTCATACTTAACTGTTATGTGGTCAGGTATACTATACTGATACTTATTTCTGATATTTAAACTATGTGCTCTGCTCCTTAATACCAATTTACTGTACAAATATTGCGGAGATTGTTGATATACAAGTTTGTATGAAAAAACAACATAGAGATATTCTGCCCTTTCCTCAAAACTCAACTCTTTCAATCTCCTTCTAAAAGGTGTAACATGATCTCTGTAGGAAGAGCAACACACAAATCTTATGCAAGCATTTTGAATTTTGAGCAAATTGCCCCTGTCTTTCTTACTCATAAAGTTATAATAAACCGCACAGCAATAGTCAAAAATTGGATATATATATATATATATATATATATATATATATATATATATATATATATATATATATATATATATATATATAAGCGATTTTACAAGTTGCAATTTGATATCCTCATCCAGCTCATACTTATGCACTTGTAAACACTTCAGCCTCATAAAACAGTTCTGTTTAATGGATACACAATGTTTCCGGAAATTCAGTTCACTATCAAACCACACACCAGGGTTTATCGCTTCAGTAACCCACGGTACACTTTCACCACCGATCCTCACATGGCAGATGTCTGTATAGCTTATTGCAGAACATGCTCCACTGTGTAAAAGAAGCGCCTTTGACTTTTCAGCGTTGAGTTTCAAAGCATTTTTACCACACCATGTTGTCAAATTCTCCAATTCAAATATACATCTTATTCTTCAGAATTGTACATAAGCTCACTTACAGACAACAAATTCAAGCTGAGGAACCCAAATGAATGGACATTCGAAAACCAAGTCAAACCTGTTAAATGAACTGCTTATTCACAAGGCTGATATAGACAGACGTCATTCAATTAACGAATCTTTAACCACCTCACTATCTACCACGATTCAAGACCATATGTTGGTCTATATGTTATGAGATGAAAATACCATCAGAATCTGGAGGGATACATGAATCAACAAAAAAACCGCTCATTGAAAATTCACTCAATCAAAAGAAATTAGACGAATTTGGCAAAACGTCCTGATCTGGAGTTTGAATAGTGAAGGTTGAAGGTCCTTCTTCATAGACTGCATATACCTAACAATTAACCAATTCTTTCTCAATGAAGAAGGTTGTAATTTTCAATGAACGATAAGAAGAATTATGATTTTCATTTTCAAAAGGTATTTGCGTTTCCAACTCTGAACTTATTCAAGCTAACTTCAATCTCCTACATCATTGCTATTGTTCTGCAACATATATCAATTGTAGACCTTACCTGCTATAGAATGAAAAATCGTGCATATTGAGATCTAAAAGTGGAGAGGACAGTAATGTTAACAATAACACATAAGTTTTATTAACTTGGCGCTAGTAATAAGCACACTTATTTCATTGAATGGTAATACTTTTTACCATTCTTCAAAAAATAAATCGTTATAAAAGTTACTGCATTGTTGATTAAAATCATCATAAGTGATGGAATGGGATTAGGGAGGATTAGGAGGAATTATGAGCATTTTCTAGCAAGCGTAGAAAGGTGTGAATATCTGATCTATAGGTATGTATATGTTACTGGCCAAACTAGTTCAAAAATTAGTCTAAACAAAAAACTAGTTCAAATTTAGTCTAAACAAAAATATGTTTAGACCAAACTAGTTTTTCCTAGGCTAAACTAGTTCATCCTATATGCGATCGGATAAACCGGTACATACTAGGCCAAACTGGTCTGTCCTAAGGACGATAGGAGAAATTAGTTTAACCTAGGAGGAACTGGTTGAGCCTAATATGAAAAGTACACTTCAGTATGAACTAGTTCGGCCTAGTCTATACTAATTTACTCAGTCAGAAATGTTTAAGCGAGTACGTGTTTAGACTTGTGCGTTCAGGGAATCCCCCGATCGTATTTCTCATGCCCCGCGCGTCGTCCACCTGCCTCAATTGCCCAGTTTCGCTCCTTCTGCTTTGAATTGAGGACGTGTTGGTTTTTGCTCGTGTTTTGAAAAAATAAAAGTGGATTTTTTTGGTTTTGTTTTATGTTATCATGGCTGAACATTCTACATCTAGTAGACAAGTAGGTCAAAAACAGTGGAGAGAAAAGTTTTTAGCAGAAATTTCGGACAGTGAAATGAAAAAGTCTCCTTATTTTAATGTGTTGTTATCAGATAAGTATTCGAAACTGATTGAACGAGTGGAAGATGCTGAAAAGTCGGAAAAAAGGATACCATCACAACAAAGACGGCTAAAACGATTTAGTGTGCTAATAATAGGTGAAGTAAAAAAAATAATAGCACAGATGGAAGGGAATATAAAATACTATCTACAGGGTGATGAGCTTTATGATGTGATTGATGTAGCTCATGTGGCAGTTAGACACGGAGGACGTGACAAAATGTTAGCCGAGACATAGAAAAAAAAGCTAACTTCACAAAAGAAATGAGAAGCCTTCATTTATCAATGTCTTATGTATGTCAACAAAAGAAGACAAAATAGAAGAGAGGACAAGTTTGAAAGCCGATTCGTCACACAAGTTAATAGCAGATGTCATTTGGATTTGATCGATTTACAGACTACACCCGGCGAACAGTTTAAATTTATTATGGTTTACCAAAACCTTTCATCAAAATTTGTTCTTCTGCGTGCGTTAGCACCTAAGATAGCGACAGAAGTTGCCTACCACCTGAACGACATATTTCTAACTATAGTAGCGCCATGCATTCTCCAATCTGACAATGGTAGAGAATTTGTCAATAATGATTAATGAGCTCGCAACTCTTTGGCCTAAACTCAAAATTGTGCATGGAAATCCAAGGCACAGTCAAAGTTAAGGTTCCGTTGAACGTGCCAATCTGGATATAAAGAACATGATAAGTTCTTGGTTAACGGACAACAATTCAACGAAATGGTCGTTTAAGATGTGCCTAGTTCATGAAAAACCGTGCCTTCCACTCAGGTATGAAACGTTCGCCTTACCATGCCTTATTTGGGATAGAACCTAGAGTAGGACTATCGACTTCCCCGTTGCCGCAAAAAATAATAAATGATATTCAGGATGAGTACGACCTTTTAGTATAACTATGAGAAAATGATTCGAATAGTAACCAAAGTGAAGATGGCGATGGTGACTTTGTGGAAATTGACGCACAGAACTTTCAAGATGCTAGAAAAACGGCGGCTGAAAATCTTGAAAAAAACATGGAAGCTTCTTTGGACAAATCCCATCCACCTGCCAATATTGGAGACAACGTTACCATACCAATTCCAGACGTAGACAAAGACACAGGTGATCTCAGAAAATCATTGGGGTTATTCTTCAGAGAAATGACGAGGGCTTTTATAACGTTGGCAACAAACATGGTATATTGCAGAAATTATATAGCAGGTAAAGATTTTCTGCTCACTGTATTGTTAAAGCCCATGTTAATAATACTTTTAATTCATTGTCGACATTACCATATATTCCTGGTGATTGAATGATATTTGTTTGAATTTGTTTTTTTTCAGAACTGAATTCAATATTTGTATAAAAAAAATTTTTAAGCGTATGTGATGTTGACCAAGATACTGAAATATCTCTGAGGACTGCAGCGTCTAAACATTCGGTTGGTTCAGGGTAAGGTTTCGTAAGGTGCAACTGCGAAAGGAACTATTTGACAAACAGGTGCAAATGCAAGAAAAAATCGGTGATTTGAAATTCCAAATGCCATAAGAGTACCCATGCAAAAATAAGTGGAATTGATTTTGATCTAATTGATAAAAGCATCTTGTTAGTATCGTCTTGGCCAAACTAGTTTATCCTGAAGTCTACTTATTCATATCAGGCTCAACCAGTTCCTCTTAGGTTAAACTAGTTTCTCCTATCACCCTTAGGACATACGAGTTTGGCCTAGTCTGTACCGGTTAATCCGATGGCATATGAACTTGTGTAGCCTAGGCAAAACTAGTTTGGTGTAAAATCGGGTTTGGCCGGTAACATATATATGGTATGGTCTAGATCTTCTGGCGAAGTATGCTAGAATCCACTAGTCGAAATCTTCTGACCTTCTCATATATCTTATGTTACCTGTTTGACCAAAACATCTCTTTCTTTTTTTTGGGAACTTCTGTCTCATCTTGCAATAACAATCCTCTCTTCGTTATCCATGTATGAGTTACATAATCGAAAATCACAGAATATTTCTCATACAACATCTATGCAATGATTTAAACCGATATATCTGGAAAAAATAATAGAATAACTCATTAGTCAAGTTCTTTATTTTCAAATGATTTTTCTGAATATTTTTTGAGTTTATGATAATATTTATCAAGGATTCTGGTACTATTTGCATACATATGTTGTGCATTTGTGCATCAAATTGTTTTTCGTCAATGTCCAAGTTGAAATAGATCTACTTCATATCAAAAGTGAATGATAGTTACATCAACTTCAATTCCGAATTCTGGTAAAACTTGAAGTATGCCTCATAATTTTCAAAATTTTCAATTTCTAATCATTTGGCACTATCAAGAATCTCAATTCATCAATCCGAAATATGAATAGAGAATTTGACTCGCCTATTATATTAAAATTCATATGAAGCAAAAACAATTCTCAATTGATTATTCATGAATACAATGTGAATACAATGTAAAAATTAATTTAACTATTATCTACTGTAAAATGATTTGATTCGAATCTTCTAAACGAAGCTCACCTGGCAAAGTTGATTCTGAGTAGCAAAATATTGTAAGTTAACAAATATTATATAGAAATACATCTACAATTATTCATGAATAATTTCAAATCAATTTTTATTTTTACTCATATTGACTTTAATCAAATATTTCAATCATATTCATTTCAAATAAAGTAAATGGATAGAAATTCTTTATGTGTTGATTAAATTCTAATTTTACAGATTTCCAGAAGAATTTTGAAAAATGCTGGACGGAAATGATGAAGGAACATCAAAGGTCATACATGTTAACAATGAATTTGAATGTGAAGATGGTAGCAATATTGTAAGGTATTACAATGAAAAAACAATTTTCCTCACTGGTGCAACGGGGTTTCTAGGAAAATTGATATTGGAAAAAATTTTGAGGACTTGTAAAGGTGTTAAACGCATATATATTCTTGTTCGTCCCAAGAAAGGTGTCAACATAAATGACAGAATCGATCAATTGTTTGCTGGACCTGTAAGTGAAACTCATTAACCAACAACTTGAAATATGAAATAAAGTTTTCTTTATATATCACTTTCAAATGTTCGATATTGTCTATCATAATCAACCTCATTTCGACAATGTTATAACGTTCGGATAAATTCAACAAAGTTTGAAAAATTAAAAAATATTCTATTCTATATATTGTCCACTTTACTTCTTCTGTATACAATAACTTCCTCAGGTGGATGAAAGTTTTTCATGCACCTGATCAATATGATGAATTAATCCATGATTAATATGTAGATGATTTTTTACTCTATCAAAAGTATGTTGAATTTCACAAATATATATATATATATATATATATATATATATATATATATATATATATATATATATATATATATATATATATTCAAGATTCACAAATCATTCAATACGAGTAAATACTGAGACTCTTACTCGAAATATCGAAATATTTCAAATAAAACTCTCAATGAGCTGTCTAAACAAATATTGTCAACGAGAACGAACCTATCACTTTCGACAGTGAATATTAAGAGCGTTTCGAAAAATTAATCGATCTTGTTGAATGATAATAGGATACATTTGTTTCATCATTATTATGAATCATCAGTCCATATTTAATCTATCAATCAAGAATCGAAGACTTTCAAAACGAACATAACTTCTATACCAAATTGAGGGGAATTTTTCCTAGTGAAATATTCACGTAGGTTCCCTCTATCGGAGAAAAGACGTGGAGCGACTAGGCATGGGACTATTCGCACACATTGCGGACAATTTTCCGTTGTGTTCGAATGAAATATCTACAAAGCCTCTCACTCGCACTACAGTTGTCATGAGTAGGAATCTTGAACGCTAGGGAGAGTTTATACATTATAACATTTGTGTAGACAGCTCCCTGAGAGTTTCATTTGAAATATTTCGAATAAGAGTCTCGGTTTTTACTATATATATATATATATATATATATATATATATATATATATATATATATATATATATATATATATATATATATACGTATCAGAAAAATAGCAAACACGATAAGTCAAAGCTCATCATGCACGTGAGCAACGAATGTTGATTAAATTTGAAATGCAAGAAATATGAATATCTAGAAATCCGGAGTTTATCTAGAAAACCGTCAAGAATAATGGTGCTCCCCAAAATTCAGATTTAATCGAAACAGTGATTAGTAATTATTCTTTTACTTTTGCCCATATTAATGTTAAATTCCAGTTGGAATATTGACAGAAAAAAGAACTCCTGAAACAATTATCTTATAATAACAAATTTTAGACAATGGTTTCCGAAGTAGTGGTTTTATTGACGAATAATGGTTCTCTCTTCTATTTACAGGCGATGGATAGAATGAAAGAAGTGAATCCAAACTTTAAAGATCAAGTATCGGTGGTTCCTGGTGACCTTTTGCTACCTTATTTAGGTATGAGCGAAGACAGGATCCAAACTTTCAAAGATGAAGTAAATATTGTGATTCATTGTGGAGCTACAGTACGATTCGACCAGAAATTGAGAGAAGCCGCTTATATTAACGTTAGATCGGTCAGGAATTTACTAGATATATCTAAGGAAACTGATATACTAGAGGTGAGATTAAAGAGTTCCAAAATAATAGTCATCTAAGGAAACTAATTGGACTAGTGAGGTGAGTTTGCAAAATTGAATAAATTGAAAATTTTTCATAAAATTTAATTCACATCAAGGTTTTGGTACATTATCATAGAAACATTGATGATTCTTGTTTATATGAGTTGACTAAACATTTATTCTCTAACATGAAATCAATGAAGAAAAGTAAGGTAATTAATCTTGTTCAGAAATGATCATTAACATCAAAAAATATATTTCGTATCATGAAATATACATCCATAGTTCTCAAAAAAACTAAATTTCTTTCAATCTGAGCACAGGAAAAAATGTGGTTGCAAATCAATTCCTTTTCAGTACTTCTACATATATGTTTCATTGTGTTATATATATGTTTATTATATCCCTTCGTAAACAAATTTCCAAGAAACACTGAACTCAAAACCATTCATTTATTAAACTATTCGCCTATTATTTCATCAAGTATGAACAAAAAAAATAAAGAGCTAATTTCGGGGATGTGAGAAAACACGAAAGAAAGAGAGAAGAGCATATTCTTTCTCGTGCGAACATACCATGGCTGTTTTAACAACCATGGGTTTATATCGCTGATATCAATTCTTCAAGTGAAGTTGAATGATGAATATAAGTAATCCCTAATTGATAGTTCGGTAGAGTATGGAATGCAAGATTTATTGTGTTTGTTGACTCACGTTGCTTTCAAAACGTTCAAGTTTTGGCTTTTATCGTTAACACGTGGAATTGTTGGTTGGAATGTTCGTAATATTGAGAATCATGAATTTGCAACATCTCGGAAAATGTTGACTGTTCTTGGTGTAGGTTTTCATGCAGTATTTTTCGAAAACCTCCCTCCGTCATAACTAAATGGCAAGCACAATGGCAGATTCTTCGCAATATGAATTATGTACTCCTGGTTCCTCCAGAACAAATACTATGAAGTAGCCAGGAGTATAAAGGTTAAATTTTAATGATGTGATGCTGAGGCAATCAAAAAGACGTTTCGAAAAACAATGTGCGCACGTGTTGCATTGTATGTTCTAACAAAAAACATTATGCATTACCCAAACATATAGAAAATTCATGGCAATCCATTTCACCAACTTTCCAATCAATAATTTCACAATCAAATATGAAGTTCAGAAATTGAACCTTCTTAAAGACATTAATGATTGATCTTGAGTGATGGTAAGACATCAACTCAATTTCATTTTGAATACGTAGAAAGATTTCTAACATACACATACATTATTGATAAAATACACAGCTCATGATCGCAAGGAATAATAAAGAACAAACAATTTTCTATGATTATTTTTCCCCTTTCTTTTTCTGTGTTTTCAAAGCTTTGATATAAGTTCTCACTTTGATTAATTCATTCCGGATAAGGCTATAATATGGTAAACAAATGTCATTTTACATCAAATTTAGCGGCTTTCAGATATATGTATATAAATATATATATATATATATATATATATATATATATATATATATATATATATATATATATATATATATATATATATATATATATATATATATATATATATATATATATATATATATATATATATATATATATATATATATATGTATATGTGTGTTGTGTACGTGATTAATATAAACCTACCATATTAAATGCTTCTATAGATTGAAAAAAACTGTATCAATTATTTTTGTTTCAATAAACTGTATTTTTCAGATTCGTATTTAATATAAATTTACTTAATTTCTAGTCATTCTTGTACATATCCACAGCGTATTCCCACTGCCCTAGATTAGAGATAGGGGAAGAATTCTATGATCCCCCTATAAAACCTGACGATTTACTCAAACTAGTAGAGATGTTAGATGAAAAAAAACTAATAGAAATGACTCCTATGTAAGTATTGAATGAACTGTATAAATCCAATTAGTTATTTTCAAAGAGAAAATATGTCCTAAATCCCTCAATATATTCATATAAGTTAGCTCAGGCTGAAGACCAACCTACAGGCACAAGGTTATTATAACGTACCACCTTCTTCATTAAATTACAAATTTCGATTTTATGAGTTTATTTTGGAAATGCAAAGCATTTTCTGTGTGACGATGCATGAATATGACTGTTTCTACTATTTACTATTGTTGTAATTTTTTTATCCATAATCAACTGCCTTCGACTGTCGCGAATAACGAATTCACTGATGCACTAATGTGGACAGAATCCATTTCATGGTTCCAAGTAGTTTACAAACGTCCATTCTCATGTCACTGTTTGATGTACCCGTTCTCTTGACATGGGATTTGACGTTCATACAGAATCCCACGTCGATAAAGAATACACCGTAGACGAAAGTCAATCCTTGACTACAATGAATACTTGAACAACACTCATCGTTTCAAAATACGATAGACAAAACTACCGTTGACTGTGTGCAAAATTGATAGATATTTTCACTAAATGGAAGCCAGGTCCAAGCGTCGAACCTGTGCTGTTGATACTACTTTGATTTATGGATTTTGTCTCGTTATTTGGGCAATGGATAATTGCTTTCCACCATATTTCGTCATTCGAAAGTGCAGGATTCCTTAGAAAACATATTAAGTTTTCGCATCTCAAAGAACGGCATCGACGGAAATTTCTTTTTTGTTTTCTTGCTCTATAATATCACATAAATTTTATCACGAAAAAACGAAAGGAATTGTTCAGATAAAAGGACAACAAACCTCGTGAAATCAAGTCAGTTATTTTTTTGATGTTCTTTTTACCTCAGCTATCAGTCTGATAGCAAGAAAAATTTTACAGAATTCTGATAGTTTTTCATTTGAATGGAAGAAGCGTTGAACATTCTGCGGCTATCACTAATTCTGAATAAATTTTAATCTCATTAACTTATTTTATATCTGAAGTATTCTCAATAACATAAGGAATATTTTTGAATCTGAATAAATCAGTATTCTATCTGAATTGAATCAGGAAAATCAATTTTTCGATACTGTTGTTATTGATATCGATGTCTGACGAAATATTTCTGCTTTTTTCATTATCACTGTTCAAATGAAACTATTGGAAATGGACATACAGTAACTCTGAATCAATTACAGACTTAGTAAAGTATTTCATGAGTACTCTCATACAGATTCATCAATATAAACAAGAAGTAGTATCATTTCACACTTATCAATCATTAACTCTCACGTTTCGAAGGCATGAACCTTCAGCGGCTCACAGTAGCAATGCACTCTCACTTCATACGCACTGAAACTAGAATTTTTGAGCTGGTTAATTGTAATGAATGAAAAGCCAGCCCGAGCGTCCTTCGGAAAGAATATTGGTTTTAGAAGGTGATTGAGTATTTGTGTAATCATAACTGAGTTGGATGCGATATCAAGAATTTTCGTTAATGGAATATTCGTTTTATTGTATTAGGTGAAATTCATTGTATTGTAGAAGTTCGATTGAGAAACAAAATGATATTCCATTTTCTAGAATAGTACTATTTGTCTTCATAATGCAGTATTCTTTTCTTCAATTATATATTGTTCTTGTACCACTCAATCGCAACTATTTCCTCTTCCAATAAATGATTGCTTTGTGTTTAAATGATTTTTATGTTGGGTCTTATGAAAATTCAAACGATTCATTGGACTACTGAAATTTTCAGAATGTTAGATGAATGGCCAAATACGTATTCGTTCACAAAAGCTGTAGCAGAAAATCTGATAAAACAAGAATCAGAAAACCTACCTCTAGCGATAGTCAGACCTTCAATAGGTAAGATCATTATTAAGCTTAAGTTTTTTCAACAATGATCCGTTATTTTACAAATGTGGGATGGTTTGTTCTACGAATATTCTTCAATTCAATATATATTTGGATATGAAACTAATTTTCATATATTTTACAGTCACTGGAGCAGTAAAGGAACCTATTCCTGGTTGGATTGACAGCATATACGGGCCAACTGGTTTGATCGTTTTTGCGTTGTTAGGTATCTTACGAACTGGACACGGTAACCCAGATACAATAAGTGATCTAGTTCCAGTGGATTATGTTGTTAATTGTATTATAGCAGCAGCTTATCAAAGAGCGAAGTTTAAGTAGGTATCTAACACTACGCTGTATATATTCGAAGTTGATTTTTCTTCAGTTTTTCTATTGTTCATGCTGTTATACGAAAAATTACGAAGAAGAAACAACTCAAAAGAAGTATTCTCATACTGAATGATTTAGATGAATTTTTCATGTTAATTTTTGTCAGGTCACCATGGCGGCGACCTACAGGGTGTTGGTTTCCGTTATGCCCAACCTACTTCCTGGCAGTCTCTGCTGAGGCACGAATCACCGATCTGTAATTCCTATAGAAATACTCGCCCAATTGCAGTTCTCTAATGATTGACAGAGTGATTCAGGAATTATGTCTAAGACGATCCTAACAGTCTCGACGATGCTCTTATGCCACTGTCCCTACATTGAACTAAGGTTCTCGATATTCAGAGCTTTTATCGGCATTCTTCTCAACTAGGTTTTTCGAATCTGGTTTTCGCCACCTCGATAAAGGTAGTTTCCTAAGAAAATATTAAGGGGAACTTTCACACATCTCAGTTATTCCAGAATATTTCCAGAAGATTTTTCGGTGTTTTACCATTGCATTCCAAAATGATTGTTTGGAACAATCTCAAACACGTTCATGTGCAACTGCCTCTGCACTGAAACTTCAAGTTCTCCATATTTCGAGATTTTTTCAGAACTCTTCTCTTAGGTTGTCCGCATTTAGTATGGCCACCAATTCCCCAATTCCTTCAATTTTTGTGATTTGTCATGCTTTCCGAGTTTTCGTTCTCTGACATTTCCTGGAGATTTTTCGGGATTATACCATCGCATTCCAAAACGATTGGAACAATCTCAAACAGGTTCATGTGCCACTGCCTCTGCACTGTCACTTCAACTTCTCGATATTTCGAGATTTTTTCAGCATTTTGCTCTGTTAGGTTATGCGCATTTAGAATGGCCACCTCAATAAGTGTAATTTCCTCGCTTTTTTCATTTAGATCCAAGTGGGGAACAATTTGATCAGATAACAAATCATTGATATCATTTTTATTATTATTGACACGACCACTATAGGAAAAATGTTCCAGATTATAGTAATTTTAGCATTTCATGGCAATGACTCATGTAGTTCAAGCCAAAATGCTTCAAAGAAAAGTCGTAGGTTCAGAGCTTCCTCATCACTCATCTTAATCTGCTAAAATTCAATTCAAAGATCCGCTGAAGAGTGATGCCTAAGTAATTCAATATCTTGGTCATATCCGGTCTAGGTTCTTAGTGATTAGGTAAATCATTTAGATAAACGTAGGTTGTCCAAGATAACAAGAATTTTATATATATATCATCATCATCATGATTATCTTCAGCCTCTGTCTGTCCACTGCAGAACGAAGGCCTCCTTCTGTCCTGGCCAAGATTCCCTATCGGCACTCTCTCTCTTCCAGGCAACGCCCAGACAAACCATAGGCTCCTTATCCCATCGATCGTGAGGGCGGTTTCTTGGTCTGACCCCGTCGCTGGGTTCCCAATCACCAACCACAGCTGACCAACGCTCATGTCATGTTCGGGCTAGATGGCTTGCCCATTTCCACCTTGACCTTTTTACACGCTCCACGACATCCTTCACCTTTGTTTGACCTCTTATCCAGCTGCAGCGTATTCTATCTCGAATGGTTAGGCCCATCATGTATCTCTCTATACTAAGCTGGCTTGTTCGAAGTTTCTGGATGTGAGCAGATTTCAGGGTTCAAGTTTCGCTGGCGTAGGTTATCGCTGGTAATACGCATTGGTCAAAAACTTTACTCTTAAGAATAGTGGCATATATGATTTGATGATGTGTTTCAGTCGGCCAACTCTAAACTGTACGCCAAGCTGTTCTGGTTCTCTGCATTTATATATATATATATATATATATATATATATATATATATATATATATATATATATATATATATATATATATATATATATATATATATATATAACAGGGTTTCAATTTTTATCGAATATTTTCTTTCAGTCGAATGCCAGCGATTAGCTCTAATCATAGAAACGAAATCACTCCCATATTCAATTATTGCTATTCACCAAACCTTCCATCGATGACATGGGGTGAGTTGAAATTTCATTATTCCGAAATTTTGAGAATTTAATCATGAATGTATACCTATGTATATTCAAGTACGTTGAACTAGTTATCTCTTCCTGAATATGTTTGAAGAATTGACGTATTTAGTCGTCACAGATTTATTGTTCAGAATCATATACTTAATACAATAAAGAACGTTTAAAAAATGATAATTCTTCGTCATCCTAAAATACCAATTACTCAAACAACTTTCAATGCAAATATAAAACAAACAGCTACAAAATGTATAAAAAAATACTAATAATTTGTTGAAATTTTTTGCTGGTCTACCTTTTGATACAAATTGTAGCTTTACAAAATCGTAGCGAAAGACAAAAATATAATGATGTTTTCCACTGAATGATATTCTTAAAGACTGAGTGTGAACCTATTGAATAATTGCTATGTTAAACAGAAATGATCATTTGACATATTTCAAGTCATGACGATCATTACCAAGATTTGTACAGAAAAATATTATATGATAATATTATAGATAAAGGTTTTCCATTATTATGAGAGGAAAATTTTCATGAAGAATATATCAATGTACAAGACCAAATATTAAATTTGAATTTTCCATAAGCCTTTCCATACGGATACCATAATACACAACTTCTCATGTCATCCATATTCACATAAAATGGCAGCTTTCCACAGTATGATCTTATATTCAATTATAATGGATTTGCATCAAGTACACGCCAAATGTCAATATTCTATATAGCCAATACCTACTCGTATGAGCATAGCAGATCGCTGTATAGATCAGTGCGTATGCAGAAGCTTCGTAGACGTTTCATTCGAGCACCTCAGACTTTGTCTGTTGATGTGTAAAAATGTTGCCATCGAAAACAAAACCAATCATTTTCGAGAGTGAATTCGGAATACACTCAATATTTTCTATTGATCAATTTGCTCAGCAATGTGAGTACATACATCATCAATTTGCAGGTTATTATCTGACAAAAGTAGGAGCTTTAGCAGCTACAGTAGGTAGTACTCGTTGTCTGTGGTACCCATCAGCAGAATTACGAAGATGTATATATCTTTACAAGATTGAAAAGTTCTTCAATATGATTCCTGCTTACGTTGCTGATTTAGTATTCAAAATAATGGGAAGAGAGCAGATGTGAGTATGGTGTAAATTGGAAATAAAATCTTCGCATCGAATTCAAGTTTTGAGAACTTTCTTCATTCAATCATGATCAATTCAAACCTGATTTTATTTTTCATCACTCTCTAGAGTTTAATCCGCTGGAAAGTTAACAAATTTCGTTTGAATTTCAAACCTTCACTGAGGCGACAGCTCATAGTAAGAGAAAATTCAAATTGTAATGCTAAGAATTTTGTGCTGACTACAAACATTTTGGAGAAATTTAGGTTTTGTATGCTTCGGTGAACTACAAAATCTGGCACAATTTTAGATGTGGCTTTTGCATATTAAGTTCTGGTGTCTCTTTCTTTGGGAAAGCTGGATAAAAAATTTTCGTGATGAAAGTTTGCTTCTGTTAAAACTTTGTTGAAAATCTCAAAGAAAACGCAAGAAAAATGACGAGTTCATACATTTTGGAATCACTTCGTTTCGAAGAGAAATTATAAAATTTTCTACTGGTTTTTTAATCGACTTCTGTGTGTTTTCTGATTGAAATCTTTGATGAAAAATATCAAATATATTGAAAATAACGAAACTTGAAGATAGAAAGTGATTGTTTTCATTTTTTTTTTCATATTCAAGCCCAAAATGTATTATTTTATGAATATTGTCGTTGTACTCATCTAAGTACAAAATCCATAATCTTTAATGTTTCTCGTGAGGCTTAAGCACATTTCTGGAATTATCACTTTTCATCAATCATTTGATTTACGGCCCAGTGAAAATACCAGCTATAATTTTAGTTTCACTATATTTGGAGAAAATATGATTATTCAAAGTCATAGGAATAGCAATTAAGAGCCTTGACACTTTGAATCATCACAATTCATTCCAAATACAGCCGTTTTGTCAATATAATATAAGGAGGTTAAAATGTCATGAATATTTAAAAAAAAAATTGGGCACGGATTGGGAAGTTGAAATTATGAAAAATTCAGAAGTTACAGTCTCCTTTTTAATATCAATTATCCAATTCTCAGTAGGTACTCCGAAAATTATTCAGTTACAAAGGTATTAAACACTGATATGATCAATAGAATTAGTGAAGTCATCAATATTTTGAAGCTACTCTGTCATTATAAATGAGAAAATAAATACACTGGGTAGTTTTTATTATAAATGAAATGTTTAATACGAGATGATACAAAAATGAAGAAAGTAATTTTTTAAATATTGACTCATAAATTTGTTGGAACTTTTGGTAGCTTGAAGTGACTTCGTGGAGGCTACATAATTATAAGAATCAGTCACAACATATTTTTTCAATTATGTGACCTACTGCTTTATTTGTTTTCAACTTTTTTTTACTGAGAATATATTTTATCTAATTTCGTTTTGTTCCGATGTTGTAAACGCGGCCACTGCAATGCTCTTGTTTACGAAAGCAGTACGAAAACAGAATTCCAAGTTTTGAATAAGTAGGTACTCGAATATTGCTATTCGGTTTGAAGTTTATGATGATAGGAATATTTATAATGGAACAATATTGAGAATTTCCTCATAATTCAATACAAATACGCACGACGACGAATCGAAGTACAATTTCTTTATCAAATGTTGAATTAATACTTCAGTATTCAGCATTTAATCAAAAAGTAGTACTTCGAAACGTCGTCATGCGTATTTGTATTAAATTATGAGAAAATTCCAAATATTGTTTCATTATGGATATTAATTTTCTCCATGTATCGGCCTCATCAATCATCATTAGGAATATTTCTCTACTAAACGAACAAATATTTCTCGTTCAAAGATTTTATAAGATAAACTCTATTTTCAGCGCTGTCGAACTGATGGAGAGACTCTTCAAAACCACCAATGTATTGAACTACTTTGTGCGCAGAAACTGGACCTTCAAAACTGACAATACTCAAAAGCTTTTCAAAAGTCTGAGTTGTACGGATAAAAATTTATTTGATTTCAATATGGATGCAATCGATTTTGAATCGTATACCATGGATTACCTTTATGCAATCCGTATTTATGTAATGAAAGATCCGTTAGAAACTCTCGAAGCTGGAAAACGACATGTGTTGAAGTTGCATATAATATATTACATATCCTGGATCGCCCTTTTTGCCATTTTATACATGCTATATCATTTTCTGTCAACAATTTTCATGTGATTATACAAAATGGAATTAATTGAATTAATAAATTCAATAAAATCTTCAACAAATGTGGATTTTGAATATAAATATATATAACGGGTATCTCTGAATGTTTTTCGTTTTTGAATTGACCACTACGCGTCAACCGCTGGTTGCAGTGGAGGGAAGTGGTCTCATAGCCACGAATCGTTTCACAGGACCGCAGAGAGCGTTTTGCGTGTGAGCGTTTTATAAAAACAACGATTCATACTTTGTTGTTCGTCGTCTCTAAAGGACTCATTTTAATTTAACAAGCTAAAAACGTGTACCAAGTGCCAATTTAATTAAGCATTGAGTGTACTAATTTGAAGAGACTGGGAATATAATGCCGAAAAAATCGTCTGGGCGCAAAAGGACATCAAGAACGAGCATGAACGTCTGTTATGGACGACCCGTTGAAGTCGGCACAGTCGTTGAAATTGCGTGCAGCTTCTCTTAATTTGAACAAATGTACGGTTCATCGCATTATTTCGAGAGAATTACATTTTCACTTCTCTAAAATTGTTATTGTTCAAGAAATGATGCATGATGATCCTGATAAACGAGTCGAACTCTGCAGTAAAATAAAAACCGTTTAAGGAGTTTCAATAACATCTGGTTCTCCAATGAATCCAATTTTCTCATCAACGGTCACGAGAATGAATAACATTGCAGATACTGGGCTTTCAAGAATCCGCTAGAACTGCATCAGAAGCCCTTGCATTCGCCAAAAGTTATTGTTTGTGCTGCCATATCATGTCAAGGAATTATCGGTCCTCATTTTCTCGATGATGACCAAGGTCGAACTCAGATTGGTAATTCTGATCGATATTGCCATATGATCCGGACATTTTTGGCTACAGAAATGCAGAACCAGGATGTCTACAACCTCAAAACCTTTTTTCAGCAAGATGGAACCACTTCTTATGTTACAAATGACTCATTAGCTGCTGTTCACGATTCATTTCTTGGAAGAGTGATAAGCCGCCGAGGAGACATCAACTGACCACCGAGGAGCCCTGATTCAACACCTGCTATAATATTATTTTGAAAAATGCGTGAAAAGTTATCGAAAGAAAGTTATAGTATACTTTTTATATCGAATATTTTCAAGTGCAATAATATGAGTATGATAGAATTAATTACCTAATAGTATACTTCCATATTTTCAGTAGCTCTTGATAGGTAACCTTTGAAAATGTAAAACCGAGCGTTCACTGCCGCAACCTAGATGGCATTACTTCATCAGATTAGATTGAATTTTTTCTGAACTACGGTTGTAAAATGTAGTATCTCATTCCTTAGGACGTATGAAACTTTCAATGTTCGGCTGATCAAGGTTCAGCCGAAAGAAGCTTGCAAATACACTTCCACTGCATATGAAGGCGCATCTACTTCTTTCTCCCATAATTTTTTTGATGATAACTCTATAAAAACTTCATTGTACTCATTAAGAGTGTAATATAATTTCAACAACTCGCGAGCCTAACTAGTATTATCAAAATGTCCCAAAGTGCACATTATCCTGTTATTATGAAGCACACGTGAATAATATGAGCAATATACCAGCTCAGAAGCAACTGTAACAACAAGAACTGCATTTTTCCTGCAACAAAATACGATATCCAGTTAGGTGTTATTTTATAATCAGTTTTAGGTATAAGGTTTTGTTAATCTAATGCATGTTTCTATTACAATGAACTGAAATATCAAAAAAAAAGGTAGTAATAGGTGCAAACTCGAATAATTAATGAACAGTGAACTTAGGATTGAAATGAGATATATAAAGTGTGTTTTTTTAGAGGTATAGAACTTTAAATTGCAATAAAACAAGGATGGATCATTCGATTTACAAGAATGTTTTTTAATCGGAAGATAATCTTGTGGCATTACATTTTAAATATGATTTCTAGCATATGACCACCACGGCTGGCCCGGATGATGTCGAATCTGGACGTCCAATTTCCGATGACTTTTTCCAACATTTGTGGCCGTATATCGGCAACAACACGGCAAATATTGTCTTCCAAATGGTCAAGCGTTTGTGGCTTATCCGCATAGACCAATGACTTCACATAGCCTCACAGAAAGTAGTCTAGCGGTGTTAAATCGCAAGATCTCGGAGGCCAATTCACAGGTCCAAAACGTGAAATTAGGCGGTCACCAAACGTGTCTTTCAATAAATCGATTGTGGCACGAGCTGTGTGACATGTTGCGCCGTCTTGTTGAAACAACAGCTCCTGGGCATCATGGTTGTTCCAGTCAGGAATGAAAAAGTTAGTAATCATTGCTCTATACCGATCACCATTGACTGTAACGTTCTGGCCATCATCGGTTTTGAAGAATTACGGACCAATGATTCCACCAGCCCATAAAGCGCACCAAACAGTCAGTTTTTCTGGATGTTACGGTGTTTTGACATACACTTGAGGATTATCTTCACTCCAAATGCGCCATTCAACCAGAAGTGCGCTTTATCGCTAAACAAAATTCGCTTATCCAATTCGGGAAAAACGGCAATCTCGTTTTGGGCCCTTTCGAAGAATCTACGCCTTGCTTGATGATCGTTGGCTTCGATTCTTGCACGAGTTAGATTTTGTAAGCACGCAAACCAAGATCATTTCTCAAAATCTTCCATAAAGTGGATGGACACAGATCCAATTCCTGTGCTCGATGGCGAATGGGCCCATTCGGGTTTTCCTCAATGATACGCTCTACAGTAGCAATAGCTTCTCTTGTACGCACCGTACGGCGTATCTGGGGATGCGAGTTATCAATGAGAGTAAACGTGGTGCGAAAACGTTTCATGGTTAATCGAATTAACTGCACTGATGGACGATTTCGTCGACGATAAAATGGAAGCAGTGCGCGATACGTACTCCGCACAGAACCATTATTTTCGAAATAAAATTGCACTATTTGCTAGCGTTGTTCAGGCGTGAGTCTATTCAGGTTGAATTGCCAAACCAAACTGAGGATAAATCACCTCTCAGCTGTTAAATCGGTCGCCATTTTCAACGGCAATGCCAACTTAAAGTTCTATACCTCTAAAAAAAACACCCGTTATAAACAGTGGTCACCATTCTAGTCACCGTTAGAGTATACTATGGTGTACTGGTGGAATTTAATCCCAATTATGTGAGAATGTTATCCATAGTTTCGATTGAAAAATCTGTGGGTAGGCTGTTAATTTTAAGACATAGTTGTCAAACATTAATCTTCAATTATCAATAAAAATTTGAGTCACTGCAGGCGAAATTATGTGTTTTTGTCGTGTCTTCATTTTACGTATTCTTTATCAAAATAGAGGCGAAGACAAAAGTCCATTTTTGTACGCCACATCAGGAAGTTTTCTCTTATCATTCACATCAACTCCATCGTAGATTTCGTCTTCAGAAAGGCAAGATATATGGTTCAAAGCTAATGGAGCTATTAATTTAACAATTAATAAAATTAATCAGGAATAGTCATGCGAAATTATTTATGCTGGAGATTCTTCGACTTAATCAACTGTAGTTGCAGGTATTCAGATTATTAGTTAATTTCCAGAATTTCAGATTACACTCAAAAGGAGAATATGTCAAGGAACAATATCTGTTTTCCAATTTTTTCATAGCTTGAAATATATTATGATATATTATTCATTCTTCAAAAGTGTCCAGTAAGCATTGAAATTTATGGAAACGACAATTGTCCGAAGCCATCAATAATTTCGGATATTATAATAACTTCTATGCTTGAATTGAAATTTGTACCCATTTTTATAGCCTCACATACGAATTTCCTCCAGAAAAAATTAGAGCATAATCAATCGACTTCTCACGAAACTTAAAAAATGATATATGTACAATGAATATATTAAAAATATTATTTTAAATTTCAAATTTTCCTTGAGTCCTTCATTTCAGAGTTAAGTTAATAACAGGGTTACTGGTAATACAATTTGAGATGATAGATAAAGATGATATCGTACTGCACTGAATAACGACATTCGAATCTGCATCATCATGAAGAAATTGAATCTGCAGGAAAAGTGTCGATATATTTTCGTTTCCTGAATCTGTGTTTCTCGTCTCAACAGAATCAGCATGTAACTGGAGTGTGCTGAAGATAAAACTTATAGCTAATAAAATACGTGAGATAATAACTGTCGTTACGAGAATATTGCATCTTCGTATTGAAATTCAGATACCCTGTTAAGACGGGTAGTAATAAGGAGAATATTTTGATGATGGAATCCATAAAAATTTATTTTCTTCCCTCACAAAATTTCATCAAAAACTTCATATCTACATAGCTGAGTTCAATTTCTTGAACTATGGAAAATCGTTTATTTCGAAAGATTTCTTCATTTTATGAATTCAATAAGAATGTAACAAGATAAATCAAATTGAAAATGTCATTTTATTGGACAAATACTTTTTTTGAGCGTTTAGGAAAATGTGAGTTAATCTGAACGATGTGGGCACATGCCGACAATCATTGGTGAAACTTTTGAGTGAAATTTTCTGATAAATATGTTGATATGATATCAGAACTCTGAAACTGAAATGAGTGTTTCATATTACTATGAATATATTGCATTTATATACATATAGTAATAATAATAGCAATCATTTAAGGTCCTCGTGAAACAATTATAAAGGTGAAACAATAGTATTCTGATTTTGAAATTTAAAGATAATACATTTTTCCTCAAAGACCGTAGCCTGTGGTGAGTACGAAAAATGTCGAAACTGAGAGTTCATATTCTGAAATATTTAAATATTCAATAGAGTTCGCGTTTCTTCTTCTTCTTCCAATGCATATTCACTAATGAAAATTTGCGACCACATGCTTCATTTCTGTCCTGTCTCTGGCTGTATGTATTAGGCTTTCCACTGTTCGCAAGCCCGTCCATTGCCTTATGTTACTTAGCCATGACATCCTCCTCCTTCCCACTCCTCTCCTTCCCTCAATCTTTCCCTCGATAATCAGTTGTAGGAGCTGGTATTTCGTGTCTGGCATTATATGCCCCAGGTATGCAGTTTTCCTTTTTTTGATCATCAGCAGCAGTTCACGTTGTTTGTTTACTCTTCGTAGGACAGTTAGGTTGGTCACTCGGGCCGTCCATGGGATTTTCAGTATTCTGCGATATACCCACATCTCGAAAGATTCTATTCTATTCATTGTGACTACCTTTAGTGTCCAGCTCTCCACACCGTACAACAACACCGACCAGATGTAACACCTCACAAATCTCACCTTCAGGTTTAGTCTAAAGTCCGCATTGGTAAGAATACGTTTGAGTTTCATGAATGTGTTGCGTGCATTCTCTATTCGACATTTTATTTCCAGATCAGATGTTCAGTTCGCGTTTACCTGATGTAAATTCATTATAATTGAATATAAACTCAAATTCATTCTGTACACATACATTAATACATTCTGTAAGCATCTGAAGGAGTCGTTTGTAACGACGAAACGCGTCATGCTATGTAGTGAATAGAGTGTAAATCATAAGTTCAAGTGTTTGAATTTAAGTTTGTATTCAATATTTCAATGCATACATACACACATATCAATATGTCTTTTCCAATAACTGGAGAAAAAAATTTAATAACAAAATTGTGCAAAAGCGAATAACAATATTATAGTGAAGATTTTTTGATTTATTCATTTGTAGTTGCCGGTGTTCAGAGTATTAGTTAATTTCTAGAAATTCGGATTACAATCGAATGAAGATTGTATCAGGAAAAAATGTCGGTTTTCCAATTTTTTCAAAGCATGAAAATATATTATGATATACTATTCATTCTTCAAAAGTGTCCAGTAATCATTGAAATTTATGGTAACGTCAATTGTCTGAGGCCATTGATAATTTCGGAAACTCCTGTTAAATCATAATTGTAACCATTTTTAGAGCCTCACATAGGAAATTCCTCCAGAAAAATTAGAGCATAATCAACCGACTTCTCAGGAAATTCAGCAGAGAAAAATATCTGTGTTCAAGGAATATTCAAAGTTTTATTTTCAATTCAAAATTTTCATTACATCATCCATTTCAGTTTCAGAGTTAAGTGAATAACAGTGCTACAAAAGTGTGCTACAAAAGTTATTCGAGGTCAAAGGGTTTCGGATTTTTCTCGAAAACGGTGAGTTTCATCAAAAAAACCTCAAACCAAAGTTGTAGATCTTAAAATTCTCTACAAAAGCGGTGTTTATGATTTTTTTAAGAGTTATTATTCGTAAGAAATCACGATTTTTACAGTCACATTATACATGATAAGCACAAATAAGCCATGTATAGATGTACAAATCGGGCAGTTAAGACAAGTATAAATACCTATTTGAGTCTCTTTTTTATATATTGTACTATCCTAAAATCATTTATTCAAAATGCAACAAACAAAACAATTGTAGTTGGTGAAGATGTTGATTTGTTAGTACTACTTACTGCAAGGACTACAATAGATAAAAGTATTTATTTTCTGAAACCTGGAAGGGCTTAGCAGCGAACAGAAATATATTCTTCAAAAAGTTCAAACATGACTAGGCAACGAACTAAATCCAGAAGACTGGCGTTGGAAATTGATAGATAATACTCTGGAACCGATTAAAACTTTACTACCGCCTGCTACAGGAAAACTCCTCAACACTATTTTTTGCAATTGCAAAAAAGGTTGTAATGCCAAATGTGGCTGCAAAAAGTCGGGTTGCTGTGTTTTCCAGCGTATACCAATTGCCAACAGCGTATATCAAATGTCCAGTTGAGTACGATAGAAGAAGATTCCTGTGAGTTTAATGAAAAACCAATGACTCAGCCTCATTTGAACAATTCATGAACATCCAGCAAGAGGAAGAAGAAGAAATCCAAGAAGACATGACGGTTGAAGCAGACTTTCAAGAATGTTAATCTGGTTAAAATATCTAAAAAATCAAAACAATAATTAACCATAATTGGCAATATCAATAATCCATATCAATAATAAGGTAAAACCTAGAACTTGACGGGTGTTTTTATCTTAAATTATCCGAAAATTGTCATGACAGTTAGTGAAGTAGGCGTACAGGGGAAACCATGGCAAAACGAACACTACCTCACAGGTGGCGTGGAAATGTAAAATCTTAGAATCGCGAATCTCACCAATGGTTACTCTAAGGAAATAAATCATGAGGACCATTTTTGAAGAGAATTTCAAGATCTACAATTTTGATGTGCACTCCAAAAAACCTCAAATTTTGATATTTGACCTCGAATAACTTTTGTAGCACACATGGGATTTTCTAAAACTTCATTTGTAATGGGAAACCTCAGCTCTCCACCAATATTCGGCTTTCCGGGAGTTTTTGTTATTTCAAATGTCTATTTTGACCGGACTAGTAGTTCTTTCTTATTGAGAAAAAGAGTTAGTTTCTTATAGAAATTGTATACGAAAGTCATAAAAATGTGAATTTTATGTTTAAATGTAGTGTTCAAATGTTAAAAGACGTGTTTAATTGATTACATTCACTGGATATTTATTGATAAAATTGGAATTTTATGCATGTTGTAATACTCGTACCAAGAAGCTGAAATAGATCTACTTTGTAATTTGTTATAAATTAGATAGCATGAATTATTCTTCATGAGAATCAGTGTAATTGATTAGTTACCTCAACTTCAATTCCGAATTCTAGTGAAACTTGGAGTATGCCGCATAGTTTTTAGAATTTTTAGTTTCTAATCATTTGGCACTACCGAAGAGCTCAGTTTTTCAATGAAAATTATTCTCCGATGTGGAGTATTGCACTTGTGTAATATATTAAAATTCATATTCAACAGAAACAATGTTTGATCGATTATTCATGGATACATTGTCATTCTAAATATCAATTACATTCATTGCCATATTGACTGTAAAACGATTGTATTCTGAACTTGTATTCGAAATTCATCTGCAAAAGTTATTTCTAAGTACCAAAATATTGTAAGTTAACAAGAATAAATATTATCAAGAGATATATATCTAAAATTATTCATGAATAATTTCGAATCGATTTTTATTCATATTGATTATAATCAAATATTTCAATCATATTCAGTTTGAATAATGAAAATGAAGAAAAATTCTTTATGTGTTGATTAATATTTGATTTTACAGATTTTCAGAGAAATTGTGGAAAATGCTGGACGGAATTGATAAAGAAACATCCAAGATCATACATGTTAACAGTGAATTTGAATGTGAAGATGGCAGCAATATTGTACAGTATTACAATAGGAAAACAATTTTCCTCACTGGAGCAACGGGGTTTCTAGGAAAATTGATATTTGAGAAAATTTTGAGGACTTGTGAAGGTGTTAAACGGATATATATTCTTGTACGCCCTAAGAAAGGTGTTAACATAAATGACAGAATAGATCAGTTGTTTGCAGGACCTGTAAGTGAAACTCATTAACCAACAAATTTCAATATGGAAGAAGGTTTTCTCTGTATATAACTATAGAATGTTCGTTATTTTCTATCATATTCAACTTAATTTTGACAATATTTCAATGTATTGATAAATTGGGCACGTTTTTAAGAATTTCAAAAATATTCTATATATTGTCCACTTGCATACTCTTTCGCTATACAATACCTTCAACAGGTGGATGAAAACTTTTCATGAACCTGATGTATATGATGAATTCATCCATGATTAATATACATAATTATTTCTGAAATTCTTAAAAATGTGTTTAATTTATTAATATGTTGACATGGAATACATACGTATCTCCTCAGTCAACAACATTATAACGAATAAGACATTTTCAATCCACTTCTCAAATCCTTATAATGGGTGATTTTTCAAGTGTAGGTTTTTTCAATCGAAAAAACACTCTATTTGCATCATATATATTCGAAATTTTTATTGAAATTAATAACTCGGCCTTGAGATTTACATTTTGAAGATAACTTCATGTAAATGTTGTCCGCGGCTTCGTATAAAATTGGGCATTCGGAAGGTCCCAACTTTTTCGACCATTTCGGCCTGTATCCCACGAATTACGCATGTTATGTTATCCTGTGAGGCTTCAATCGTGTTCTGCTTGCCCACATACACTAAAGATTCTACATCACCCCACAAGAAAACATGTTCATTGTTTCATGAGCTGTGTGGCATGTGGCACCGTCTTGATGAAACCACATGTCAACCAAGTTCAACTCGGCCAACTGGGGCAAAAAAATAGACTCGATATCGTTCACCACGGTTTCTTTGAAGAAAAATGGACCGATGATGCCACCAGCCCATAAACCACAGCAAACTGTCGTTTTTCAGGATGCATCGGTAATTCGTGTATGGAATGTGGATGTTCATCACCCTGGATGCAACAGTTTTGTTTATTTACATATCCGTTGAGCCAAGAAATGAGCCTCATCGCTGGATACAATTTTTCGATGAAACAGCGGATTTTCATTAAGCTGTTCTAAGGCCCATTCACCAAAAATTAGACGTTGTGGTAGGTCATTCGGCTTCAGTTCTTGCAGAAAATGAATTTTATAGACTTTCAAACCCAAATCAACACGTAAAATTTTCCATGTGGCTGAGGAACACATGCCCAATTGTTGAGAACGGCGACGAATTGACATTTCACAAACCTCATCAACACCGTACGCTACGGCTGCAATATTCTCTTCAGAGAATATTATGTCCAACCAAGTAAACTTGGTGCGAAATTTGGTAATAACAACACGAATTGTTGATTCACCAGGTCGATTATGACGACCATAATATGGTGGTAACAAACGATACACATTTTTCACAGTGCACGAATTCAATCGATAGTAAATTTCAACAATAACAATTTGTAATCGTTGCTCGTTTGTAAGTCTCTCCATGATGATATATATATATATATATATATATATATATATATATATATATATATATATATATATATATATATATATATATATATATATATATATATATTTGGATATCCTATAACAACTGTAGAAAAGATTCTATGGAGTACTGTCACTAGACCATCGGTCCCATCCTCTACAATCTCTGTTGATATGGAGGTACCATCACAAATCGATTCACAGACTCCTACAACCAAATATATGCCCTTACCATATTTACACTCACTCACTGGTAAACTATCTCACATCCTATCTGAAATGGAACAGTTAAAATTGGCCAAATATAATATCATTTCTGGTAAAAGTGCTTTCACACAACTGAAAGACAAGGTACCATCATCTCACATTTCAGACTGTGTATATGGTATACCATGCTTAGATTGTGGAGGAGTGTACATAGGTCAAACTTCGCAGAACATCAAGCGAAGAATTACTCTCCATAAGAGTGATATAAGACTCCACCCAGACAGATGTGCTTTGGCCCTCCATGCGGCAAAGATCGGACATCACTTTGACTTCAATAATTTTAAAATCCTGGATATAGCTAGTGGCTATCAGAAGAGATTATTTTTGGAAATGTGCCATATTAATGCTAATGGCAATAGCATTAATAAAAAAACAGACATTGCTAGGCTCAGTTGCATCTATAGTTATCTGCTCTCGAAGAAAATTCGATAAGCCCAGCTACAATTCCTGAGTTCTGTTTGATGTTTTGTGTTCTTTCATTTGTGGTGACAGTTGACAGAGAGTTTTGCACTTGACACTCTGTGATCCTTAGTGACGTTTGTCTGTGTTTCCTGACAGTTCGGTATCTTTAACATATGATTGTTGTGACACCTGATTTTATTTTATATATTTTATATTGCGTTTTTAATGAGATTATCTGGTTCTGTAAGTTCTAAAATTTGTTTTACCATCTATTTTCACTGCTGCGTACAGTCTGGCTACATCTTCAGCCTAGTTAACCGTAAGATGTAATTTTTTGGTTAAAACACTTTGTTTTACACTTATTTATTTTTCAGAGTCCTGATGAAGAATGTAAACATGTTCGAAATATAGACAAGGTTAATATATTGGTTGTGTATCAATTATAGTGGCCCTACTTTTGCCGAGAACTCATCATTTTTTAATAATTAATATTATACGGCAATACTCCTTATTTATCGTATATATATATATATATATATATATATATATATATATATATATATATATATATATATATATATATATATATATATATATATATCGAAGGCCTCCCTTCTTGTCTTTGCTAAGATTTCCTATCGGCAGTCTCTTTCTTCCAGGCAACGCCCAGCCAATCCATAAGCTCCTTATCTCATCCATCGTGAGGGCGCTTTCGTGGTCTTACTGGTCTTACCATGTCTCTGGCTCCCAATCACCAACCACATCTGACCAACACTCATTTTTTATTCGGGCTAAATGAACTGCCCATTTCCACTTTGAGCTTTTTAAACACTCCACACTTCATTCACATGCAGAAGAAATTGAATGTGAAGAATATTTTATAAGTGAATAATAATATTTTCATACGATTTACAGTATTTACCAACCTGCATTATATTGTCTCATTATTCTGATTATAATAATAGTACTTTTGATCGTAATTTGTTGGATGGTATAATAAGACATCTAAATTATACTTTTCTCCAGAAAGTGGAAGAGAATTGTGACGAAATAGTCATTGACACCTCAAATAAAGATGTATCAGTAAAATGCTCTTTATGCACTTATGGTCAAGAAAAGAGCTTAATTAATACTGTCAGAATATGAACACAAGACATGTTTAGAATTGAGAATCTCAAAAATAAGCGTGATCAAGTACTGTCATCAAGTATGTGAGATTATACTGGTTATAACAGTTACAACCATTTTTTGCTTGTTTTCAAACTTTTGGAGATGAGGTAAACAATCTGAAATACTATCCATCATTGCAGTCATCGATGAATTAGTAAACTTTAATGCATAAAATTTAGTTTCACAACAAGCTACGTAAATATTTCTCACTTTCAAGTATCAAAAATTTAGCAAATATTTTGTGTCAAAGCTCATCACGCAAGTGAGCAACGGATATTGAATAAATTTGGATATGCAGGAAATATGACAATAGAGAAATCCAACGTTTAGCAATACAACTACAACTGCCAAACATATAGATGCTTTCCAAAATTCAGCTTGTAAGATTTTAGAAATTTTCGAGAATGTTGCAATCTGAAACAGTGATCAGAAATGAATTTTTCCACTATTACCCAATATAATGATAAATTCTAGTTGAAATATTGGTAAAAAAACGAACCCCAAGAAAATATATCTATATAATATATTCTAGAGCTAGACAATGGTTTCCTAAGTTGTTTCATTGACGAATAAATGGATCTCTATCTTCTTTACAGGCGATGGATAAAATGAAAGAAGTAAATCCAAACTTTAAAGATCAAGTTTCGTTGGTTCCTGGTGACCTTTTGCTACCTTATTTAGGTATGAGCGAAAAAAGTATACAATCTTTCAAAGATGAAGTAAATATTGTGATTCATTGTGGAGCTACAGTACGATTCGACCAGAAATTGAGAGAAGCCGCTTATATAAACGTCAGATCCGTGAGGAATTTACTAGATATATCTAAGGAAACGAATGGACTAGAGGTGAGCTTAAAGAGTACCAAAATAATAGAGATTTTATTATGGTTTCAGTGGTTATTTTGGGCCTCCGTGGTGTAGTCGGGAAAACACGGTAGGTTCGAGATCTAATTCCCATAAAGGCATAGGAGCTTGTGTTTGTCTATAATTTGAGAAGTTCTATGATAAATGATTTAATGTTTTAACGCAGAATACGAAAAAATTAATTCATATCAAGTTTTTTGGTACATCATCAAAAAAATATTGACAATTCTTTATCATATGATATCTTCTTCTTCTTCTTTCAAATAGACCTATTGGTCTGTTGCTTGCTGAAGCTGTCTCTGGATGGTTTCTTGCGAGGTGGACTGCCAGCTTTCCTGCCACCTTTTTGGGGGTCTTTCTGGTGGGCGCTTTCCGTGTGGCTTGCTCCCCATCATTATTCGCGGTAATCTGTTTTCGTGCATTCTTCGCATGTGCGCATACCATTCTCTTCGTCTTTGTCTGCCCCACCTGACTATATCTGCTATGCCGCATCGAGCTCGTATGTCAGTGTTTCTTATCATATCCAGTCTGGTCTTTCCGAGGATAGTTCTTAGGATTTTCATTTCGGTCGCGCGCAGCATTCTTTTGGTTTTATTTGAGTCTTCGCGTGCTTCTATTCCGTAAGTCATGATAGGTCTGATTCAAGTCTTATAGATCTTCACCTTGCTATCTGTTCCCATGTGCTGGTTTGACCATATCACAAATCTAAGACACCCTGACAGAGCCGCTGAGTTAGTTATGAGACTTCTTACCTCCTTCGCCGGATCGTGGTAGCTGCAGATGTCCATGCCTAGATATTTAAAGACATTGACTTGCTCGATTGACTTATCCTCCACAACCGCTTTACACCTGACAGGTTCTCTGGAGAATGTCATAGCTTTGGTTTTTGATGTTGAAATTACCATGTTGAGTTGTTGGCTGACTTGATAGAATTTAAGAAGCTGTCTCTGAAGATCGTTCTCCGTTTATGCTATAATAAAGGTGTCGTCAGCATAGCAGACCACAGATATTTTAGCGTGGCCCATTCTGTACCCGAAATCTAAGGATGTGACTTGTTGTATTATTTCATCCATCAAGAGATTGAAGAGGAAAGGGCTCAGACTGTCACCCTGTCTAATTCCGCCTGGCGTTTTTATGTTAGGTGTGGTATGTTCTCCTGACTTGATCTTTGTCACATTTCCAGTGTTTAAGTTTTTGATTAGATTGGTGGTTTTGGACGGGGACTGTCTTTTTGTTAGAATTTGTAGGACGCCTGTCAAGCGCACTTTGTCGAATGCCTTTGTTAAGTCTATGAAGCAGATGTAAGCAAGCTTATTGAACTCTATTGATTTTCTCCTTTAGTTCTGTCATTATGATGAGAGCGTCCGTTGTTGGCCTGTTTGTTCGAAATCCAAACTGTTCCTCTCTATTCCCAATACGTGATTCCAATTTGTCTTTTAGGATGCTAGTGAGCAGTTTCATGGACGTACTTAGCAGGGTTATACCCCTGTAGTTTTCAGGTGATGTCTTTTGCCCCTTTTTGAAGATAGGGATAGTGATGCTGCTGCGCCAATCTTCGGGAATCTGTGATGCATATGATATCAATTCAACATATTCATCGTGATTATTGAAAAGAGATCACTTAAACATTGATTCTCCAACATAAAATAACGCAGACAAGCATGGTAAGTACGTAAAATTGTTGAGAAATGATAGCTCACATCACAGAATATATTTCGTATCAAAAACTCTACTTTCATATGAAATCGTGTAGGCTTTCACGGCCGGTGTCCATTGTGAAACATGGTGAAATGATCTTCCGGGCTGATTGGCCGTGGTCAACTGGAACTCCTCCTCTTCCAGACGTTTCGTCCCTAACTGCGAGAGACATCTTCAGTGGCGGCGAGTGCTTCGACGTAGTGGTGTACTGGGCGACGACTCTGGAGCAACTGAGGTTGCTCCAGAGTCGTCGCCCGGAAGATCATTTCACCATATACTTTCATAATTCTCACTAAAACGAAATTTCATTCAATCTGAATACAAGAGAAAATATGGCTGCAATTCAAACATACCTGTTCAATACATTTACTTATATGTTCATTATATCCCTTCATAAACAAATATTCAATGAAATACACCTCTTGAAACCATTCAAATCATTGTATTATACAACTAATTTTGCCTATTACATTATCAAATATGCACAAACCAAATAAATAGCTAATTTCATAGATTTGAGGAAACACGAAAGAAAAAAAGAGTAGTATGCTCATGAAAAATTGGATGGTCCCTTTCCTTATTGTGCGGACATAGCGTGGCTGTTTTAACAACCATGGATGTTTATCGCTAAAATCTTTCTTCTAACATAAAGTGAAATTGATTTCCAAATTTGATTTTTTAAAATTTGAAATTGATTGTTAGGGCGTATAAGTATCACCAACTGATAGTTCAGCAGAATATGGAATGCAGAATTTCTTCTGTTGGTTGATTTACATTTCTTCCAGAATTTCAATGAAATTTTTTGCCTTCTTTCGTAAAATTTTTGGTTGGAAACTTTTTGATATGGAGTATTCTGACTTTTATCCTATTTCTGGAGGAAATACTTCAGGCTGTTGGATCATGGCCTGAATACTCAGGCCATGATCCAACAGAAAAAAAAAGAAAGAGAGTAAACAATTTTCTATGATTATCCTTCTCCCTTCTTCTTCTCTGTTCTCAATTCTTTGAAATAAGCTCTATGGTTTCTTCATTCACCGCCTCATTCACCGAATAAGGCGATATGAATGAAGGAAGGCGTATGAATAATACGGTAAACTATTTTCATATGACTACTACAGTTTAACGCCGGCAGGCCCCGAACGGCGATTGGGCTTGTAATCGATGTACATTGCCCAGCATATCATTAACTTAACTTCTTAAATCATTACAAACACAAACACCCATGCCTTTGGCGGAGCTCGAACCCGAGTTATACCGCATCATAGTCGGGTGTTCTACCGACTAAGATTACTCTAAATTCAGCGGTTTTCAGACTTCAGAAGTAAAGCTATATTCTCATTGTCTATTACTTATATAATTACTTCTTTTATTGATAATCATTTTCTCAACGTTTTTTTTATATTATAAAAGTGTTAATACTGTAATATTTTTTTTAATATTACAGTTTTAATATTAAAAATAAAAAATGAAGGCTTATTATAATTATTATAATTTTATAGAGTGAATAAAACTGTATCAATCAGTGTACTTGAATGGACTGTAATTTTCAGATTCCTATTTTACACTGAATTTTCTCTATTTCCAGTCATTCTTGTACATATCCACAGCGTATTCGCACTGCCCCAGATCAGAAATAGGAGAAGAATTCTATGATCCCCCTATTGAACCTGACGATTTACTTAAACTAGTAGAGATGCTGGATGAAAAAAAACTGAAAGAAATAACTCCCATGTAAGTATTGAATGAGCAGTATCAAATCCAGTCACTCATTTCCAAAGAGGAAATAAGTCTTGAATTATGTTTTTTGATTACGTTACTTGAGTAAGATTATGTTTTCCAAATGTTGACCCTCGCTTTGCTGGCATTCCTCTAAACGAAATCGGAAATTAGCCGCCACGCGTGTACACATCTCTCCGGAAATAGCGGCCATTTCGGTGCGGATGTTGTGCTTCAGTTGCAGTAGAGTTCGTGGTTTATTTGCGTACACTTTCTGCTTAAGGAGATAATCAAGGGGTGTCAGATAGGGACTTCTCGGAGGCCAGTTGATGGTTCCTCGACGAGAGATCACTTTTTCTGGGAAAAGTTGATTGACAACCGCAAGCGACTGGTTTGAAGTGTGGCAAGTCGCCCCATCTTGTTGAAGCCATGTCTCCGCATTAAAACCTTCAATCTTCTGTAATTGTGGAGCCAAAAAGTTTCGCAACATGTCGCAATACCGCTCACTATTTACCGTGAGTGCTCGCCCTCGCCGGTCTTATAACGGCCGTTTCGATTGCGAAACGAAGTGATATTCCATTTTTTAGAATAGTAGGGGTTGTATTTGTAGACATGTATGTTCTTTCCTTCAAACACATATTTCCGATAGCACTCAATCGCAACGATCTCCTCTCCTCGTTTAATGAATAATTGCTTGGGGCTTGATTAAATTTTAGTTTGGGTTATCCTAATTTTATGAAGATTCAAACGATTCATTGGACTATTGTAATTTTCAGATTGTTAGATGAATGGCCAAATACGTATTCGTTCACAAAAGCTGTAGCAGAAAATTTGATAAAACAAGAATCAGAAAACCTACCTCTAGCGATAGTCAGACCTTCAATAGGTAAGAACATTATTAAGCTTAAGTTTTTTCAACAATCATCCGTTATTTTACAAAAGTGGGATGATTTATTCTGCGAATATACTTCAATTCAATATGAATTTGGATATGAAACTGATTTTCTTCTATTTTATAGTTATTGGAGCAGTAAAGGAACCTATTCCTGGTTGGATTGACAGCATATACGGGCCAACTGGTTTGATCGTTTTTGGAATGTTAGGTATCTTACGAACTATACACGGTGACCCAGATGCAAAATGTGATTTAGTTCCTGTGGATTTTGTTGTTAATTGTATTATATCAGCTGCCTATCAAAGAGCAAAGTTGAAGTAGGTTTTCAACCCTGTATATATTTGAAGATGAGTTTTCTTCAGTTTTTTCCTTGTTCATTCAGTTGCCTGGAAAATTACGAAGTATAAAATACGTATAAAATTATCCTTATACTGAATGATAAATTATGTTTATTATGATTATTCCTTAGATGAATTTTTGCATGTGAATTTTTGTTAGGTCTGTAGTCATTCTATATCCATGTCCAAGCTACTTCCTGGCAGTAACATCGATCCGTAATTCTTTACAGAGGTGCTCGCCTAGTTGCAGTTCTCTAAAGATTGACATCTTAGATATGATCAGGTATCATATCTAAGATTATCCAAACAGTCTTGACGACGTTCTTGTGCCTCCCTCTGTCTCTACACTGACTTCGAGTTCTCGATATTCAGAGCTTTTATCGGAATTCTTCTCAACTAGGTTATTCGCTTCTATTTTCGCCACTTCGATAAAGGTAGTTTCCCAAGAAAATATTAATATCTCGATTCCAAGACTTACGGCTTTCACGCTCCCCCACAAGAAAACTTTCATTTATCCCAGATATTATAAATCATAGTTCTGTAGGCGTCCTTTCCAAGTTTTCAGTCCCGTGGTAGCGGCCCCCATGGCGGCGACCTCCTGGGCGTAGAATTTCATGATGTTCGGGAAATTTTCTGACCGACCTTGCTGTGGTAAGCAGTACCGATTTCTGCAATTACCTATCGAGATATTCGCCCAGTCCAAATTCTCTGATATTACCAGGAGGTTTTCCGAGTTTATACCAGTGGCTCCTAAGATAATTGGAACAGTCCTGGCCACGTTCATGTGCTACTGTTTCTGCACTCGCACTTCAGGTTCTCGATATTTTGAGATCTTATCGGCATTCTTCTCTATTAGGTTGTTTTAATTTGGAATGGCTACCTCCATAAATGTAGTTTCCTTCGGAAACTACATTTCCGTATTCAATGCACACAACAAAAGATCGTGAAAAAAATAAATTGAAATTAACACACATTAACACACAAATATATTGAAAACTCTACAATTTTTACTCAATAAAGCTTAAGCCAACTGTGTTAATTTTAATTAATTTTTTTCAACAAATGCTTCACCGAAAGATAAGCGAAACCTCCGTGGCATCTATTAAAGGATGGTAGGTTCAAAGCTTCCTCATTACTTATGATAATCTGCTGAACTTCGATTCAAAGATTCGCTGAAGATGTGAAGGAGATGCCCATGTGTTCTCTTCCTCCTTCTATGTCCTATGCACCGAACCTTTACTGAACCTTCAATATCGTGGTCATATTATAGTGTAAGTTCTTAGCGAAAATATATGTTACGGCTAAAGCCCAATATTGGCTAATGCTAGGTTAAGCCAGCTAGAGCTAGTTTTATCGATAGTTGGCGTGAAAAATGACTTTCAAAAATATATTTGCATTATAAGCAAGAGATGGCAAAACTTAATTCAAACGACTAATCGTCAGCAATTCTATATTTCGAACGCAATTCAGGAATACTTAAAATATAAACAAGGTGTCAACTAAATAGTTACAAATTGTAGAGAACAGAAAACTTACATAAGTCCATATACCAACAAAAACGACACAAAAGTCATCCAACAGTTACTTGCAATATAAAGGCGCCACTGCTCAACAACTTGTGATCTATAATTGACATGTAAACAAACTTATAGCGGTTGGTGGTGTAGTATTCTATGCGAAGAAATATTAAACGACACTTGTATTGAGAATATATATAATTATGATTATTTACAAGGAACGAACAATTGCACACGTAGTTGTTATTTTTGTTACTCGATGGAAGTGAGAGTGACAGATTGTTGAACATAGAAATGAATGTCAGAAAGAGCTCTGAGAGAAAGAGAGTTTGTATGTTGGTAGCCCTTTTATATGTCAACAGTTGCTAGTACGGCGTGCTAATGTGATCACAGAATAGTGATACTATTCTATTATATATCTTCATCCATCGAATGTCAAAGAAGAAGAAAAAAAAATAAAATGGATTATACCTGGCCATTTTGATATTTTGAACACCACCGAGAGTATAGGTTAACTTTTATCTTAATCCATGAATGAAGGGCAGAAAAACAAAACTTATGGAAATGCTCTTTTGAGGGATATCATCATTAATGGTAATGCTATCAACTTACTTGCAAGAACCGGTCCTTTAAGAGTGCTTCAAACATTTCTCCAGAAAAGATCTCGAGTATCCATTTTCTAAAAATATGTTGAGAAGCCTGATTTCAGCAGATCTGGGGTATTGAGGATAACATATAGATCTAAATCTAAGTAACATCCGTTTTATGGATGGTACTGAAAATAGGATATATAGACATTCAAAGATACATAAGGTCGATATACCCCTTAGAACTATTCTATCCACTGTGGGTTCAGCTACTTCGAATCTGAGCGAATATGTGGCATTCTAAATTCTTGTAAATTCAAATCAACCGAAAGAATTTTATAGTAGACCTAGATATGTGAACGTGTACGATGTAATGCCTCCATTTTACTTTATGGAATAAATGTTATTCCTTTCAGATGTAATTGTGAAGTATTCATTACTTTGAGGTATTCCAGTCATAAGGAGATGTTTTGGGATTGAAATCGTTGCCTCACTTCGATGGACGTGGTGCGACTGACGAGTTCTTTGCAGAACGAAACGGCTGTCTCGCACAACCATCAGGTGTGGCATCTATTTAAATATTTCGCTAACATTTATTCCTTGAAGAATAATGGAGGCGTCACATCGTACATGTTCACATATCTAGCTCTAGTATAACACTCTTTTGGTTAATTAAAATGTTTCCAATGAATGTTCTGGTGTGTATATATATATATATATATATATATATATATATATATATATATATATATATATATATATATATATATATATATATATATATTATATATAAGGTTTCAGAGGTGTTTTTCTGAATTGGTTACGTAGTTATCTTGAAGAAATGGTAGTGAAAATAGGAGAGAGTTATTCTCAGAGACATTGCTCTTGGGGTGCCGCAAGGCTCTGTACTCGGACCTCTTCTATTCATATTGTTCATAAACGATCTGCCTGCGAAGTTGTCCCGGTTTTTTGTGACACTATTTGCCGATGATTCATCGGTCGTTGTTTCTGGCAGGACTCCTGAAGAACTTCTGGAGGCATGTGAATGCTTTGTGAGATAGTGTGTAAGTTGGTGTCAAATGAACAATCTGATGGTGAACTTTGACAAAACTGTTTGTGTCCAGTTTTGTCTGAAAAGCAATGGAATTAGTACCTTGGATGTTAAATATGGGGACAATACTATATCTTCTTCCCAATCAACGAAGTTTCTTGGAATATATGTAGACAGAAATTTGAGATGTACATTACACATTGACGTGTTATGTAAAAAATTGAGTAACTCATTTTTTGAAATCTCTAGAATCAAGAATATCGTACCTAGAAACTGTGTTATGAATGTCTATTACAGTCTTGTATATAATCATCTAAATTATAATATTCTGCTGTGGGGCTGCTCTACAGAAATAAATAGGGTGTTTATTACACAGAAGCGAATACTTCGATTAATATTCAATATTCATCAGCGAATATCTTGTGAATCTATCTTCATTTATGATTACATACTTACCTTACCGTGTTTATATATTTATAGATGTTTGTTATATGTTAAAAGCTCATTTGTTTAAGAGGAGAGTTAAATCTCTGCTCTTAACAAAGGCATACTATAGTGTGTCAGAGTACTTCGATGATTCGGATGTAGGCAATTATTTATGAATCAATTTTTTGTATCATATATTTGTATTTTTTTTTAACACAAATGTTCTTCACCATGTGAAATTGTCTCAAATGTTTAATATCTCTGAGGAAATTTTTATTTTCTTTTCTTTTCAATAAAAATTGTGTATTATTGTAAATATGAATTTAACCAAGATTTTTGTTTGAACAAATATTTTTGCTGGAGGGCTGAATGGAAGATCAGACTCCAATTTGAATTCGGTCCATTTGAGAGCATTTCTCTTAGTTGTAATTATTTTATCAATTGAAATGAATGTAATTTTATACTATGTAAGGAATGTTTCTCAATAAAATAAATATATATATATATATATATATATATATATATATATATATATATATATATATATATATATATATAATAAATAACTATATAACTAATTAATTAATTAGTTTTGACAAAGTTGCAATATAACAACGAAACGTTAACAAAAATGAATTTTTTCATATCAAAAGAAGTTGTTATTGCTAAAATTATTCAAAATAAAATATCTTAAACAGGCAATCATTCAATTTCAATATATATATATATATATATATATATATATATATATATATATACGGGGTTATATATTTTTACCAAATATTCTACTTTCAGCCAAATGCCGGCGATCAGCTCTATTTATAGCCACAAAATGACTCCCATATTCAATTATTGCTATTCACCAAACCTTCCATCGATAACATGGGGTGAGTTGAAATTTCATTATTCTGAAATTTTGTGAAATTGTTCATAAATGTACTCCTACATATAATTTAATTACGTTGATCTTTCTGTCTCTTCCTGGATATTTCGAAAGATTTGAGGTATTTAGCCGTCACAGAGTTATTGCTCATAATCAAATCATACAACATGGAACGTTTAGAGTGTTGATAACTTTCATGTTCAAAAATATTCATAGAAAATTTTGCATTATTTTGTATGAAAAATATACGGTACAATACACTTATGTCTGGTTGAAATTCAGAAAATAATTACTATAGAAAATAGAGAGTATTATCAATATAATAAAAAAAAATGAGAATTTCATCACTCAAAATAACCCACCACAATGAATGAAAAATTAAGATTAAATTGTTCACCGATTTCATTACCTGGTTACCAGAAGAGTTCTCAGCTCGAAAGAGATAATACTCTTCGGAAGCTTGGCCAGTATTTTCTTCATATCTTCTCCATATATATCAATATGGAATAATAATAATAATAATAGCTTGAGCAAACCTTAATTTCTCAATTTTTACTGTATGTAGTTTCCTGAGAATATCAATTAACTGTTGAAAAACTATACTAACTGTTATGAGAATGTATTCTATATAGTCAATACTGAGATTTTTTGATAGAAATATTTCAAATAGAACACTCAGGAAGCTGTGAACATAAATGTTGTAAACGAAAACACAACATATCAATTTCGAGAGTAAATATTAAGTGTGTTCAGATAATCAACGATTGAATGGAAATGGCATGCAATTGTTTCTTCCTATAGTGAATCTTCAGTGAGATAAAACAAATAATCAAATTTCGATAGTTTTCTAAAAGCACACAGATCCCATCTCCAAAATAAGGAGACCATTAATTAATTTTGTGAGGGAACTAATTACGTGAGCTCCCTCTATCGAAAAAAGAGATAAACGCGAGCATGACAGATCTCATGTCAACGAAAACACAACCTATCACTTTCGAGAGTGAATTCAGAACGCACTCAATATTCTCTATTAATTAATTTGTGCAACAATTTTAGTAAATACTTTATATATTTGCAGGTTCTTATCTGGCAAGAATAAAAGTTTTAGCAGCTTCAATAGATAGTACACGTTGTCTGTGGTACCCAGCAGGAGAAGTACGAAGATGTATATATCTTTTCAAGATTGAAAAGTTTTTCAATATGCTTCCTGCTCACGTTGCTGATTTAGTTTTCAAAATAATGGGAAGAGAGCAGATGTGAGTATGGTGAAAAATGGAAATATAATCTTCGCATTGAATTTAAGTTTTGAGAACTATCTTCATTTAATCAATTTTGATCAATTCGAACCTAATTTCATTTGTTATTACCCTATAGAGTTGAATCCAGTGGAAAGTTAACAAATTTCGTTGAAATTTCAAACCTTCACTAAGTCGACAACTCATAGTGAGGGCAAATTCGAATTGTAATGCAAAGAATTTCGTGCTGAAAAGAAACATTTCACAGAACATTAGTTTCTGCACTCTTCGGTGAATTACAAAAGCTGACACTATTTTTAGACCTGTCTTTCACATATGAAGTTCTAATGTCTTCTACGTCGGGAAAGCGGGATGAAAAATTTTTGTTTTAACAAAGAATGCCTTTTTTGAAAATCTCAAGAAAATCCCAAGAGACATGACAAATTTATACAGTTTTTACAATCATTCCTATTCTCGATTGTGTTTTTCGATTGGAATCTGTGATGGACAATAGCCAATAAATTTAAAGTAATTTTACTATTTTATGAATACTCTCGTTGTACTACAATAGGTATAGTGTCCATAATTTTTAATGTTTCTCATGAGGCTTAAATAGATTTCTGGAATTATCACTTTTCATCAATCATTCTATTTGCGGCCCAATGAAAATTCCAGCTTTAACTTTCAAAAATTATCAACTAACATAGGTGTTAAACATTGAATTGATCGATAAAACTTGTAAAATCATCAAAATTTGGAGCAACAATGGCATTATTAAGGGGAGAATGAAGAAATGTTCAATGCGAGATGATATATAAAATATTCATTAAATTTTAAAGAGATGATAAATTTTCAAATATCTACTCATAAATTTGTTGAAAGTTTTGATAGCTGAAAATGATCTGAACATATTCTGAACATGTTTCAATATGTAATTTTCTGATGATTCAATATCTTGTTCTGCATATATTTCAATATTGAAAAAAGAAATCGGATAATTTTTTTCAATATCATTATGCATTAATATTTTATTTAATATGTATTGATTTCAAATATTTTTACCATGTATTACTTTCACATGCCCAAAACAACACCATTTCGTTGTTCCTTTTCGTGCAGGCTACATAATAATAATACCCGCAACATATTTTTTCAATAATGTCACCTATTGCTGCATTTGTCTTCGAATATTTTTACTATAAATTTAGTTGAATTAATATTGTTTTGTTTCAATGTTTCACACGCGGCCACTTTTGTGATCCCGTAAAAGAAATATTCCTCGTTCATAGATCTTATACAGATAAACTTTTTTCAGAGCTGTCAAACTGATGGAGAGACTCTTCAACACCACCAGTGTATTGAACTACTTTTTGCGAAGAAAATGGACCTTCACAACTGACAATACCCAAAAGCTTTTCGAAAGTCTGAGTTCTACGGATAAAAATTTATTTGATTTCAATATGGATGCAATCGATTTTGAATCGTATACCAAGGATTACCTTTATGCAATGCGTATTTATATAATGAAGGATCCGTTAGAAACTCTCGAAGCTGGAAGACGGCATGTGTTGAAGTTGCATATAATATATTACATATCCTGGATCGTCCTTTTTGCCATCTTATACATGTTATATCATTTTCTGTCAACAGTTTTTATGTGATTATACAACATGGAATTAATTAAATGAATTAATTCAATAAAAACTTCAACAAATATGGTTTAAGAATATGAATATATAAATATATAATAATTATTATAAAAATAATAATCTTTATATAAGGTTCTCGTAATACAACTATATAGGTTAAGCAATAATATTTTAATTTCAAATATCTATATATATATATATATATATATTAAATATATATATATATATATATATATATATATATATATATATATATATATATATATATATATATATATATATATATATATATATATATAGAAAATATGTATTTGGGATAGCAGTCTTAAGGTTGAAATAAGTGTACTCTTTTCTTTGTATCTCAAGCTTTCGAGAATTATATTTATCTCTTCATCAGGAGCAACTAGAAGATTGAAAGTGAGAAAATGTCAAATATACACAGATATGTGGTAACTTACGAACTGAGGTTGTATTAAAAGATGTTAAAATTTACTGAGAAATCATATAAAAGATACTCAAAATAAACAAAACGCATAACATGTAGGGATGGAGTATCAAAAATTATCTAGACAAAGTTTTAGTAGAATCCGAAAACAAATAATGACACTTATAGGTTAAGCTTCCATCATAGAAAAATCGTGAAATACGCGATGACTCCATCATTCACAGAACCACACTTGGCCAGTACCAACCCACACACACATCCACAAACACAACAAATCAAACCGAGTGACATGTTTAACTACTGACATTGACAGTATTCAGACTGGGACAACTGTTATGTCTTTTGGCATCGTAGTCAATTAGGTAGGAAAACGGACTAATACTATTTCCTCAATCATTTCTGGAGTTGTGACCTCAACGGTACGTCCAATACGATTCTCGTCAGAGGTGTTCATACGACCCAATTTGAATTCAGAAATCCACTGCTTTTCAGTTGAATATAATGAGGAGCAATCTTTCAGTGTTGAATCCATTGCTTCTTTTATTTGTTTTGATGTAAAACCTTTCAAATAGAAGTTTTTTGAATAGAAATTTGATGATAGTACGTTTCTCCAATTTTTTCATTTTCACGAAAACAACGAAAGCGTCCTTTGCAATGTGTTCTCAAACGCAAACTAACCCCGCGATTGGACTGAATCTTTAGAAACAAGCTCAGAAGGAATGGTACTGTAGGTCGCCACTCCAACAGTAGGTCTACTGGCAACATCTCTTGGTCAGGCCTAAAGCTTTTGAACCCCCCCCCCCTTCGTATATATATATATATATATATATATATATATATATATATATATATATATATATATATATATATATATATTAGTAGGCTAAAAGCGGTGCAAAAGGATCTACAACAGATCAATATAAAAAATGTTGTAGATAGCACATGTTTGAGCAAAAGTCAAATTGTCAACCTGGAGTAAAATGGACAGATGAACGGAAGAAAGAGTATTCAGAGAGGATGAAGCGTTTTTGGGAGGCAAAAAGGATGAAGCAAAAGTCCTAATAATTGCGAATCCAAGTTCAGTCGCTCTCCTCATGGGGAACAATCGTAATAATAATATATATTATTAGTATATTCATACCTACTTATTACAGAAAAGATGAGCAATGACGTTGTGGTCTTTATTACCGCCTCAAAAAGGCAAATATATAATTTCTGCACTCATCATTTCAATTCAATTACAAATAGAAAATTCATTTAGCATTGTTTGATTGATTGCGTTCAGAAATGTGCGGACGACCATATCCGGATAGAGATCTCTAAAATATTCCTGAATCCAGTCCGGAAATACCATCTGTATAGAAAGGTCAAACGAATTGATTACCTTTATACTTTTTCAACTTTCAATAGTAGAAATATTGGATCCGTCAACTTTTGAACAATAACACATCTTGTTCATCATCACTGTATATCAGCTCACCTGAAGATAACAAATTCTAGCTGAAAAAACCAAATTAATCTGAAGATCTAGCAAGTCGATTGGTTTATAGGTAAGAGGTTTGTGCATTTTCAACCTTGAAAATGCACAAATACGGCATTGATTAATTTGGTTGAGAATATTTCCCAGGCATTTGACAAAAAAACTAGAAGCGGGGACCGCAGCATGTGATTTGAGTGAGGCATTTGACTGCATGGTGAGACTCATTGTGCTTGCGAAGATGGAACGTTGAGGAGTTAGGCGTAGAGCGCTGGACATTTTCGTTTCAGATCTAGCGGAAAGAACACAATCAGTTTTCTGGAACGGAGAAACTTCCTTAGAAACTGCTATAAATGAAGGTGTACCACATGGTTCCATACTGGGCCCTTATATATATATATATATATATATATATATATATATATATATATATATATATATATATATATATATATATACTAAGGATCTGCCAGGGAATGTGACCTCTGAGGCAACTATTCATTATGCTGATGACACAACTTTCTTCATTACTGGAGTGTCTAGGAAGAACTCATGACTCGATATCAGCTATCACTGAAGCAATTGGAATAGTGGTTCAAAGCCAACGGATTGAAATTGAATATCAATAAAACAAATAATCTTTAAATTATTGAATTACAAAAAAACCAAATTATCTTTCAGTTCATCGGAGAGAAAAACTGAATCGATTAAAATCTTGGGAGTTGCTTTGCAGGGTTCATTCACCTGGTCAGTCCATATTTCTGAAATAATCAAAAAGCTTTCCAGTGCTATTTACACAATCCGCAGAATGAGGTCCGTCACAAATGAGAACATCGCTAAATTGGCCTGTTTTTCAAATTTTCACTCTATCGCGACGTACAATATCCTAATTTGGGGATATAGTCCGGAGATCCACGGCATTCTGCTGGAACAAAAAGAAGCGATTAGAGCAATTTGTGGTGAATCTAAGTCATCTAGCTGCAGAAAAATCTTCAAAGACCTCAGGATACTTACCGTGTTGTCCGTCTTTATACTATTATGTCTGAAGCACTTACGTGCTAATAAGAAGCTTTTTCTAACAAATACTGATATGCACACGTATAACACTCGTGGCGATAATCTCACCGAATATTATAGGCCCAAAAGAACTCAAATAAGAGTTAATTATTATTGTATTAAATTTCATAATAGGTTACCTTCACGAATCAAGGAACTGCCGTACAAAATATTCTTGAAACGTTTGAAATCTACTCTATTGAATCATCCTCTGTACTCTTTAGAGGAGTTTATGGAATTGAGCAATGATGCTTTCTAGTGTTGTCTGACATGTATATTATTATAGATTGTTTTGTACAAGTTTTGTGAATGTTATGATTTTGATTTCATATTTTATTTATACTTATAGGTTTCAAAATGTTCTTTTATTTTTATACATTTACATAAATTTATTGACATGCCATGTAATTATTTTGATGGTTAAATAAATTGATAATAATAATAATAAACGAATCATCTAGTTAACCCAGTTAACGAACCTTGATTCACCTCACCATCCAATACGATTTGTACCTGTTGAGAAAATAACACCAGAATCTATGATACATGAACCAACTAAAAGACCGTCTTATTAAAAACTCACTGAATTAAAAGAGATTGAAACGCATCTGCCGAACGTCCTGATTACTAGTTGGAATACTTAAATATTGATGTTCAATAACGCCCCATAGACTGCATATACATAACATTCAACCAATATTTTCTAAATTAAAAACGTTGTGAATTTCTATATCAAATTTAAAAAACCTTATGGATATCATACACAAAAGGGGTTTTCGTTCCCATGACCAGATTCAAGATGATTACAATCTCTTACGGTATTGCAATTGCTTGCAAAATGTCTGAATTGTAGACCTCACCTGCCATGGAAAATCATCCATGGATCACCATGCATCAAAATATCGAGCATATTGGACTCGAGAAAAAGAGATGGCAGTAATGTTTACAATAACCAAGATTTCATTTAGATGGCGCTAATAACAAGCTGTTTTATTGAATGGAGCTCCTCGTTACTATTATCTACATTATAAGTTTTGCATTCTGTTCGTGTTAACACATTTTGTAACATGAAAAAATTAACTCATCTTGAATTGTTGATCAAAATCATCAAAAATGCTAAAATTTTATCCATATTCCAGCAAGCGTAGAACATTGTGAATCTCTGATCTCTACCAAGGTATGCCAGAATCCTCTGGTCTAAGTCTTCTCCCTTCTCATATATTTTATGTTACCTATTTGACCATAATATATCTTCCTTTTTTGTGGAATCTTTTTCTTATCTTGCAATAATAATCCTTTTACCGTTCTTCATGTCTCAACTTCAGCGTTTTATATTTGAAAATCACGAAATATTGTTGGCATTTATCTGGAAAACATAATAGAATGAGTATTAAGTCAACCTCTTGATTTCATTGGAATAATTTTCCTGAACGTTTTTCATATGTTTATGATATTTTTGCTTTATCAAGGTTGTTGTTTCAACTTGAGTATCTTGAGTATACCGAATATAATATGAATTGACTGTCTCTACGACATCAAAATGCATAACTTGGTGCATTAAATTGTTTTTCGCCAATGTCCAAGTTAAAATTGATCTACTTTGTATTTAAGTAAACGGTTATGAAGTAGATATCATGAAAAACTTTCATGGAGATCAAATGAGAATGATAGTTACCTCATTTTCAATTCCAAATTCTGGTGAAACTTGAATTATGCCTCATGGTTTTTCAAATTTCAACTTCCTTATCATCGGCACCAACAAGGAGTTCAATTATTCAATGAAAAATATTTTTCGATGAAGGGAAATACACTTCCCAATATGAAAATTCATATTCAGCGAAAACAATGCTTGATCGGTTATTCATGCAAAAATCGTCATTCTAAAAACTAATTTAAATCATTGCTACATCTATTGTGAAACGATTGTATTCGAAACTTATATTCGAAACTCATCTGAAGAAATTATTTCTGAATAGCAAAATCTTGTAAGTTAACAAGAATAAATATCATAAAAATATATATATCCAAAATTATTCATGGATACTCTCGAATCGATTTTTATTATATTGATTAAAATCAAATATTACAATCATATTCAGTTTAAATAATGAAAATGAAGAGAAATTCTTTATGTGTTGATTAAAATCTTATTTTACAGATTATTGTCCGAGAAATTTCTGAAAATGCTGGACGCAAATGATAAAGAAACATCTAAAGTCATACATGTTAACAGTGAATTTGAATGTGAAGATGGCAGCAATATTGTACAGTATTACAATGGGAAAACAATTTTCCTCACTGGAGCAACGGGGTTTCTAGGAAAATTGATATTCGAAAAAATTTTGAGAACTTGTAAAGGTGTTAAACGCATATATATTCTTGTTCGTCCTAAGAAAGGTGTCAACATAAATGACAGAATCGATCAATTGTTTGCAGGACCTGTAAGTGCAATTGTATTCAAATTTGAATATAAAAGAACGTTTTCTTTATATATAAACCTATCAAATTTTGCTGTGCACGAGAGGTTTCATGCAGAAATTATAGATTTACCAATTATGGATAACATCCATTGACATTATCGGCTGTAAAAAAAGATCGAGTTCAAATAGCATCATTGTGATAGTAATATAATATATAGCACCGATAACTCTTCTTGTGAAATATTTGTGTATCTCTGTCATCTCTGGATATTTCATAAATAATAAAATAATAATTGTTGGTGATTTTAACGCACCGTTATATGCTTTCAGTACTACTGATAGTAAGGGTATTAGTTTGAAGTTTTTCTTCGAAATTCTTGAATTGAAACAGTTTAATTATACCTATATTCATAATTTTATAAATTAAATTTATTGAATATCAATTTATTACATTATATGTATAATTTATATATACAAATATGCTTCATATTGTCCACCTTAATTATCTTTTGAAGGTGTACAATACCTTCATCAGGTGGATAAAAACTTTTCATGCACCTGATGTATATGATGAATTCATCCATGATTAATATATAGAATGGTTTTGAAATTGTCAGAACTGTATTTGATTTATTCAGAAGTTGACATGAAATTCCAATACTTATATTTCTCTCATGTTGATCGAAAATAAGACATTTTCAATGCATTTCATAAATCCTTATATATATATATATATATATATATATATATATATATATATATATATATATATATATATATATATATATATATATATATATATATATATATATATATATATATATATATATATATATATATATATATATATATATATATATATATATATATATATATATATATATATATATATATATATTTATATATATATAGATATAAATATAAGAAAATGAACACTAGAACATTCATTCGAAATTTCAAATGAATGTTCTAGTGTTCATTTCCTTAAATATTTCATTCAGTGCCATAAGCAGAAAAAATTTCATTTCCTTAAATATATATATATATATATATATATATATATATATATATATATATATATATATATATATTTAAATATATATTATCAAATATATATATATATAGATATATATATATATTTATATATATATATATATATATATATATATATATATATATATATATATCAAATTTCGCGCAGATTCAGATGACATCACTAAATAATGTATCGTAAATATTCATCATTTTCAATTGTCAAAGAAAAAACAAATACGATGTGTCAAAGGTCATCACGCGTATGAGCAACGAATGTTGAATAAATTTGAATACGCAAGAAATATGAAAATACAAAAATCCGAATTTCAACGATTCAACAACAACAATCAAAAAGATGTTGCAATTTGAATTTCAAATTTAAGATTTTTTTAAATTCAAAATGTTGCTATCTTAAACGAAATAGTTACCAGAAATAAATTTTTTTATTTTGCCAATAATGATGATGAATTCTAATTGGAGTATGGGCACAAATAAGTATTACCAAAAAACTATCTATATAACATGTTCTTGACAATGATTTCCTAAGTAGTGGTTTTATTTACGAATGAATGGATCTTTCTCCTCTTTGCAGGCGATGGATAAAATGAAAGAAGTGAATCCAAACTTCAAAGATCAAGTTTCGCTGGTTCCTGGTGACCTTGTGCTACCTTATTTAGGCATGAGCGAAGAAAGTATCCAAACTTTCAAAGACGAAGTGAATATTGTGATTCATTGTGGAGCTACAGTACGATTCGACCAGAAATTGAGAGAAGCCGCTTATATTAACGTTAGATCTGTCAGGAATTTACTAGATATATCTAAGGAAACTAATGGACTAGAGGTGAGCTTAATTTGTTAAAAAAAAACACAATTTATGTTAAAGAATCTTGATAAAAGGAGTCAGGTAGATGTTGTAATTATACCGATTCAATGAAAGCATTTGATCCATTGAATCATAAGTTTATGTTGTACAAACTGAAAGCCAGGTCAGGTTTCTCCAAAGATCTAGTTACTCTAATTCAGTCTTACTTAAATAATCTAACACACTATGTACAATTTGAGGTTCATAAATCATATGTGTATATAGCCATTTCGGGTGTACCACAAGGCTCTAATTTAGGCCCACTGTTGTTTCTTCTTTTAAGATCTGCATCATCTAATAGACTGTCAATGATCTAATAGGCTGTCTAGCAGTTCACAGTCACATGAATGCTGATGATTTGAAAATATATTGCAAAATTGAAACATATGAGGATTGCATAAGCTCACAGGATGGCCTCACCGCTGTTTCTGATTGGTCTTACCGCAATAAACGCAATATTAATGTTACTAAATATAACGTTGTCACAATCACTAAAAATAAACGGCCTATACAATTCGACTACACAATTAATCATTCCGTCCAGAGTCTCCAAAATTCGAGACCTCGGTATAATATTTGATGAGAAAGTCAGTTTTGTACATCATTTAAATAGAACAATTTCAACAACATTCAAATCTTATGGATTCATTGTGTGTAATGCTGGACACTTAGAATACAAAAACACTTAAACACTTATTTGACGTGCTTGTAAGGAGCAAACTAGATTTAGGATGTATGACTTGGAGTCCCATCTACAATTCTCATAAAAATGATTTAGAGTCGATGCAACGAAAATTTCTCAAATACCTAATTTGGAGAGGAGATCACGTTTATCCGGCCAGGGGATATAGCCAAATTGATTTGTTGAACAGGGTTGGAGCTGAATCACTCGAAGTTGGAAGGGACTTGTTGTCTCTGAAGTTTCTGTATAACCTCTTACATGGTTATGTGGACTGTCCTACCCTTATTGGCTCTATTGATTATCATGTACCTAGGCAATGTTGACGTTCAAGTCAATGTCTTCCATTGGGTACTCTGAAAACTAATGCCCTTTTACAATCACCCATTAGGTATATGTGTTCGATATTCGAGGATGTATCTGACAAATGCGATATCAACAGTGGCTCCTTTGCTTTCATTAGTCGGTTTTACTTGGACTATTTTCATGTATAGTGACTTTTGAAGTACAGCTATATTCTCATTGTCTATTATTTATATAATGACTTCTTTTATTGATGATCATTTTCTTAACGTTTTTATAATATTATACAGGTGTTGATACTGTATATATTTTTTTGAATATTACCTATAACTTGGTGTCTTTACCTGTAGGAGAATAAAGAATTATTATTATAATTTCATAGAGTGAAGAAAGTTTTATCAATTAGTGTACTTGAATAGACTGTCATTTTCAGATTCCTATTTCACAGAAAAGTTTCTCTATTTCCAGTCAATCTTGTACATATCCACAGCGTATTCGCACTGCCCCAGATCAGAAATAGGAGAAGAATTCTATGATCCCCCTATCAAACCTGACGATTTACTTAAACTAGTAGAGATGCTGGATGAAAAAAAACTGAAAGAAATAACTCCCATGTAAGTATTGAATGAGCAGTATCAAATTCAGTCACTCATTTTCAAAGAGGAGATAAGTCTTGATTTAAGTTTTTATATCCTCAATATTTTCATATAAGTGAGATCAGACTGAAGACCAACTACAGACACAGGGTTATTATAACATAGCATACGCTTTTTTCAATTACCAATTCAAATTTTATAAGTTAGTTTTGAAATGCAAGGGATTTTATCGTGACGAGGCACGAACATGAATGTTTTTTACTATTGTTGCAATTTTCATATCCATAATTGATTGTGCAACTGGTTGAGGTGATCGTCCTCGCACTTTCAACTGCATTCGGCTGTCGTGAGCATTGAATCCACTGATGCACTAATGTGGACAGAATCCATTTCATGGTTCCAAGTAGTTCCCAAACGTCCATTCTTCTATCTCTTTTCGATGCACCCTTTCTCTTGACATGGGATTCGACGTTAATACACAATTCAACTTCGATAAAGAATACACCTTAGCCGAAAATCAATCCCCAGCTATAATGAATAGTTGAACAACACTCATTGTCCCAAAAATCGATAGTCAAAACTGCCGTTGACTGTGAAAAATTGATCGATATTTGCACTGAATGAAAGACAGTTTCAAGCGTCGAACTGCTTTGCAGTTGATACTTTTTTGATTTATGAATATCTTTCATCTGAGGGACTTGCAGTGCAAGCGTTTCTGAACAAGAAGTGCAGAGTAATTGTATTTTCATACCGTCAAAAAAATTCTCTCATAATCAACTATAAATATTGGTAAACTCTGCAAGTCTTCTGTTGTCACTGCTAAACTTCTTACACCTTATTATTCTTCTAAATAATGTAGCGGAATAAAAAAAATACATCATATACAAAATCAATGCATTAGATTTCATATATCAGAGAAACTATTTCAGTAGATCATGTGAACTGCCAAACTGCTAGTCCGGTCAGACATGCTGTAATAGGCTTTTACTGCCTACTTGAGCAACAACCTCCGTGACAGATTGGACTGTTTCGAAATTCATAATCATAGCGACAAATTCTTCGTATCTGAAGGATTTTTAGATGTTCGTTATGAATTTCCTGGATGCTAAGGTACAAAAACAATACTCGTAAAATATTTGGACGCTGAAAATGAAACTAGAATTTCGTTGGTTTTGAAGCGTTTTGAAATGTCTAGTAGAGGTTGCAATCGACGATGAATATGATGTATTCTAACATGTTTTGAGAAATGCATAAAATTCGACCCAGAGTTTCTAAGAAAAGCAGTACTTAGTTATAATTGTTGCTTTTTAAAGCGTAGTTTTTTAAATCGAACAAAATACTCATTTTGCATCATATATTCAAAATTTTTATTGAAATTGATAACTTGGCTTTTGCCATTTACATTTCAAAGATAACTTTATGTAAATGTTGTCCACGGCTCCGTATCAAATGGTCCATTCGGAAGGTCCAATTTTGTGTCAATTTTTCGAGCATTTCGGCCTGTTACCCACGAAATACGCGTGTTATGTTATCTAGTAAGGCTCCAATTGTGTTCATCTTGTCCGCATACCCTAACGACTTTACATAACCCCACAAGAAATAATACAGAGGCGTCAAATCGCGTGATCTTGTCGGCCAATTCACGTGGCCATTTCGAGAGATAAGTTGCTCACCAAATTTATCCCTCAACATGTCCATTGTTTCACGAGCTGTGTGGCAGGTGGCACCGTCTTGATGAAATCTCATGTCAACCAAGTTCAACTCGACCAACTGGGGCAAAAAAAGTTGCGTATCATGGCCCGATATCGTTCGCCGTTGATGGTAACGTTTCTTCCACAGTCGTCTTCGAAGAAAAAAGGACCGACGCATAACCCATAAACCCATAAACCACACCAAACTGACGTTTTTTCGGGATGCATTGTTAATTCCTGTATGTCACGTGGCTGTTCATCACTCCAGATGCGACAATTTCGTTTATTTACATAACCGTTAAGCCAGAAATGAGCCCATTCACAAAAATTAAACGTTGTAATAAGTCATTCGGCTTCAATTCTTGCAGAAGTGGAATTTTATAGGCTTTCAAACCCAAGTCAACACGTAAAAATTTCCATGTGGTTGAGTAACACATGCTCCATCTGCTGAGAACGGATTGACATTTAACTATCCTCGTTAACACTGTACGCTAGGGCTGCAATATTCTCTTCAGTACGCACTGTAAGCATGCGAGACAATAGTTTAATGTCCAGCAAAGTAAACTTGGTGCGAAACGTTGCTCGTTTGTAAGTCTTTTCATGATGAAATGGCAGAAATTTTAACCTCGTTAATTGAAATGAATGAAAAACCAGTCAGAGTGTTCTTCGGAAGCATATTGTTTGTAGGAGGTTTTTCAGTATTTATGTGGGCATAAGTGATTATGATATGATATCAAAAATTTTCGTTAATGAAGTATTATTTTTATTGTTTTAAATTTAATTGTATTTTAGAAGCTTCGATTGCGAAACCAAATGATATTCCATTTTCAAGAATAGTAGGGGTTGTATTTGTAGACATATATGTTCGTTTTTTCGAATATATATTTCCGATACCACTCAATCGCAACGAACTCCTCGTTCAATAAATGATTGCTTGGGGCTTAAATAAATTTCATGTTGGGTTATCCTAATTTGATGAAGATTCAAACGATTCATTGGACTACTGTCATTTTCAGATTGTTAGATGAATGGCCAAATACGTATTCGTTCACAAAAGCTGTAGCAGAAAATTTGATAAAACAAGAATCAGAAAACCTTCCTCTAGCGATAGTCAGACCTTCGATAGGTAAGAACATTATTAAGCTCAAGTTTTTTTTTTGAATATTCCGTTATTTTACTAATGTGGATGTTTTGTTCTGCGAATACACCTTTATTCAATATGAATTTGGATATAAAGCTGCTTTGCATCTATTTTACAGTTACTGGATCAGTAAAGGAACCTATTCCTGGTTGGATTGACAGCATATACGGGCCAACTGGTGTCCTGGTTTTTGGAATGTTAGGTATCTTACGAACTATACACGGTGACCCAGATGCAAAATGTGATTTAGTTCCTGCGGATTTTGTTGTTAATTGTATTATAGCAGTTGCTTATCAAACAGCAAAGTTGAAGTAGGTATTCAACCCTGTATATATATGAAGATGAGTTTTCTTCGATTTTTTCATTGTTCATTCAGTTATCTGGAAAATTACGAAGTATAAAAAACGCATAAAAGTATCCTTATACTGAATGATAAATTATGTTTCTTATGATTATACTTTAGATGAATTTCTGCATGTGAATGATTGTAAGGTCTCTAGTGATTCTATATCCATGTCCAAGCTACTTCCTGGCAATAACATCGATCTGTAATTCCTTATAGAGATGCTCGGCTAGTTGCAGTTCTCTAATGATTGAAATCTTGGATATGATCAGGTTTCATATCTAAGATTATCTAAACAGTCTTGACGACGTTCTTGTGCCTCTCTCTGTCTGTACACCGACTTCAAGTTCTCGATTTTCAGAGCTTTTATCGGCACTCTTCTCAACTAGGTTATTCGCTTCTGGTTTTCGCCACTTCGATAGAGGTAGTTTCCTAAGAAAATATTAATATCTCGATTCCAAGCCTTACGGCTTTCACGCTCCCCCACAAGAAAACTTTCACTTATCCCAGATATTATAAATCATAGTTCTGTAGGCGTCGTTTCCAAGTTATCAGGCTCGTGGCAGCGGTCCCCATGGCGGCGACATTCTGGGCGTAGAATTACGTGATGTTCTAGAAATGTAGTTTCCTTCGGAAAGTGCAATTTAATAGTAGGAACACCACCAAGAGTAAAGATTGATTTTTATGTTAATCCATGAATGAAGGGCAGAGAAAGAAAACTGATGGAAATGCTCTCTTGAGGGATATCAACGTTAAGGGTAGTGCTATCAACAGACTTGCAAAAACCAGTCCTTTAAGAGTGCTCCAAACATTTCTCCAGAAAAGATATCGAGTATCCATTTTCTAAAAATATGTTGAAAAGCTTGATTTCAGCATATCTGGGGTATTGAGGATAACATATAGATCTAACGCTATGTAACATCCGTTTTATGGATGGTACTGAAAATAGGATATATGGACAACCAAAGATACATAAGCTCGATATAGCCTTAGACCTATTCTATCCATTATGGATTCAGCTACTTCGGATCTGAACGAATATGTGGCATTCTTAATTCTTATAAATTCAAATCAACTAAAAGAATGGAATGGAAGACCTAGATATGTCAACGTGTACGATGTAATGCCTCCAGTATCCTTCATGGGATAATTATTATCTCTTTTAGATAGATAAAATTGTGAAGTAACCATTACTTGAGGGTATTCCAGTCTTACGGTATTACAGAACGAAACGGCTGTCTCGCACTTCCATCAGGTGTGGCATCTATTCAAATATTTCGCTAGCATTTATTCCTTGAACGTTAATGGAGGCGTCACGTCGTACACGTTCACATATCTAGCTCTAGTATAACACCCTTGGTTAATTTAAATTTTTTTGACGAATGTTCTGGTGTCCATTTATATATATATATATATATATATATATATATATATATATATATATATATATATATATATATATATATATATATATAGAGGGTTATATATTTTTCATCAAATATTTTACTTTCAGCCAAATTCCAGCGATCAGCTCTATTCGTAGCCACGAAATAACTCCCATATTCAATTATTGCTATCCACCAAACCTTCCATCGATAACATGGGGTGAGTTGCAATTACATTATTCTGAAATTTCGTGAATTTGTTCATGAATGTATTCCTACATATACTTAAGTACGTTCATCTTCCTGTCTCTTCCGGGATATGTTCAAAGAATTGGGGTATTTAGCCGTCACATATTTATTGCTCATAATCATATCATACAATATCGAATGTTTAGAATGTTGATATTTCTCAAGTTCAGAAATATTCATAGAAAATTTTTCATTAATTTGTATAAAAAATAAACTGTACAATACACATCTGCTTCAGTTTTAGAAAATAATTGCAATAGAAAATAAAGAGTATTATCAATAAAATAGAAAAAAATGAGATATAATATCGAATTTCATTACTCAAAATAACCCAACACAATGAATGAAAAATTAAGAGTAAATTGTTCAACGATTAAATTCATTACCTGGTTATCGAAAGTGTTCTCATGGTGAAAGAGATAATAGTCTTCAGAAGGTTGGCCAGTATTCTCTTCATATCTTCTCCATTTATATCAATATGGAAAAAATAGAAAGCCCAATTCTGATGAATGTTTTTTCCTTGTCAGATCTCATGTCAACGAAAACACAACCTATCACTTTCGAAAGTGAATTCGGAACGCACTCAATATTCTCTATTAATCAATTTGTTCAACAATTTGAGTACATACTTTATATATTTGCAGGTTCTTATCTGGCAAAAATAAAAGCTTTAGGCTATACAATAGATAGTACACGTTGTGTGTGGTACCCAGCAGGAGAAGTACGAAGATGTATATATCATTTCAAGATTGAAAAGTTCTTCAATATACTTCCTGCTTACGTTGCTGATTTAGTTTTCAAAATAATGGGAAGAGAGCAGAAGTGAGTATGGTTTAAATTGGAAATATAATCTCCGCATTGAATTTTAGTTTTGAGAACTGTCTTCATTTAATCATTTAATCATTTAATCAATTCTGATCAATTCAAACCTCGTTTTATTTTTTTATTACTCTTTAGTGTTGAACCCAGTGGAAAGTTGACAACTCATTGCTGTCAAGGGCAAATTCGAATTGTAATGCAAAGAATTTTGTGCTGACAACAAACATTTTACAGAATTTTAGTTTTTGTACTCTTCGATGAATTACAAAAGCTGACACTATTTTGACACCTGTCTTTCGCATATGAAGTTCTAGTGTCTTCTACGTCGGGAAAGCGGGATAAAAAATGTTTGTGATCAAAGAATGCCTTTGTTGAAAATCTCAAGCAACATGACAGATTTCAATTTATACAGTTTTCACAAACATTCCAAATCTAATTTACTATAATTTCGAATAGATATTATGAAATTTGGTGCTGGATATCTAATTGATTTCGGCTCTGTTTTTCGATTGGAATCTGTGATGAACAATAGCAATAAATTTAAAATAATTTCAACTATTTTATGAATACTCTCGTTGTACTACACTAAGTACAGTGTCCATAATTTTTGATGTTTCTAATGAGGCTTAAGAATATTTCTGGAATTATCACTTTTCATCAATCATTCTGTTTGCGGCCCAATGAAAATTCCAGCATTAACTTTCAAAAATTCGTTGAAATTTCAAACCTTCACTAAGTCGACAACTCATAGTAAGGGCAAATTCGAATTGTAATGCAAAGAATTTCGTGCTGAAAAGAAACATTTCACAGAACATTAGTTTCTGCACTCTTCGGTGAATTACAAAAGCTGACACTATTTTTAGACCTGTCTTTCACATATGAAGTTCTAATGTCTTCTACGTCGGGAAAGCGGGATGAAAAATTTTTGTTTTAACAAAGAATGCCTTTTTTGAAAATCTCAAGAAAATCCCAAGAGACATGACAAATTTATACAGTTTTTACAATCATTCCTATTTTCGATTGTGTTTTTCGATTGGAATCTGTGATGAACAATAGCCAATAATCTTAAAATAATTTTACTATTTTATGAATACTCTCGTTGTACTACAATAAGTATAGTGTCCATAATTTTTAATGTTTCTCATGAGGCTTAAAGAGATTTCTGGAATTATCACTTTTCATCAATCATTCTGTTTGCGGCCCAATGAAAATTCCAGCATTAACTTTCGAAAATAATTAACTAACATAGGTGTTAAACATTGAATTGATCGATAAAATTTGTAATGTCATCAAAATTTGGAGCAACAATGGCATTATTAATGGGAGAATGAAGAAATGTTTAATACGAGATGATATATAAAATATTCATTGAATTTTAAAGAAATGATAAATTTTCAAATATCTACTCATAAATTTGTTGAAAGTTTTGATAGCTGAAAATGATCTGAATATATTCTGGACATGTTTCAATATGTAATTTTCTGATGATTCAATATCTTTTTCTGCATATATTTTAATATTGAAAAAAGAAATCGGAAAAGTTTTTTCAATATCATTATTCATTAACATTTTATTTGATATGTATTGATTCACAATATATTTTTTCAATATTGTCACCTATTGCTGCATTTTTCTTCAAATATTTCTACTATAAATTTAGTTGAATTAATATTGTTTTGTTTCAATGTTTCACACGCGGTCACTTTTGTGTTCCCGTAAAAGAAATATTCCTCGTTCATAGATCTTATACAGATAAATTATTTTCAGAGCTGTCAAACTGATGGAGAGACTCTTCAACACCACCAGTGTAATGAACTACTTTTTGCGAAACAAATGGACCTTCACAACTGACAATACTCAAAAGCTTTTCAAAACTCTGAATTCTAAGGATAAAAATTTATTTGATTTCAATATGGATGCTATCGATTTTGAATCTTATACCAGGGATTATATTCTAGCAATGCGTATTTATATAATGCAAGATCCGTTAGAAACACTCGAAGCTGGAAGACGACATGTGTTTAAGTTGCGTATAATATATTACATATCCTGGATCGTCCTTTTTGCCATCTTATACATGTTATATCATTTTCTGTCAAATGTTTTTATGTGATCATACAACATTTAATAAATTAAATGAACTAATTCAGTAAAAACATCAAGAAATATGAATAAAGAATATGAATATATAAATATATAATAATTATAATGAGAATAATAATCTGTATATAAGGTTCTCGTAATAAAATTATATAGGTGAAGCATTAGTATTCTAATTAGTATTCTTATCTTGTCAATTTTGTTGCCGAAGGAAAGATGATACATTTTCTCATAGAGACCGTAGTCTGTGGTGGATATATATATATATATATATATATATATATATATATATATATATATATATATATATATATATATATATATATCAAAATGAACATTTGATCATTCATTCGAGAAATTCAAATCAACCAAAAAAACGTTTTAGTAGAGCTAGATATGTAAACGTGTACGATGTGATGTCTCCATTATCCTTGAAAGGATAAATGTTAGAAAAATATTGAAACCGATGCCACACCTGATGGAAGTGCGCGATATATATGTTTCGTTCTGCAAGGAACGTTTCAGTCGCACCACGTCCATCGAAGTGAGGCAACGATTTCAACCCCCAAACATCTTCTTGTGACTCCAAGTGGAAGAGCGTAGAGTAATGAATACTCCACAATTCTATAGATTCTATAAATCTACAGGAATCAGTAGAAAACACCTCTCGGATTACAGACACACCAAGCATCGAAATTTCACATATCTTCTTCACCCGTAGGTATCTACTAATTTGCAATGTCTATTTGACAAATATCATCTACGACTTTTTCAAATGTCAATAGGTTGCTTTAGTATAACGCGCGTTTATTCCCGTATTTCAAGGGCCTATTCGGCGATATTTTTAAGGAAATGAAAATTTTGTGCTTATGGCACTGAATGAAATATTTAAGAAAATGAACACTAGAACATTCATTCGAAAAATTCAAATTAACCAAGAGAATATTATAGTAGAGCTAGATATGTGAACGTGTACGATGTGATGTATCCATTATCGTTCAAGGGATAAATTTCAGTAGGCTTCTTTTCTAGGCTTCCACGTGAACTCTCCTGATCTGGAAATTTGGTCAATGTATCGCCAATGTGGCGACTATTTATCCTTCAAGGAGTCTTCAACCGACAAAGGTAACAACGAATGAAAATTTTCTTGCGGTGAAAAGTACAAATGACAAAAACACAATTTTCAGTATAGCCGCAACTCAATTGGAAGCAGCCGTTGACACGTGTTTCGAGCTCTTTGTTTTTAGTTCTGTTATAATAGTCGGCGATACGTTGACCAAATCTCCAAATCCGGAGAGTTCACGTGGAAGCCTAGAAGTGGAGACTTCCTTTACAGGAGTGTTCTTTCATTGTTGATTCCATCTCCATATTCGTACATCTTGAACTTGGCTACGCCGTTCTGAGGAGAGCCAATAAGCCCGAAACACGTGTCAACGGCTGCTTCCTATTGAGTTGCCGGCTATACCGAAAATTGTGTTTTTGTCATTTGTACTTTTCGCCGCAAGAAAATTTTCATATATATATATATATATATATATATATATATATATATATATATATATATATATATATATATATATATATGTGTGTAAAATATATATATATATATAATATATATATATATATATATATATATATATATATATATATATATATGGGAAACAAGTTGGTTCCATATAGAGTAATAGAAAATGTAACATGTGTCAGTGATGTGCACGGTTATAATAATTAGAAGAAACGCCGACAATTTCTACATGCAAGTTTATAAGCGTTCTAGATCTAGAAATAAAAAATTTTATGAAGGATTCGATGAATTTAACGAACTGCCTAGCAACAGTTATTGACCTTGAAGTATTTAAGTGTAACTTAGCTAGGTTCGTTTTGAACAAGTAATGGTTAATAATATATTTTGAACGTAAATGTATATATGAATTTTGAAAAAGCTATTGGTAATTGAATATTATTTATTGTTGCATGCCAAACTTGTGTCTTAAAGACTATTAACCATTCAGTATCTATGAGTACATATCAGTTCTGCATCTGACAAAACCTGAGGTTGAGTATTTCAGCAACAATTCAACTAGTCATCGAACATCAATCGATTTGAATAGAAAAAACATACCGACTGTACTGCTAGCAACCTAGGGATTGTGATAACGCTTGTTTGATGTCGAGGTTTAACACGGGAGCCTCTACACCAGGAGAAGTTTTAATGCATTCAATTTATATTCTTCAATTCACTTCATGATAATCTCGACTGTCCAGAGCTTTTAGGTAAACTTAATTTTGTTGTTACTCGAAGGTGTAGAAGAACAAACCAGACTTTTTACTCAAAATCCTACAGAACCAATCTTTTCTCGCAATCGCCGCTTGAATGTACATGTTCTGTTGCAAACCAAGTATCAGGCTGGTGTGATTTGCACTAGGATTCATTCGTTTCCATATATGTAAATCTTAACCATTGAGGTATCGTGATTTCTTTCCGGTTGGATGAAAAGAATGAACTCATTTATTCATATTCACTGATTTCATTCTTGAATATTCATGGCAGGTCAATAGCATACATTATGAAAAGATATCGGAATATTGGTTATACGATATGAAATGCTTTTATTGACTGGAGGTGAGTGAATGGTTTGAGCAAATTCTGAAATCAGTGTTGTCAAGTCAGAAGGTAATGAATTAATTTCAAGAATTGATATAATATTCATCCATCCATCTCTCCATGTAATTTTGAAACTTCATGCTGAATACTCGTTCAGCAAACCATCTCAAATAGTTTCTGAAGAGATAAAGCCTGAATAAAAAAAATAATCAGTCATACGTAGATTAAATATGTTATCTCATTCGAATGAAAAGCAACAATACCTACTTCAAGGTTGTTAGACGAGATTTTCTTAGCACCTCATATCATTTTTCATAAACAATTTGCTTTTTTCGAAATAAACGCCTGAAGAAGAATACAAGTTGGAAACCTCCTATGCCTAAATTTCATTTTATGAGCACAATAAAAATAAGATTGAAGACCGTTTCAGATGAGGCACAATGTCTGGCAGAAATAGAGATGATAACTTCATTGGAATGGACACCTCCAAGAGCGTGGTCAAAAGCAATATAGCTGAATATTTCGATGGAAAAACAGTGTTTTTAACAGGAGCTACGGGATTTCTGGGTAAGCTGATATTAGAGAAGATTCTCAGAGCCTGTAAGAGTGTGAAGGCTGTCTACATCTTAGTACGTTCGAAAAAAGGAGTTCACATTGATGAAAGAATCGAAGCCTTATTTGCAGGACCAGTGAGTAAATGTTTGAAAGTTTTTTTCTGTTTTCTATGCATTCTGAAGTCGATCTATAAAGACCAAAATCTATTAAACATACACTAAAATTCTAAACTTACAGATATCCATATGATACTCGGAATTTAACTTAAACTCGGAATAACAAATTACATTCGTTTTCTCTTCTCGATGTGAATTAAAACAATTTTTTATCAGAAACATTAACCATTCTGTCATTCTAGCGTACAAACATTTGAACATCTTGTTTTGAGAGAGGATCTTTTTACCATTAGTTATCCAACCATTCGATGGTAGAAAACTAACAGCAGTCAGTTTCCAAAATATTCTTTTTTTTTCTCGAGAATAAATTTAAAAAATTATTTCCACTCAATAAATCTTCATTTTTTAGGCAATGGATCGATTGAAAAAAGAGAATCCAAAATTCAGACAGCAGGTTGAAATAATTCCTGGTGATCTTTTGTTGCCACATTTAGGGATGAGTGAAGGAAGTATAAGAAAGTTTAAGGAAAATGTAAATATTGTAATTCATTGTGGCGCTTCTGTCAGATTCGATCAAATGATAAGGGAAGCTACTTATGCAAACGTCAGATCCGTAAAACATCTCATTGAGTTTTCGAAGGAGGCCAGAGGACTACAGGTAATTTCTTCAATTCTGTATATGTTCGTGAGAAGTTAAAGACAGACCTCAACAACAGAATAGCTTCAGGATGAACGGGACATTTCGACTATAAGCACAAACTCATAATTCCACATCTCTCTAAATGCAAGTTTTACAATAACCAAATACTGAAAGACCTACAGTACACAGATAGGGAGATGTGTAGTTGAATCCAACAAACTGATTCATATTTATTTCTACGTTATACTACACAAAATGCTACTTGTACTTTACATTTTCATAAACTATTAGGGTTCGTCTCTTAGAATTTTTAGAGATGTGGCTTATGAAAGACTATTCAGAATTGTGTGCGCAAATCACTTAACCACACTCCTGAAGTTCTGGGTGTCAAGAACAAATCACTTTGAACAACTTCACCTTTCAGAAATTTAGTCTAAAAACCTCGATGTTTTTCAGTTGTAGCGTTTGATAATATTTTCTGATATTATTTCATTCATTTTATAGAATAATAATAATATTTATTCTGCAATATCTAATACAAATTTCATTACAATTAAGTTCAAAATATATTATCAACAATTATTCAATAATTGAGATTACATCGCTTACCTCTTGGTGAAACATGGTTAAATCAAAATTGAAATCAAACTCTTGTCTTAATGTTTCACAAATAATTGAAAAATAAAATGATATCACAATTTTAGTCGAGATGTTTCGAGCGGCCAGCTCATTATCAAGGCTAACCAGAAAAAGAGAACGTAGCAAATTTATATCTCGAAGATAGAGGTGAAATTTTTAACTATGTTTAACTATTTGATTGAAACGAACTTAGCTAATTTACGCTTGAATACTTCACGATCAGTAACTGTTTTTATGGAGCTAAGTTTTTCGTTAAATGCATTGAATCTTTCATAAAATATACTTCCCCTAGATTCAGAAAGATAAAAACTTGCATGTAGAAATTGTAGGCATTTCTTGTATTATCACAGTGCACATCACTGACAGATGTGACATTTTCAATTTGTCCATATTGGAACAATTTGTTCTTTATTTTAAATGTGAATATAAATGAAGCATGAAGTATTCTCTGTTTAACTGACATCAGTTCTAAGCAATTTTATAGTTTTATTAGTCTTAATAGTTTTAGTCTTGAAAATGAGCTCACGCTCGAAACATGTTGACAAATTCATATTGTTAAATATAATCGTGAAACATTAAGCCAAGAGTTTAATTCAGTTTGATATTCAGTTATGTTTCATCAAGAGTTAAGGAAGAATTAAATCTCAGTCTGAGCAATTTAACATGCTTTTGATTGGAGTATATCTATCACATTTCAAAATTGATCGCATAGCTCTGTTCTGCAATTTTTGCATCTGCTAAGTATTTCCTCTACTCAATACGAATAACAGAGCGGAAAAATATCCAAAGTGTGGTACTATTATTGACTTAAAGAGCAATAAGTCCACTAATTTCGACAGATATTTTCCTATTTTTGCGAATTGATTTTTTCCAAGTGAATTTTCTTGGAAATTTCAGAGCTTGGAAATTCAGTAAAAAAGTATGAAATTTGGATTTTGAGTTTTTTTTCAGTTTAATCGAGTTTCTGATTCTAATTACATGTTTTCAGTCTTTCTTGTACATTTCAACAGCCTACTCACATTGTCCACAAGAGCTGATTAAAGAAGAATTTTATCAGCCTCCAATACAACACAATGCACTTATACAACTAGTTGATATACTGGATCGAGAAACATTAGAGAAAATCACTCCAATGTAAGTAATTGTTTTGTAAGAAAGTCTGTTTTTTTATATTGGACACTTGAAGTTCGAATTTAGTATAGGAATAACTAGACGATTCGATATATATATATATATATATATATATATATATATATATATATATATATATATATATATATATAGTTCAAAGATTCACAGGTGATTCAATACTAGTGAATACTGATACTCTCAATCGAAATATCGAAATATTTCAAATAAAACTCTCAGGGAGCTGTCTACACAAATGTTGTCAACGAGAACGAACCCATCACTTTCGAGAGTGAATATTAAGAGCGTTTCGAAAAATTCATCGATCTTGTTGAATGACAATAGGATACAATTGTTTCATCATTATTATGAATCATCAGTCCATATTTAATCTATCAATCAAGAATCGATGACTTTCAAAACGAACATAGGTCCTATACCAAATTAAGAGAAGTTCTAGAGAGTGAAATACTCACGTAGGCTCCCTCTATCGGCGAAAGGACGAATAAACACTCCCTAGCGTTCAAGATTCCTACTCATGACAACAAGAGTGCGAGTGGAAGGCTTTGTAGATATTTCATTCGAGCACAACAGAAAATTGCCTGAAATGTGTACGAATGATCCCATGCCTAATCGCTCCAGATCACGCCCAGGCGGGCAAAAGTGTAGATAGTTCAAAGATTCACAGGTAATTCAATACTAGTAAATGTATTTGTGTAGACAGCTCTCGGAGAGTTTCATTTGAAATATTTCGATATTTCGATTAAGAGTCTCAGTATTTGCTATATATATATATATATATATATATATATATATATATATATATATATATATATATATATATATATATATAAAGGAGGGTGGGGTGACCTACAGTACCATTCCTAAACTTCTATGTACAGTTTCAGTCCAATCGCTACGTTAGTTTGCGTTTGAGAGCACATTGCGCGAAACGCTTCCGTTGTTTTCGTGAAAATGGAAAAATTGGAGAAACGTGCTATCATCAAATACTTTTATTTGAAAGGTTTAACATCAAAACAAATAAAAGAAGGAATGGATTCAACACTAGAAGATTCCTCCTTATCATATTCAGCTATTGAACAGTGGGTACTACTTTTGCCAGTAGTACCCATTACTTTTAGAGTAAAACCTATTGTCCGTTCAAAACCGTCGTCAAACTGTAGGTCCATTGAATCACAAAAAAATTGAGATGACGATGATCGATGTAAATGCTAGTAAATGATAGTATTTAGTCTATTAAGAAATGAAAATGAACAAGTACTTTTTCAGCCTACTTGGGGAATGGCCTAACACATATTCATACACAAAAGCTGTTGCAGAAAGTCTTATTCAACTAGAAGGAGGATGCCTTCCCATAGCAATTGTTAGACCATCAATAAGTAAGTTTTAATAATGTTAAATAATAATAGAATAAAATTCAAATGAGAGGTAATAATAAATACTTGTCTAAAAATCACTGACTGAACAATTTTTTATTCGACTAGTTTCGCCTTTTACGGCATTATCAAAAATGGCGAAACTAGTCGAATAAAGAATTGTTCAGTCAGTGATTTTTAGACAAGTATTTATTATTACCCCTCATTTAAATATGAACTATCACAGAGTTGATTCATCGTCCATTGAATTTAAAAATGAAATTTATTGAGGAAACATTCTTTACATTGTGAAATTACATTCATTCAATTAATACAATAGGAATTACAACTAAGAGGAATGCTGACAAAAGGACTGAATTCAGTTTTGAGTCAGATCTTCCATTCCTTCGAATATATCCTTCGAACAAAAATATTGGTTCGAACAAAGATATTGCTTCGAACAAAATATTGCTTTGAATTTATATTCACAATAATATACAACTTCATTTGAAAACAAAAGAAAAAAATTACCTCAGAAATATTAAACATTCGAGACAATTTCACATGGTAAAGGACATTTGTGGCAAAAAAATATACAAACATATGATACAAAGAATTGATTCATACATTATTGCCTATATTAGAATCATCATACTATAGTAGGCCTTTGTTGGAAGCAGATATTCACATCTCCTTTTGAACAAATGAGTTTTCAAATTCGATTGTAAATGATTAAAGATTTCAATACTCTGATAATAGAGAGAGTGCTCAAATTTAGCTGTTTTATGCATAGGAATAAGTAGCACATCACTGTTCCTTGTTGAATGATCATGGCTACTATTCAATTCAATAAACCTTTCTTCATTGTCTTTAACATATAACAAACATCTATAAATATATAAACATGGTAAGGTGATTATGTAATTATTAATGAATATAGGTTTACAAGATATTCGTTGATGAATATTGAATATTTATGGAACTATTCGCTTTTGTGTAATAAACCCCCTGCCCCACAGCAGAATATTATAATTTAGATGACACTATACAGATAACTGTTATATGTAATGTAAGATATTATAATACAGATTTTCATGCATTCACATGCCTCCTAAAGTTCTTCAGGAGTCCTGCCACAAACAACCACCGATCAACCATCGGCAAATAGTGTCACCATCAATCGGGACAACTTTTCAGGCTGATCATTCATTAACAATATGAATAGAAGAGGTCCGAGTACAGAGCCTTGCTGCACCCCAAGAGCAATGTCATGTCTCTGAGAATAACTCTCGCCTATTTTCACTACCATTATGCTTGCTTTAAGATAACTTTGTAACCAATTCAGAAAAACGCCTCTGAAACCCAAATTGTAGCATTTATCAAGTATATATTCAGAGTGTATAAGTGTGAAAATTTGCATCATGTCGATGATAACTAAATATCTGTGAGTTTTTCATGTCTCATGAAGAACAATGTCTATGAGAACTATCGTTTTGAAAAAGAGACAGTTTTGGATACCGAATTTGAAATTATTGATTGACAATTGGAAAAAATATTTTACTCGCTGATGATTTAATTCCATATAACGAGTAATTTTTTTAGAGTTAAGTTTTTCAGATAATTTTCAATTTCAATGAAATTTTGAACATATGATGCAAATTGAGTGCTTTATTCGATTTGAAAAAAAAACTACTTTTAAAAAATCACTCATTACAATTAAATATTGTTAATGTTTGAGTTGTGATAATTTCTGGATCAAATCCAGAAGTTGCGACAGAGGGAGAACGAAAACAAGAGGTTGATTTAGTTTCAATTATGGATGAACAAAAGGGAAAATTACATGCCAGGGAAAATCTAATAATGTCTTTCACTTGAAATGAGATATGTCGCTACACATATTGCCTTGTCAACGAGACAGCAAGAGGAAACTTCTCTTCGAATTTCAATTTTGATCAATAGAGATGTTTCTCGGAATGTTTCCAGTCAATCTGAAACTTGAAGATTACCTAAAATATCCTTTATTTCTTCACATTTATTGTTCGATAAACTAACAAAAATGTTAATGGATCAAATATTTATTTTCTTCGATGCCAACTAATGGGTGATTTTTGAGCGTAGTTTTTTTAAAATCGAATAAAACACTCAATTTGCACTATATATTCAAAATTTGTATTGTAATCGATAACTTGGACTTTGCCATTTACATTTTGAAGATAACTTCATGTAAATGTTGTCCGCGGCTCCGAATCAAATGGTTCATTCGAAAGGTCCACTTTTGCGTCACTTTTTCGTGCATTTCGGCCTGTATCCCACAAATTACGCGTGTTATGTTATCCTGTAAGGTTTCAATCGTGTTCGACTTGTCCACATACACTAACGACTTCACATAACCCCACAAGAAATAATCCAGCGGCGTCAAATCGCATGATCTTGGCGGCAAATTCGAAGGGCCATTTCGAGAGATAAGCTGCTCACTAAATTCATCCTTCAACATGTCCATTGTTTCATGAGCTGTGTGGCATGTGTCACCGTCTTAATGAAACCACATGTCAACCAAGATCAACTCGGCCAACTGGGGCAAAAAAAAGTTGAGTATCATGGCTCGATTACGTTCGCCGTTGACGGTAACGTTTCTTCTACGGTCGTCTTTGAAAAAAAATGGATCGATGATGCCACCAGCCCATAAACCACACGAAACTGTCGTTTTTTTCGGGATGCATTGATAATTCTTGTATGGCATGTGGATGTTCATCACTCCAGATGCGACAGTTTTGTTTATTTACATATCCGTTAAGCCAGAAATGAGCCTCATCGCTGAACACAATTTTTCGATAAAACAGCGGATTTTCATTAAAATGTTCTAAGGCCCATTGACCAAAAATTAGACGTTGTGGTAGGTCATTCGGCTTCAATTCTTACAGAAGTTTCATTTTATATGCTTTCAAACCCAAATCGACACGTAAAATTTTCCATGTGGTTGAGTACCACATGCCCAATTGCTGAGAACAGCGACGAATTGACATTTATCAATCCTCATTAACATTGTACGCTACGGCTGCAATATTCTCTTCAGTACGCACTGTACGCATGCGAAACAATGGTTTAATGTCGAACAAAGTAAACTTGCTGCGAAATTTGGTGATAACAGCATAATTGTTGATTCACCAGGTCGATTATGACGACCATAATATGGTCGTAACAAACGATACACATTTTTCACAGAGCACGAATTTTGATAGTAAATTTCAACAATTTGCAATCGTTGCTCGTTCGTAAGTCTTTCCATGATGAAATGGCAGAGTATACTAAAAACTTTCCACTTTGACAGATGACCTTTGTATGCCACTACCAACCAGTGCCGCCAACCTGAAAAAATTAACACTTAAAATATCACCCGTTATATATAAAACATGTATTATACATTTAGTATACATGTGTGTGGGTCATTTCAGTAATTGGCGCAGTTAATGAACCAATACCAGGATGGATTGATAGTATTTATGGTCCAACAGGTCTTTTTCTACTAGGAAGTTTAGGCATTGTGAGAACTGCGTATGGTAATCGACACCAGAAAAGTGATTTGGTACCTGTTGACTATGTTGTGAACTGTGTTATTGCTGCCACATTCCAGAGAGCTATAATGAAGTGAGTATATTAATTAATTTCAAATATGAATCGTGAGTGTAGACATTTTGTATCAGAAACTCTACTCTTAATTCGAAAATATTACAAGCATATTTTCTGTTTCCAGGCAAACAACAGAAATTCGGGAACAAACTCCGTTTCCGAGGAAATGATTCCAATATACAACTACTGCTACTCACCGAACCTGCCTGTTTTAACCTGGGGTAATTGCAAAGTTGATATAATATTCTTTATTGAATCAAATTTAACTCTTGGCTCAATGTTTCATTTAAACAACACGGTGACAAATTCATGTTGTTAAATATAGTCGTGAAACATTAAGCCAAGAGTTTAATTTAATTTAATATTTAATTATGTTTCTCCAAGAGTTGAGCGAGAATTTAATCTCAATATCTCAACTCAATAATATTGTCAATTATTCTTTATATATTCAATAGTGTTGGCGTTTACTTGATGTAAATCCATTATAATTGAATATAACTTAAATTCAAACACTTGAACTTATGATTTACACTTTATTGACTACATAGCATGACGCGTTTCGTCGTTACAAACGACTTCTTCAGATGCTTACAGAATAATAACAACAATTTGAAAAATACAGGTATATATATCAGGGAATTTTGGTGTTCTATGGTTTTGGTTTTACCTAAGATATTCCATTCTGAGAAATAATTTCTATTACCTGAAAACGTTTAACAAGGGTGAATTGTTTAATTCTATCTGTTCATTGAGCAAGTTTCCAGAATTTTTAAGCCGATTTATTTCCACTACTTCCCAATAATCTAATTGACTACTTCTCTCTTCTTTATTACTACTACTACTTCTCTAATTTATTATATATATACATATATATATATATATATATATATATATATATATATATATATATATATATATATATATATATATATAGTTTCAATATTCACGAATCATTCATACTAGTAAATACTGAGACTCTTAATCGAAATATTTCAAATGAAACTCTCAGGGAGATGTCTACACAAATCTTGTCAACGAGAACGAACATATCACTTTCAAGAGTGAATATTGAGTGAGCTTTAAAAAATCATCGATCTTGTTGAATTATAATAGGATACAATTGTTTCATCGAAGATAAGAAGATAAGAATAGATGACTTACAAGACGCACAGGTCCTAGATCCGAATGAGGGGAACAACAATTTGTTCCCCTCTTTTGCCCACCGCTGCGTGATCTGTTGCGATTAGGCATGGGACCATTCTTACATATTGTAGACAGATTTCTGTGGTGTTCGAACGAAATTTTCACAAAGTCTCATGTATTCGCACTAATGTTGTCATGAGTAGGGATCTAGATCGCTCGGGAGAGTTTATATGTCTTTTCTTCGATAGAGGGAGCTCACGGGAATTTTCACAAATTGTTGTTCCCCTCATTCGGATCTAGTACCTGTGTGCGTTTTGAAAGTCATTATTGATATTTGATACGGATGATTCATAATAATAATTAAACGATTTTATCCTTTTATCATTCAAATAGATCGATAATCTCTTCAAAGCGCACTTAATATTCACTCTCGAAAGTGATAGGTTGGTTCTCGTTGACAACATTTGTGTAGACATCTCCCTGAGAGTTTCATTTCAAATATTTCGATTAAGAGTCTCAGAGTCTCAGTAGTATATATATATATATATATATATATATATATATATATATATATATATATATATATATATATATATATATATCTTGAAATTGATTTAATGCCTGTTTAAATAATCAATTATTCATTAGTTTTGACAAAGTTGTAATATAACAACGAAACGTCAACAAAAATAAACTTTTTAATATCAAAAAAAGCCTGTTATTGCTAAAAACATTCGAATAAAATATATATATATATATATATATATATATATATATATATATATATATATATATATATATATATATATATATATATATATATATATATTGTATGTTATTTAAGAGTCTGTAGTATACTATTTATAATAATTTTTAAGGGTTTATTGACTCAATATTTTCACTGGTACTCTTTTCTCTTTACCAAGCTTTCGCAATTTACTTTATTGTAATTGTACTTATAGTTTATAATTATAATTATAGTTATAATTGTATTTATTGTACTTAATGCAAATTGAATATTGAGACTGAATTATAAATGTTAGATAATTTGAAAATTGCGCTTATGTTATTGCTGTTAAATAGTTTAATGAGGAAATTGAATATTGAGACTGAATTATAAATGTTAGATAATTTGAAAATTGCGCTTATGTTATTGCTGTTAAATAGTTTAATGAGGAAATTGAATATTGAGACTGAATTTTAAATGTTAGATAATTTGAAAATTGCGCTTATGTTATTGCTGTTGAATAGCTTAATGATTGTAACCTCAACTCTCATAACACTGAAGAAGCAATAAAGTGAATTGCGAAAACTTGGTAAAGAGAAAAGAGTACCACTGAAAATATTGAGTCAATAAACCCTTAAAAAAATATATATATATATATATATATATATATATATATATATATATATATATATATATATATATATATATATATATATATATATATATATATATATATATATATATATATATATATATATATATATATATATATATATATATATATATATATATATATATATATATATATATATATATATATATATATATATATATATGCTACTATGCACTATATAAGTACAGAAAAATGAATTCATATAATTATCGTGCAAATATCATCACACTTGTAAATTTTTCAATATAAAAATGATATAATCATTTGTAAGACTCTTATATTAGAGCTGTCTATGTAATACCTCCAAATATTTCCAAATGTATGTTACATAATTTCCAACCGAAACAAATTCGATTGCCAACCTGATAATTTGTTTATTCCCAGATAAAATGTTGAGAGCTATGTATAATGCTGGATATGAATCATTCGCAACTACACGAATTCTATGGTTTCCTGGGGGAAGCATGAAGACGAACAAATATTATCATGAATTTGCGAAATTTTTCAATATGATGCCTGCGTACATTGCTGATTTCTACTTCAAAATTACTGGGAAGGAGCAGATGTGAGTACAAATTCAAGTTATACTCGGATAATAATAATAATAATAATAATGTTTATTTGTCCTAATCCTATGACATTACAATATGTATAGGATACGTCAAGAATATGATTAACAATTTCAATTACAATTAAACAATTTCAGCAGAAAAATATTCTTGCAAGGAATAAAAACAATTGAGTAATAACACTCTGCAAACTTGCTTCTTAAATTTCGACCGACTCAAGGACTTGATGTGGTTGAATAACTTGATGCCCACATATGTTGGAGAGGATTCAAATTTAGATGTTCTGTGAGTCGGAATAGAGATGGTGAAATTATGCCTCGTGCTGTAGCTATGGAAACTAGAAGTGGTATCAAGCTCGAGCAGTTTACAGCGAACAAACAGCAGAGACTGTAAAATGTATATACATGGCAGCGTCAGGATCTTGTGCTTGATGAAAATCGGCCTGCATGATTCTTGTGGCTTCAGGTTGAAGATCAATTGAATACATCTTTTTTGGGTTAAAAAAATTCTGGCACTCGATGCCGAATCGCCCAATAAGACTACATTGTACTTTAAGTGGGTGAAAACCAGATCATAATAAGCCGTAAGCAACCCATCCAGAGGTAGCGAGTTCTTGAGTCGACTGATACCAAAAAATGAACTATTCAATTTTTTGCTGAAGTATTCAACATGACAATGCCATCTCAATGATAAATCATTATATTAAAAAAACTAACACAGAGCAGACAAAACACTCGACGGAATACCTGTTTCTATAACGTTCTCCTTTCCAATAGATACAGTTTTCCAGAGGTGCTATTCAGCACCAATGCTATGTTCTCAGTGCAAACCATCATTTTCATTCTGGTCTGTCGCTTTCTACGAGTTTTGGTAGAGTTGGTTCATCTTGTAGACTTTGGCACCTCTTGCTTACTATCAATCTGCAATTCAGGATTTGTTTCTTTCGTTGGTTGCCCACCGTTTTGCAAAATAACCACAAGTAACTTTTATTCATCAGCGTTCAGCCTCAATATTTGGCCAGTGTTAACGATATCTCCAGAACTTCTATCCCTTCTTCATTACCCATAATCTACATAAAAAGCTGGACATCATCATTTTGAAATTCTAGAAAAAAGGATATACCCCATGGCAGCTTATCTGCCTCAGATTTGTTTGAATTTTTTTCAAATTTGCATTGGAATATAAATCTAGATGACTGCATATGACAAATATAGTGTATTACAAAAACCAATTTGAACTTCATTGCATTGATTAATTATCAGTACTCAATTCAACTTGAAAAGAAAAAACATTTGTTCATTTCAAAGACTTTTCAGAAATTATCATACTAACTCATATTCAGATTGCCATGTTACTGCATTCTTTTTGAGAAATTATATCTGCATATAACCTTAATCGTTAGATTTGACTCCTCTGAGTACGTAAATTGTCTTTTTCAAATCTTGAAATTGTTGCAAACCGTGTTGTATCACACAAAAATTTTAAAGTTAAAAGACTTGTCTCAAACTACGACAAATTGAGTTTTTATTTTCAATCAAACTTCTTCATTTATTTACGCAACTAAACATTTTTTATAGGGCTGTTGACAAGATGAAAAGAGTTTTTGCAGCGTTAGATGTTATTGGGTATTTCACAAGGAGAAATTGGAAATTCGACATTAACAATACACAGAAACTGTTTAAGAGTCTGAACTCAGAAGATCAGAGGCTCTTTGAATTCGATATGGACACATTCCATTTAGAAACGTATATTTCGGAATACTTGAAATGCATACGAGTCTACATACTGAAAGATCCGATGGACACTATAAGGGCTGGACAGTGGCATGGACAGAAACTACGTGCGATATACTTCCTTTATTGGGGACTCATTTATGGATATTTGCTTTATTGGTTAAAACGATTGATAGTTCCTCGATTACCCAACTTGAAATCGAAAATTTCAATAAAATTATTCCAATAAAGTTTATGAGTAACTGTAAATTTCTTAAAATAGAAAAACATTCTGCACAAATCGATATAATGGAGCGAGATTTGCTCAAAGATAATACACGGATAATAATAATAATTATGCATTTATTCTCCAAAGCACTGCATTTCTAACAGTCACAAAAAAAACGTACGGAAGAAAATACAATGAGTAGAGAATAGGTCAAAAATTAATTGAAGTTATAATCTATTTGACATACAATATGAAAGAATTCCATCAAATTGTATGCTTCACAGTTTACAATGAAGTCATATAAATCTTTCTTAATACTAGAGGAAACATTTTTATCCCTGAGCTTTTTAGGCAAACTATTATAAAGCTTGATGCCCATATATAAAACACCCTTTTCTGTTTGAGACTTTTCTAGTATTATTTACATTTCTATATTCCTCAAAATAGTGACAATTTTGCAAGAAAAAAACCGAAACGTTATAAATGTAGAGTCCAGTAAAAGTCAAAAAATCAGTTTTCCTAAAAACTTGTCGACAAGACTCCTCAAACTCTCATCCCGATAATTCCCCCCCTCACAGCATACTTTTGTAGAACGAAAATTCTTTAGCTTCTGATGCATTTCCCCAAAATATCAAACCATAACTCAAAATTGATTGAAATTTTGAAAAATACACTGTTTTAAGAACCTCCCGTGAAACTTGGTACCTCAGTACTTTTATTGCATATATACTAGATGTTAATTTCTTAGACAAATTTGCTATGTGAGTAGTGAATTTAAAATGCTTGTTTGTATCTTGTTTGAACTTTATTCTATTTCTTCAACAATACTTTCCTTTGAACGGTTTCATTTAGCACTAGGTAGTTCCCCGCACACCACTTTTCTACAACATCAATTGCATGAGACACATGATGAGTTAAGTCATTTTCATGAGAAACAACAACTATGTTTGTATCATCAGCATACATAGAAACGGATCCCTTGGTTCCTGAGAAGGCACCCAGTAAATCATTCCCATATAGTAAAAAGAAAAGTGTTCCCATAATGCTTCCCTGCGGGACACCCCTCTCGACCAACAAATTCTCCGACATATATTCCTTAGTTCCTTGAGTTATAATACAAACCCTTTGCTTCTTCTTTGAGAGATATAATTTAATTACTTCGAGTTGATTGTCTTTTATTCCATTATATTTAATTTGTGAAGTAATATATGGTAAATTACGCTATCAAAGGCCTTAGTTAGGTCCAATTAGATTCCCACAGATAACTCATCTTTCTGAATAGCTGACAAAATAACTTAGTAGTACTTTGAACTAACTTATAAGTTAGTTCAAATATATCTATATTTTTGTTTATACGAGGTCTATCAGAAAAAAAAATGAATTTTGAATTTTCGCAGGCTGTGCACCTTCGATAATTCAAATTTTCATTATTTCATTTATTCATTTCATCATAGCAATCTGGAATAGATGATATTACTTGAAGGGTTTCCTTATTGACATTTGGTGGTCTGTTATCGTTAGAAGCTATGTTGGATTCAAATCTAGTAGAAATTGAGTCAAGTGATCTACATCCAATTGTTATCCAACCATGTTAAGAATTATCAACCAATCAAACATCAGAACATCGAATAATCAATCATGCTGACTAAGGAAGTATGAAAATCATGCTGTCCAACTTATTTCCGTTGTTTTCAATCATGAAATAAAAAAAAACAATATATTTTAGAGATGAAAGTTTTCATAACGAAAGAGAGGTAAAATGTTAGTTTTTAGAAGTAACGTTAAACAACTTGTTAAAGTTTTATTAGTCTATTTTAATGTCAGACGCATCAACGAGGTTCTCGTTAAATTGGTTCATCTCGTTCACTAACTTATCTCCTGAGTCTACAAAATTCTGGCGAGCGTTTGATCAATAACTTGTTTATTACATTCTTGTTTGAGTAGATCCTTAAATCAAATTGAATCGTAAAATTTTACTGAAGAGGCAACTTGCTTGTTCGGCTGATTGCTACTCACCCAGCAGTAAATAAAACTGAATTGTACTAAGGGTTTCCATATTAATATCTTTCTGGATATTCTCCCAAGAAAATACTTCATTTGAGTGGATAAAACGCCAAGAATCGTCCCCAACTTTCACCACCACCCATTTTTGTACCCAAAAAGGGATGAGTGGGATATCCAGGGAAATAGCTATCTTGATATTACTAAAAAAGGCTTCTTATCAACAACTCACCTGAAAAAAAAACTCAAATAATATTGAATATAAACTTAAATTCGAACACTTGAACTTATGATTTACACTTTATTGACTACATAGCATGACGCATTTCGTCGTTGCAAACGACTTCTTCAGATGCTAACATAATGATAACAATGAATTGGAAAAAGCAGGTATAAAAATCACCATTTAACAAGGGTGAATTGTTTAATTCTATCTGTTCATTGAGCAAATTTCCAGGATTTTTGTGCCGATTTATTTCCACTATTTCCCAAATTTCAAAAAGCTAATTGACCGTTTTTCTGTATATTTTGCATTCTGTATATTTGCAACATTTTGAAATTCGTATCAAAAGAATGGTTTTCTACAATAAATGGTCAGCTTAATTAAAATTGCTTTTGTTATGCGCGAAACTATATTTATGTTCCTGAATTCTAGTACCGAAATTTCTATTTGTTTTGCCTTACTATATATTTAATAGTGTTGGCGTTTACTTGATGTAAATTATAATTGAATATAAACTTAAATTCAAACACTTGAACTTATGATTTACACTTTATTGACTACATAGTATGACGCGTTTCGTCGTTACAAACGACTTCTTCAGATGCTTACAGAATAATCTGATTATTGTTAATCAAAAAATTGTTAATGTCATGAAACAAATAAAAACAGAAACTATAATATTTAAAATTTGTGCATTTTAATTAAAAAACTTAGGTATATTGTTATGCGATTTCAATTCTGAATGAAAATATAATCTATTAAATTAAATTATACTCTTGGCTTAATGTTTCACGATTATATTTAACAATATGAATTTGTCAACATGTTTCGACCGTGAGCTCATTTTCAAGACTAAAATACAGTAAGGAACGAACAACAAATTTATATCTATAGAATGGATGTAAGGAGGGGGGATAATTGAAAATCTAAGTGTTCATTTACGATGTCTTCTTTTTTCTTCCAAGAACTGCATATTTCAATTGCCTCTAAAAGGTGTAAATGTTTCCCTTTATTACCTGCGTGTTAGCACTTGGTTTTCTCAAAGTCTATAAAGTGATTGATTTAATACAATGTTTTGAGAATCCAGTTTTATTAACATTGTACAAAATCGACCTTTTATGTTCGTCAACCCGAGTTTTTATTTTTCTACCTGTTTGGCCGATATAAAACGCTGGACATTCATTACAAAAAATTTTATAAATCCCGCTTTTGTCTTCAACATTTATCTTTTCTTTATTATTCACTAAGAGTGACTTAATATTTCTTTTGTTAGTACAAATTGTTTTATCTCTTTTTTCTTTAATCTTTCTCAAATTTTTTCGCTGAGTTGAAGTATGAAATTAATAAAATGATATTTTTGTTCGCTTTTTATAATTTGAGATGGATAAATTGAATTTAAAAGAATTTTCCGTTGCTTTTTTCTTATAAGATTATTTATTATGTTTTCATCATAACCGTTATTATTTGCTAGAAGTTTCAAAGTTTTCACCGTTTTGTTAAAATTTTCATCGGAGAGCGGGATGGACAAAAGTCTATGTATGAAAGAATAAAAAGAGCTAAGTTTAATATTTAGGGGTTGACTACTATCATTAGGAATTGAGGTATCTATGCTTGTAGGTTTTCTGTATATATCAAAGGTTAGAGAATCATCTTTCCTAGTAATGGTCAAATCTAAAAAGTTTAATGTTTTTTGGTCATTTTCTATTTCTTTTGTGAATTTAATGGATGTATGAAATGAGTTAATATATTTCAAAAAGTTATCTAATTGTCTGTCGGACCCACTCCAGATACAGAAAACATCGTCTACATACCGTTTCCAAAGAAAAACGTTTTTTATTAGCATTACGTTTGAGTTGAAATTTTTTTTACATACCGTGTTAATGAATTTATTCAATCTCAGTCATTGAGAATATAATCTTATAATGACAAGAAGAAGTTCTGAAAGTTTTTCAGGAGAACTACTGAAGTTCTATACTGAAAAATCGAGTTTGAAATTCTAAATGCGAAATAACATCACATGCCAGATTCACAATATCGAGATACATAAAAACCAGCTATAGCAGCGATATAAGAGAGAGGAAATTTTTCACGTTCAAACGCAATATGCTATCGGGCTTAAATCCTGTCATATAAAAAACTTATCGCGACTATATTTCTTTTTCTGCCTTCCGTTACAGTGAAAATATGAATAAAGGTTGCGTCGCAAGAAAATCGGATACCAGTAAAAACTTCGCTATCTGAGTAGGTCACCTTCTTCACTTTCCATACCAAACTTCTAGACTCTGATGTATGTTAAAATCATTGTAATACTCTGAGATGGAAAAAACACAGAGACCTGGAAGGCTAGCTCAGTCCAAAGGAGGCATTATAATGTTGAAACCTGCACTACATTTCTTCAATTCTCTTAGCAAAAAAGTGTTGAAAAAATTTTCTTTCATTATCATTATTCAAATAGATCATATAAATTCAGTAAAAACCACTAAGATCAGTTTTGAAGTAGATAATCATCAAATATCGGCCTCAAAATTCAAGTTTTTCATTGAATTTTAGTGACCTGTACTGCTACGGTCATTTTAGAATATCATAATCGGAAAATATAACGGAATAGATACGAATAAACAAACATGTGAACACGTAAATAAATTCATGAAGGGCTCTTTTCAATACAATCTTAGCTTCAACAGAAAATCAAGATGTTTCAGAAACTCAAAAAGTCCTTCTGAAGTCCCTCAAGATTGCTTACCAGTGATCTCCTGACACCATACTGGGACCTTTAGTGACTCAACATTCACTTATTTGAATACAAAAAAGTCATACAAAATGCGCATCCAGAGGAAAATAATATGGGTACTAACCAAACATATTTTATTCATATGAAGGTTATTATAATACTAAAAATTAAATTGTGTTTATGCAAAAAATGAAAAAAGATATTAGGGTAAAAATTTTCGTTATAACTTTTCCATGTCCTCAGATGTTCTCGCTTGATGCTCCAACAGTGACAGTGGCATCATACTGACATCCGGTCTACCTTGATACCTTGCTTCCATGACCTTCAAATCTTGGTTGAATTGCTCACCCTGTTCATCACTGACAGCGCGAAGATTTTCTGGAAAGTTAGAAAGATGGCTATGTAAGAAATACAGTTCAATACTTATGTTACAGTCCAGTTTTTAAAGCTTTCTAAGAGTTGTTGAACAATTTCGACGTAATTCTGGGCCCGTGTGTTTTCAAGACATTGATAATACTTTTGAATGCCAAGCAAGCATTCTTTTCAAATTCGGCCATAGTTTCCATGAAACGAACATCATTAATACGTTGCCCAATCTGTGGCCCATCAAATACACCAGCCTTTATCTTATTCCTTCTATAATATAGGCTAGGAAATGTCGAAATGATATACTTAAAACAGTCCCCTTCAGTTGACGAAGCTTTTCTAACAAATTGCTCCATCAGACTTAGTTTTATATGCAAAAGCGGAAATATAATGTTTTTTCTGTCGACAAGTGGCTGATTTAGAATGTTTGGATAACCAGATTTCAGGTTAGATCGTTCAGGTCGGTACTTTGACTGAACCTAATGCTTTTCATGAGCTCTGCTGTCCTATATACATAGAAAAGAGGGATACTTATATCCGCGTTGCTGCCAAAAACGAAAAAACCATTTTAAGGTCAACACAAATGATCCATTGATGTAAGTTATATTGCAACAAGTCAATGACCTTCTTTATGTCTTCGTATTCTTCATGCGAAGACTATGAATGACCTATTGGGACTGAACCATATAAATTTCCAATGTGGAGTAGTTATGTGTAGCTGCACACATACATACTTAGTGTATGTATGTGTAGCTAAGTTTTGAGCTACAAATAATCTCCATTCGGTTGTGTTGTAGTCTGTAATTCCCAATTCTTTCATTAAACTAGCGCTATTATGTAATACGCAATACACAAATCTATCCGCACTCCGAAAGAACTGCAGACATGCACATTCTCTTGATCGAAAGTAGGGGACTTTAGCTCCTTCTTCTAAAAGTTTTTTTAAGTTCAGTTCCGCGAAACATAACAGTATGCGCAACAACTGTAGAAAAAAATCTTGACGTGATAGAAAAAACTGATCAATGTTTCGGAATCAGTATGTGAATTTACCCGTAAAACAGCCTAAAAATCTGGGGAACAAATTGTTCCCCAGTGTTATTAAGCTAATAGTTTGGAATCTTATAATATCAATAAAGAAAGACCAAGCGTTTTTCAAAATTGGAAAAATGTAGATCGAAATATTTCGTTTATAATACCATTTATATGGGAAATACTCTGTAAAGCTGGTAAGATCCATCGAGAATCATCACTTTATGTATGAACCTTAATAATTGAAACAACCATTCTTATTCGTATAAGAATGATTGTCCATTCTTTCCTTTTTCTCTCGTAATGAGACCATTGTGGATAAGAAAAAGGTTGATCTTCTAGGAGCGATAGAGATTGTGACGGCTATCTCACAGTATATTTATATCAGAAACCACAACGGATCTCTTGAGAACGAAGTTTCTGTTATTTTATTAATTATGATGTTATGTTTTGTTTCTCTTTGAATTTAATTTGTTATCCATTTCATGTATTGTTTTTATATATAGAGGTTAAGTGGAGTAGCTTTTAGCTAGACTTCGCCTCTCTTTTTGTACAATATGGCAATAAAGGCAATTTATTATTATTATTATTATTATTATTATTATTATTATTATTATTATTATTATTATTATTATTATTATTATTATTATTATTATTATTATTATAAGAGTATATTTTTATGAGTTTCACAAAGAAGGGAAGCATATATATTCAAACTAGTAAAATTCATACCAATACTTGATAATGCCGAAATGGACGAAGTAGTTGTTTGATGAAAAGTCCAGTGGTTTTAAAATTAATGCACTAATTAACCATCATTACAACTGAAATGGAAGTTAGAAAGATTCCCTAAAAAATTTGAATATCCTTGAGTGAATTTAATTCCCAATACACCCAATAAGCTGCTTAAATTAGTTCCCTTTGGTTCATCCTAATTTCAATATATATAATTCCGATGAGGATTCAGTTAAGTTCTATGCCTAGGGCATAGAACTGCGTTTATTGACACGTTAACGTCTTAGTTAATCCCAAGCTGAATACTCATGAAGCCCATTTCAAAGTGCGATCGTTCTGTCAAAGCTGCGAAGACAAATATCGCTCGATGACACCCTCAGTGGCATAACGAGTGGGGCAAAGAAAGCGGCCTATTTCTGGTAAACAAGAACTCAATTTCCGAAAAAACATAATTTTTTGTAAGTTGTATGATCATTCATTCAGATCGGAAGAATTCAATTAAGTATTTAAATTTATGATAATCATATAAATTATAGAGCTAGTGGATATTATGATTTGTAATTCAAAGATACGAGAACTGATTCTCAATGGTATGTTCTTATTTATTTTATTTAGCTATACCTTGCTACATTTACCATTTTCCTAAAAAGCAAAACAAATTATATGTTGAATTCACCCATCAATAAATTTTTCGATAGGCTAAACTTAATAAGTATAGAGACCAACTCGAATATTTTCTATCCGAATTTCATAACATTTGAAAAAGAGATTATTCAAAGGTCGATAACAAATAATCATCAGTTTTTATAGAGTTGTTCTTCATGATGCATTCATTTAATCTTTTTTAGTGAAATTATTTTCTTTGTAAATGATAAGATTCAACTCAATGCACCGAAAACTTGATTTCGATGAGATGATGGAAAATTTCTAGTTATATGATATACATATTAGAGTTGAGTTGCATCGTAAAAATGCATTTGAATATTCACATCATGCCAATGTGACAAGGGGTATCCCACAGCGCACCATTCTAGGTCCGACAATGTATCTTATATACACCTCCGATTTTCCATGCTTGCCTCTTGAAGAAATTATGCACTGTTACGCAGATGATACACAGTTAATTCACAGATTCTGTTCCAATGATCCAAACATAAGCAAAGTATCGAATAAAGATCTGGAACGAATAAATGTTCATACTGAAAATCATGGTCTGAAATTTAACGTGGACAAAACACAACTCATCTTCATTGGTTCCTCCTCAATTCACAAAAAATTGTCCCTTTTAAACAATGTTGTTCTAAACGGACAAATAATTCAACCTGTAACTACAATTAAAAATCTCGGTCTGTTGATGGATCAACAATTACCATTCGAAAAATATATAAAACTGCAATTAAAGACAGCATAGCTTAAACTTAGAATTGATAAGCTAATAAAATAACAATAAAAACTAATAATTAATATTAACCACCTTTTGAAATGGTTTCCGTTGCTCATGAACTTCTAATTTTTTCTACTTGTTGATTGTTAATATTTAAGGAAACACTGTAATTTCAATAAAGTTGTGTTGTTATTATTATTATTATTATTAAAATTACTGTAATGACCAGCCATTCAATAAAGTTGTGTTGTTATTATTATTATTATTTTTATTAAAATATTTAATAATATTCAATTTAATATATTTATATATAGTTTATAAAAACTTAGTTTTTGGGCAATTAACATTCGTAATATTCCTCTATTATAGGACAGTTTCAAACTGTCTGTTGAGTGAGCACTTGCATGTAAAAGAAATTAAAAAAATAAAAAAGTATGTTAGGGTAATGTATGGCAAATACTCTAAGCAGTCTTCTAGTAAAGTTTTTCTGCATAATACAAGTTCTATAAAGTCCGAGTTCTGCAAATAGACTAATATTGTATACTTTCTTATACAAGCTCGTTGCTTTATATCTTTTAATACCTAAATATTACATTTCGCCTTATATTCCAAATTGAATTGTAAAATTATGAATTTCAGTTAGGATGACATGTTCAGTTATGCCCAGGCCCAATTGATACGCCACTGAGCACATCCAATGAAGAGGAATGAGGATCTGTCATTGAATCGTGATACCTCCCAAATCTCATTACTGGTATTCAAGTATCGATCCTATTTCTCTTCATTCCTAATTAAAATTAATTGATTATTGAACTGTATAAGTGTCGTTAGTAGATGAATATATGACATCAGGTGAAATAGCGATTTCTCAAGCTCACGTTTGATAGATCTGCGCTAATTTGATGTGATGTGATAGTAAGTATGTTATTTATTTTCGTCAACATTTGAATTCTCGTAGTACCGAAATAGATTAGTGTTAGTTAGCATGCGTCAGAACTTGTGGTTCCTTCGACCAACTTTGAGAATAACTTGAAATAAACCAAGAATACAACGGGAATGATATACGTATGTACATAACATGTGAAGATGTCGAGCAGATCGTACATATATCCGTAATGCTCTGATAATAATAATAATAAGTTCTTTATGATGATAATTCCTTAGTAAATAGAAAAGCGTTAAGTTTATATTTGTCAACTAATATTTCATGGGAACTGTGCTCTTATGAAAACATGTGTGAGGATAGATATAGAATATCCGAATTTGAAATGGTATTACACTTTCTGTCTGAGAAAATTCATTAACAAATCAAAGCTGACACTCGTGATGAATGGAATTAAACTTCCATTATAACTTCAGAATGAAGTTAAATGTTCAAACCTAGGAAAAACTCTTCTTGGAAAACAGGATCTGAACTAGTCTGGCTGTGAATCTCTAAAAATTTATGAAAGAATCCTATGAAATTTATTTCAAGAATATCGACAACCTAATGGTGGGAATGAATGGCCTTCCCTAGGAAGATCTGGGTTCGAATACCGGGTAAGTCATGGATATTTAGTTGGACGAAGATTTGAAATTGTTTCAATAATGATTATAACATTTGTTTGGGCAGATCGACGTTAAAATCGGTGATTTTTTAAGCGTAGTTTTTTTTATATCGAATAAAACACTCAATTTGCATAATATATATTCAAAACTTTTATTGAAATTGATAACTTGGCCTTTGCCATTTACACTTTGAGGATAATGTTATGTAAACGTTGTCCGCGGCTCTGTATCAAAGAGTCGATTCGGAAGGTCATTTTCTCGAACATTTCGGCCTGTATCCCACGAATTACGCGTGTTATGTTCTTCGTGTTCCTGTAAAGCTTCAATCGTGTTCGGCTTGTCCACATGCACTAACCACTTTATATAACCCCACAAGAAATAATCCGGAGGCGTCAAATCGTATGATCTTTGCGGCCAATTCACAGGGCCAATTCGAGAGATAAGCTGCTCACCAAATTCATCCTTCAACATGTCCATTGTTTCACGAGGTGTGTGGTATGTGGCACCGTCTTGATGAAACCACATGTCAACGAAGTTCAACTCGGCCAACTGGGGAAAAAAAAGTTGCGTATCATGGCTCGATATCGTCCACCGTTGACGGTAACGTTTCTTTCACGGTCGTGTTTGAAGAAAATGGACCGATGATGCCACTAGCCCATAAACCACGCCAAACTGTCGTTTTTTCGGGATGCATCGGTAATTCTTGAATGGCATGTAGCTGTTCATCACTCCAGATGCGACAGTTCTGTTTATTCACACATCCGTTTAGCCAAAAATGAGCCTCATCACTGAACACAATTTTTCGATAAAACTGCGGATTTTTATTAAGCTGTTCTAAAGCCCATTCACCAAAAATTAGACGTTGTGGTAGATCATTCGGCTTCAATTCTTGCAGAAGTTTAATTTTATAAACTTTCAAACCCAAATCAACAGGTAAAATTTTTCATGTGGTTGAGTAACACATGCCCAATTCCTGAGAAAGGCGACGAATTGACATTTCACGATCCTAATTAACACTGTACGCTAGGGCTGCAATATTCTCTTCAGTACGCACTGTACGCATGCGAGGCAATGGTTTAATGTCCAACAAAGTAAACTTGGTGCGAAATTTGGTGATAACAGCAAGAATTGTTGAGTCCAGGTCGATTATGACGACCATAATATGGTCGTAACAAACGATACACATTTTTCAGAAAGCACAAATTTTGATAGTAAATCACAAAAATTTTCAATAGCTGCTCGTTTGTAAGTCTTTCCATGATGAAATGGCAGAGTATACTGAAAACTTTTCACTTTGACAGAAGACGTTTGGATGCCATTACCAACCAGTGCCGCCAACCTGAAAAACTTAACTCTTAAAAAAATTACCCGTTATATACAGATTTCCAGAAAGCTCTTGATAAGATAAATCTTAGACTACATATAGTTAAAACTAGGAAGCTTTTTGGATTTGCGAAGAATTAATCACTTCTTGTGGAGTCCTTATTAAGTAAAAGCAGTCAATTCGTACAAATAGAGAATTGCAAATGGAGAGAATTTCAAGTAACTTCCGGAGTGCCACAGGGATCCAATCTTGGACTCCTAGTATTTGTGCTATTTGTAAACGATCTCTTATAGACAGTGGACTGCATAAAGGTGGCTTATGTGAACGATATCAAAATTAAGAAGAGCGTGTCATCTGTGAATGATTGTTTGAGGCTACAAATTGACCTGAATGATATCAGTCAGTGGTGTAATAACAACTGTTTATAATTCAATGTCATGAAATGTAATGTGGTGAATTTTACTACAAAGAGAAATGTGATACCTTTTGATCACAACATTGAAGGTGTTAATCTGACTGGACTTAATCAAAAATTCTCATACATACCTCATATCAACCAATTAATGCATTTAAATTTTTATTCAATTTACTCATTGATAATCTCGACTGTCCTGAGCTTCTGGGTAAACTCAATTTCTTCGTTCCTCCGAGGTGTACTAGAATAAGCCAGACATTCAACTCAAAAACCCACAGAACCAGTCTTCTATCGCAATCGCCGCTCAGCTTTGTATGTTCTACTGCAAACCAGTATCAAGCTGCTGTGATTTGCATTAGCACTCACTTGTTTCTATCATAAATGTGTATTTAAATCCTAACAGTGAGGTAACTTGATTTCTTCCGAATGGAGTTCTAACTGATTTGTTTTCTTTATTATTATTATAATTGAACATTTAGATATAGATATTATAGATTTAGATTATTATATTTGATAATGTTTTTTATTATTATAATTATTTCTTAATATTGCATATCTATGTTTTTATTGATATTATTAGTAACCATATTTATTCATTATGTATTTTTCTGTAATTCGGTAGTTACCTGTTGGAAATATAGGCTCAATATCTGTTGGAAAATCTACAGAGTTGACAAGCCCAAATAAACAAAATAAATTCATATAAGGAATTATCCTCGACGAATTACCTTCGACCAAAATGTCAAAATGCTGAAGAGTGAAAAAATAGAACAGTAGAATGAAATCTTCACTTTTGGAGAAAAGAATATGATGGCATTTGTTCAAGTTTAGCTGCAATTTATTGAGGTTGCAGTAGTCAGAGAATACATTAAGATCGGATTTGTAAAAGAGAAGAATCGTTGAAGGATTTTATCTGCTTCGATATTTTAAGATTATCGTGAATAAGTAAATTGAATTACGAAAATTTTTCACTCAATACAACACTCGATATGATACCTTGATTCTGTCAGAAAATATAAATATCGTGTAAAATGTTATACATTGTAAAAGTTCATCGACCTTCAAAATGTATTCCATATGTCTGTGACCGTTCGGAACTTGCGTTACTGTTATACTTTGAGTACACTGAATGTCAAACAGATTCATTGTGTACGTCATGAATAAATCTAAATGAGTTCAATGAATCTTCGTATTAATGATACAACCATGCCCCCAGAAGTGAAAGCTTATCGTTGGACTCGTCTCCTCCATATACGGCAAGATGCGAGTAATTCTCTAGCGAACTTAATGATGATATTTTATATCCCCGTAAACAGTTTTGGAGCAACCTGAATGATTTCGAACAAATAACACGAACTTTCACGTCAGAACCGAGTATACGTTGCCGCAGGAATGAAATAACTGGAAATTTCGGCAAACTTCCTGTGTGTAAATATTGTCTTTCCTCTGGAGTTCTACAATAATGTGAATTGTTAGTTCAGCATGTGTTTCGAAATTCCAAGGGTTTCTGAACTAACATCCCTTCAATCAATTGAAGAACATACACATCAGATTTTAGAGGATAAATCATAGAATGTGGTGAGTAACACTGAATTAAAATATGTACCTGATGAAATGTAGTAAAATTTCAATTCATGGAACTAAAACAGTTGTAATTACTGTTAAATTTTCTATTTAAATGAAATCAGATAATTAGTACATAATCTTCTAATTCTTGTATATAACTTCTCATATATTCTACACATTTTCTTCTTAATCAGGACATAATCATTACTTCATATTATATCTCCATTTCATCGACAATTATCATTTACTTAATAGTGTTGGCGTTTACTTGATGTAAATCCATTGTAATTGAATATAAACTTAAATTAAAACATTTGAACTTATGATTTACACTTTATTGACTACATAGCATGACGCGTTTCGTCGTTACAAACGACTTCTTCAAATGCTTACAGAATAATTACATTACATCAATTAAAGTTGATTACATTATTCTGTAAGCATCTGAAGAAGTCGTTTGTAACGACGAAACGCGTCATGCTATGTAGTCAATAAAGTGTAAATCATAAGTTCAAGTGTTTTAATTTAAGTTTATATTCAATTATCATTTCATAATCATTTAATTACTCTACAATTAATTATTCTAAAAACTTATTGAAGCATTTATGAATCATAATCCAAGATCAGAATAACATAAAGTAATAGCATAAAAATGTGGGAAAGCTAGTATTAATATAAATATCTACAACAGTTGTCGGTACATTAACATTTTTGTAGCAAGAAATGTGAAAAGAATAAAGTAATAATGAACAATATAAGAAATTGAACATCGCTGATAGATGAAATCATACTATGAAGTAATATAATTTTTAATATAATATAATAATTGTAAATTCATCCATGGTAATTTATTCATTAATAATTCAATTTATTTATGCTTTCTGATTCATCATCCCGGTTAGAAAAAATCTAGAGTGAAACAAAATAAGCCTTTCCTACGTTTCGGTATAGTTATTATTCTTTCAGTGGATGACACTGTTACATTGCACAAATAAAAACATAATTCTCATCCTGTATAATACCTTTCAAGATTAATTTTTAACCTGTTTCACAAAAATTTTCGAACTTAGAATTTTTCATCTCTAGATTCTAAGATTACAATAAATATTTCATATTGGAATATTTCGATACATAATTTTTGCTCCAACGAAAGGTGATTTGACAAAGATAATTCGTTTTGATATTTTGAAAATCCATGATTCTATAATAATATTTTCATTTGAAAATTCACAAATCGATTGTTATTGAGAGAAATCTATGATTGAGATTAATGTTTTAGTGTCTTCAAGTTTTCATATATAAAATTGATAATTGATGAGGCCGACACTTGGAGAAAATTAATATCCATTATGAAACAATATTTCAAATTTTCTCAAATTTAATATACAATACGCATGACGACGTTTCGAAGTACTACTTCTTTATCAAATGCTGGATTAATACTCCGAATTAAGTATTATTCCAGCATTTGATAAAGAAGTAGTACTTCAAAACGTCGTCATGCGTATTGTATATTAAATTTGAGAAAATTTTAAATATTGTTTATTATTTTTATATATAATTTTAATATTTCCAATGAAATTTTTAAAATAAAACCTACTTCAAACTAGATTCATTTTAGTATTTAATTTGTGAATGTTTTCAAGAAATAGGTACATTGTTGTTTGTGCTTCGTGGTATAAATAAAGATACACGTTCTCAGATTGATTTCGGCTTACTTCTTGATGCAACATGATTAAATTATAATTTAGATCAAATTATTGGCTTTACGTTTCACGATTGTATCGAAAAATAATATAATATAATTATAACTTTGACTCAACATGTTTCGAGCGGCCAACTCATTATCGGGACAGTCTTGATAATAATCTGACCACTCGTTTCGAGCGGTCAGATTTGATTGTAATTAGTTATAATTGTATTGTATTATTCTTCAATATATTCGTGAAACATTAAGTCAAGAATTTTATTCAAATTATCATGTACTTTCTGCTATGAAACGAATGATTGTCCTGTTATTTCATTGCATATTTTGTCATCTCTATCTACTATTCTTTTCCTATTCAAAATTCCTTCCATCAGTTCGCAATTATATATGAGGAATCCAGTGGCGCCGACTTCATGGGAGCCCGAGACTCCAAATAATTTGAGGAAATTATTAGTTATATTATGCCTTGTAAAATCACAGTTTTGTATTTTGAGTTTCGAAACATTCGTACAAGTTCATTACTGTATCACTACATTGGTATAGTAGGTACTGTATCAATTATTTTTGAATACTTAAGTATTTTTATAGTTTCAGAACTGATTGGAACACGCTATTTAACCTTTGTACTGAAAGTATTATTACGGTATCATTTTATTATATCTTTATTAGCATTTATTCTGGGATAATGTTTTCATTCAATTTAGTCAGACCCTTAAAACAAAGTAATATTGAATTATTTATTTTTATTTATTTATTTATTTACAATACACCACTCAACAGCTTGGGCCAATTACTGAGTGGGAAAATACAATATATTTTTAACTTAAGAGAAAAAAAAAATAAACTAGAAATAATATTAATAGTGTACAAACAATTTATCTGAAAGAAAATTCTGTGGGCAAGCTGACATTAAAGCTCACCCACAAGATATAGGAAAAACTGATATTTGAAAAACTTATAACTAAAACTAAAAATCAGTTAGGCGAGAGCTCGTCTGATATCGCCAGGCACGCATGCAAATATGTCGATGACGTCATGAAAAGGCTCAAAGTCACCACAAATTTTATGAAGTGGTGAAAAAGCCAGAACATTATTACGAGCCAGAGGTGGATAAAAGATGTTCATATTTCTACAAGAAGTTCTCGGAACACGGAAATTTATGAGGGAAAGAAGAAAAGAACAATCAATAGAAAACCTTATCAACTTGTATAGGAACATTATTCCCAAATATTTCCTACGTGTTTCAAGTGATGAAACATTAAATCTTGTAATAAGTAACTCATGATTTATACCTCGTTCTGGATACACACTGTCGGAGCAAAACCATAAATATTTCAAAAATCGTCTTTGCACGGATTCAAGATTCCTTATATTACACAAGTATCCTGGATTCCAAACGACACTTGCATATTCTAGTTTTGAACGTATTAAGGTATTATATAGGAGCATAGTTGATTCAGATTGAGAGAGCCATTTAGAATTTCTTATTACAAAACCTAATGTTCTGTAACAACTTGAAACAATATTATTAATGTGAGAAATGAAAGTTAATTTTGTGTCGAAAGTTACTCCTAAATCTCTGAATTCGGCACATCTATTGATTTTATGACTATTCACATTGTAGTCGAAATGAACTATACTTTTTTTACGAGAAAAAGACATTATGTTGCATTTAGAAATATTCAGTGTCAGTAGATTTCTTTTACACCACTGATTCAAATTTGAGATATCCTCTTGAAGAATGTGGCAATCACTTACTGCTGAAATTTCGCGAAATATCTTACAATCGTCCGCATATAGAAGAAAATTACAGTTCATGTTGGAAGAAATGTCGTTCACAAAAATATTGAAAAGAAGCGGACCCAAAACAGAACCCTGTGGAACCCCCGACTCGGCAATAAATTTCTGTGACTTGAAACCGTTATACTGAACAAATAATTGTCTTGGCGTTAGATATGTTGAAAAAAAAATAACGAGTTTATCTGAGAGTCCAAAGCGACCGAGTTTTTGGAGAAGAATACCATGATCTAATCTATCAAATGCTTTAGAAAAATCTGTATAGATCACGTCTACTTGTGACGAATGACCAAAACTATTTGCAATAAATTGTGTTATACACGTTAGGTTAGTAGCTGTTGACCTACCGGAGGTGAAGCCGTGTTGGTCATTCGTTAAATGGGTCTTCACGTGTGAATACAAAATATTATGAAGAACTATTTCAAAAACTTTACTAAAATTGTTTATGATAGTAATAGGTCTGTAATCTTCAACGGAGTTTCTATTCCCTTTCTTGAAAATTGGGCAAATTTTGCCCTCTTTCCACACATTTGGAAAGTGAGCAGTTTTCAAGGCCAAATTGAAAATAAGAGCCAATGGAGAAGCAAAAATTCTAGCACAGTCTCTTAGGACGAAGGAGGGAATTCCATCAGGACCCGCTGTCATTTTAGATCTGCATCCTTTCAATGCCTTGAACACATCCTCCTCAGAAACAACTGGAACCGGTAATAATGGAACGTTAGACTCTAAGTTAAAACATTTTTCAACGAAAGTCGTCGAACTGATGAATGATGATTCGAAATATTTCGCAAATGCATTCACAATATCCTCAGGATTATTTAATTCTTGTTCGTTAAAAAGAAAAGAGGTGGGTAGTGAAGAGGTATTTCGTAAATTATTTACATAGGCCCAGAATTTTGAAGGATCCTTTTTAAGGTTCGTTTCAAGAGAATTCATATAATTCGAGCGTGACAAAGCAATATCCCGTTTTGTAATGCTTCTTAGCGTCTTATAGCTATTAAAAGCTTCAAGATCACCACTTGATTTAAATTTAATATAGAATTTTCTTTTTGTTTCAAATCTCTAATAATTTTTGATGTAAACCAACTGGGATATTTCGAGGGTTTACTCGTCATTTTTGGCACCGTAGCATCAAATATATAATTGAGTGTGGTGTAAAAATGATCACAGGCTTCATTTGCATCCTTGTAATTTTGTAAAAATGACCAATTCGTATTCAATAATTCATCATATAGTTCATGAAAGTTGGCTTTTCTGAAGTTTAAAATTGGATGAATGTTTTTTTGAAATCTACAGGAAGATGAATTAGAATTTAATAACGTAAAGGCACCGAATTCCGACCAGTGATGCTCATGATCAAATGAATTGTTCAAAAGATAATGAAATTATTCAAGGATTAATTTGAAAAATGGTTTTTCTGAAAGATTATATACTCTTATTTTAAGAAATGTACATCATTTCATCCTATAATAATTCGATCATTTATATATTTGATGTTGAACTGAAACGAGTGGAAATTAACCGAAAGCACCGTTTACCGACCGGCTGACAACAACTACCCCTGTATCCGACCCCTGAGGATCCTAATTCCGACCGGGCATACTCACCTACTAAAATAAACTTTATGGCTAAAAAATCATTGTGAATACAGTGAAAAAAATTATGATATAATTAAGTCAAAATATAAATTGAAAAAAAGGTTCAATATTCGTTAGGAATTGAGTTATATCGACAATAAGGGCAAAAAAAGTCAGAAAAATAACGAAATTTACTCATATAATAAAATAATTTAAATAATTGAATTACAATTTTTAATGATAATTCAGGAATAATTTTCAAATTTTTCTCAATTCACTATAATACAACCAATAAATTAATTCACGCATTGTTTTTCTTACGGAGCTCATTTATTTTGGGAACATCGTAAGTCCCACGACTGGATATTAGTGCTGGACTCTCGATTTTGCATTTGATTTCGCTCATGTCATAAACTAGATTTTAAGATTTTAATAATCCCATGAAGTATTTGAAATAAATAAAAAAGAACTTACCAGAGTATTGTTCGAAAAATTTCAAATTTTATTTTCACTTATTTGTGTTTTTTTCAAATTAAATTTGACACGAACTGCACCCTCTCGTAGCTTTTGTTAAAATGACCAGCTTTCCGTTAAGATTTTAGAAACAAATTTTGACATCTGGCACAGGATGGGTGATTCTATGAAGGGAGCTGTATTTTACAACTTTTGGTCGAAATTTTGAATATTTTGAATAAAATATTCAAAAACGCAAATGGTCGGATACAGGCGGTGTCTTTACGTTATATCCGACCCGAGGATAATGATTCCGACCAGGCATTCTAACCTTCTAAAATTAACTTTATGGATTACAAAATACTGTTTGAATGAGTGAAAAGATGACAATTTGAAATAACAATTAACTATTTTTAAGAATATATTCATATCGACAATGACAGGCCACAAAATATGCAGAAAAATAACACAAAAATCGATTCATATATACCATAACTCTTACGACGTAAAATCACGAAAAGATATTCAGGATTAAAAGAATCATTAAAAAGTTTTCACATTTTCTATGAACTCGACAGTTTTTCTCTCTTTTATGATGTTGATCTTTTCTTCATGAAATTCTGGATCCTGATATCTTCCGATGTCAATCAGGCCAATTCTTTGAAAGTACTCAAAGAAAATGAAATTAATATTTTACTTTTTGTACTAAAATTTTATACTATTGATTGACAAAATCATTTTTGAATTTTTCGTATCGAACTTCCTTAGGAAAACGAGGTGCAACTTCATTTCATAAGTCCAATGTCAGAGTTTCTTTCAAGAAGGTGAAATGTTCGTTAGTAGAATATGTATTATTTTTGAATTGCATCTTTCATTATATTTTCTTTATCAGAAACAAACTCTACGAACTTAGGTAATCTAAGTATAGCATCCTCATCAAATGGATACAATTCACAACTTTGAAATATTTTGAAATAATCGCAGAAGAGAATCGAACGTGGGAAATGAATTGTATGCTGATTCCAATCAAACATATAACTATTTGTGTAATAACGCCTCCAAATTGAAACTTTTATAGTAGTTTTTAGTACGTTTCCGCTCCATACACATTCATAAAGATATTACAATATCGTAAATATTTGCGATAAACAAAAAATATTAATTTCAAACAAAAGGAGTCTTATTTCTAATTTGTTAGAAATTAGAAAAATAGTAGAAGTTGACACTCCAATTACAGAGAATCTATTAGAGTTAGCCTCGGTCGCATACAGGAATATTATGCAGAGATACCGTTCAGAATATATAACTGAATACAAAACACTTACAAAAAAACTTGGAAAATAGAAAATTAACATTATCTACAAAGTGCTAAAACTCCTGTTACCGACCGAGTGGTCGGAATGAGGAACGCTAATATTTTATAGGGTTCCTCATTCCGTCCATCATTATTTTATCGATAAATCAAAGAAAATATGTAATTTTCGCTAACATGTTGAAATGTTATGTTAGAAAGATATACTTCTTAAGATATTACTATATCGTTAGTATGTAAATACATATGTGTAATAAACAAAAAATATAAGTTTAAAAAAACAGGAGTCTCATTTCGATTTTGTTTGAAATTAAAAAAAATAGTGGAAATTGAAAGTCTCATTGCAGAGAATCTATTAAACTTAGCCCCGGTCGCATACAGGTGTTTTATGCAGAAATAGTGTTCTGAATATATAACTAAATACAAAACACTTACAAAAATACCTGAAAAATAGAAAATTAACATTATCTACGAAGTGCCAAAACTCCTGTTACCGACCGAGTGGTCGGAATGAGGAATGGTCATGTTTTATAGAGCTCCGTATTCCGTCCATTATTATTTGATCGATAAATCAATGAAAATATGGCATTTTTGCTTACATGTTGAAATTTTGAGCTTTTAATGAACCAATAAATCATTTGAAGTAAATAAACTCAGAACTTATCACAGCATTCTTAGAAAAAATCCAGATGTTTGTTTTCGCTAATTTATGTTTTTTTGAGATCCATATAATACGAATACGGACGCTCTCGTCCATTCTGTTGAATTGAACCGCTTTCCGTTAACATATGAAAGAGAAGTCTTGATATGTGACAAATGATGAGTGATTCTATCAAATGCTTTCTATTTCACAACTTTTGGTCGAAATTTGGATGTTTTAAAGTAGAAAAACCAAAATGGTCGGATACAGGAGACCGGTCGGCAACCGGTGCCGTTACGTTAAAAGAAATTCCAAAGGCGGATGATAACTATCTACAGGTACAAACGCCTCCAATGCTTGACTAATTGAAAGGTCATGTCTACTGATTACGAGGTCCAAAATTCCATCATTTCCGTTTGTTACATTGTTATGCTGTGCGAGTCCTAGAAAATTCATGAAGTTTTGAAGAGAATGTATAACTTTTGACTTAGTCTCATTTGACTTGAGGTAATGTGCGTAATTTGAGATATTAAAATCGCCGAGTATTATAACGTTAGAATTTTCGTCTTGAAGAGACACTAAGTTGCATAATGCTTCAAAGAATGTATCATATAACTCCAAGGACGCATTAGGAACTATATAAGTATTTATAATATAACAAACTGAATGCTTCTGGATTATTTTTACACCAGTAATATCGATGGAGGGATCGATGTTTGATAGATTGTCAAGTTTTAAGAGAGATACTTGAATATTGTTTCTTACAGCTATAAGAACACCACCACCTCTAGTAACCCCTAACAAATTATATTTTCGATCACTTCTATATAACGTGTAATAAGTCGGTGTTATCTCAGAGTCCGATATATCTGAATCTAACCAAGTTTCAGATAAAGCGACTATATCAAAATTACATTCCATAAAAGCATTGCAAACCTGACGAGTCTTTGAGCGTAGCCCTCTTACATTTTGGTAATATACAGATAGCTGATGAACAGCATGAGATGAAGATGCAGAATGACATGACGAACTTGAAACTTGTGATTGCTATGTAGTTACGAAGGTGAGAGATTTCAGATATTTAAGTTTCTTCTGATATATCGGGCATTTCTCAGCATCCCATACCGCATGAGCCCTATCAGTAATATTTGCACTACTACAATTCACACAATTAAAATTAGAGTTTTCACAATCTTTAAGAACATGATTACCTGAACATTTAGGACACACTATATTTTTACTAACACATGTAGACTGACCATGATTGAATCCACTGCATTTGTAACATACCTTGACGTCGGTAGCATCAAACACGGAACACAGATCATAATTTATGAAAAGCTTTCCCCTCTTCATAATTGACGCAAAAGTGTTGGCATCAAACTCTACGAGGCCTTGAAAAATGTTTGCTCTATTTTTAGTAGCCCAAATTTTCAAAACCTTAATATGAGAGTCTTTATTAATTATATCATTTTGACCCTCAATAAAAGACTGTAATTCTTCTTTCTCATATTTTTCCATAAGTCCAACAATTCTTATTTTTGGGTGTACTTTTTTCACATCTGATATGTCATATTTTGCTGACAGTTTTTCAGACGCCACCTTTTTGAAATTATTAGCTCCTTCAGAGCCGTCACAACTAATTAGAATCCCACCATCTTTGATTTGTTTGACCTTGGAAACTTTCAAATTTAACTGGGCTGCACTGACATTCGTTACTATGTCAGATTTTGTCTCTGCATTCGTTTGACCGGTATTCTTCGGTTTTACAACAATCATAGATTTGCTACTTACAATGTTTGCATAACTGTTTTTTTCTTTGAGAGCCTTCGAACTTACATCTTTATTAGCAACTGACATCTCAGAGAATGTATCTTTCGCAGTCGCAAGTATTTTCTGCTTGAGATCACTGAACATAGATTCGAAACCACTAATCATCTTCAATAATTTTTCGTCGAACGAATTTTTCATATATAACTCATATTTGTTTTTCATTTTGAAGCACTCAGCGCAGTACCAACAAAAACCTGGTGATTTAAGGCATGGCAATGAGTCATTAGAAATTCCACAACAATTTGCATGAAATGAATTGTTGCAGAAACCAGAGCAAGTTACGGAACTTGATTTACGGCGATCGAGAGTATCTTCACATTTACCACACTTGGATGACATTTTACGATCTAATATTGATCTATGTATATAACTGACAACTGAAGTAATTGTACTGTCCCAAGAAAAAACGTTCCACTAGTTTATTGCTCTCTACGGTCGCAATTGTCTTCAGGTACTCGACAGATGTTATAGAAATAGGGCAAATATTACTGCCTTCCACTAAATATGGTATTTCTCGAAGAGAAAGTTTCAAATAATGCTTTGTCAAACCACGTGTTCATTTGAATATGAAGTAATTCGTTAGTACGACACTAACCATTTTGATTGATTTGTCACAAATATCAGACAAACTTCAAATCCAACCGCACTGATAGTTTACTTAACTTACTTAAAGTTTACTTTGAGCACTAATTTAGTCAACAGTCCAGAATAAAAACATGAACACAGTGAAAGAGCAGGAGCGACCGTAAATACGTCTGCTTCGGACGACTGACCGGAACTCTCCTTTATCTCTTTATCCTTTATCTTTATCTATAATTATCTATTTGATTTACTAATCAATTTACTATTACTGCGCGAGAGTAATATGTTATGTTCAATTCTTCGAATAATAGTTTAGAGTTTATTCGCATATAATTTCAGTCTTTTTGGACCTATATATTCACTGCTTTGTAATAAGTACACTATAAACATAATTACTACTATAAATTAAATCAGTTCGTAACGAAAATACCCTGTGTATTTATGTTTCGTTTCGTTTTTTGAAGACAAAAAATGTTAAAAACAATAAATTAAAAATTAACACACTTGGCGTAAGTTTCACTAAATATATTCAAAGCTCTACATATGTTTCGGGTGTTTACCCATTATCAAGAGTACACAATGTTACTCTTGATGTTACTCAAGAGTATACAATGTTACTCAAGCTTGTCGAGTTTCTTTGATATTAATCATTCGACTCCAAAATGCTCAAAATTATTTTTCAACTGAAATTTAGAATATTTTCCTGGGCAAGACCCCCGGTATTCCCCCTCCATTTTCTGTTATTCGTCGCCACTGATACAATCACTTCATGTATAAATATATAAACTGAATACTTATGTCGAATTTCACCACATCGAAGTGTAATAGTACTCCTTTTCTACGAAGCATCCTTCCTAAACTTTACACGCCTCATGCATTCGTATTCACAAATTCTAGTCGTTAATTATTCAGATTCAAAGGAAGTAATTTCAAGAAACCGAGATAGGAAGAGGGTGTAATCAGTTTCGTAAAGTAAACTTCCATCTTACCGTGCTATGATTAATGTTGATGGGTCCTTTTGTTTACTCAACCAATTAATGCGTTTGAGTGGTATTAAAATTACTTACAATTTAACACATAAGCGGGGTCGCGAGGGATCCTTAACCCTTTCGCTTGTAATTCGCTAATACCAATAAGTTCTGCATGGCTGGCATAAATCGTCAAGGAAATTTATCTGCGTTTCCAACATACTAGAATTGTTTCTACCAGTAGAACTTGAGGAAATGTGGTAATTCAGCTCGGTACATCTTTTCTCATGTATAAAGTTGAATAGCATATTTGCAATTTCGAAATAAATGTATGAGTTCAAGATAGAACTCAGTGAATAATGGCTCTCGTAAATTTTAAGATTGGTATTTTACTATTGAATTTCTGCTGTTCTCTTAGTGAAATATTTATTTTATTTATTTATTTAACATGCTCTGTTTCACGGAACAAAGTCCTAATTACCAAACAGGAAACACAACAGATACTAAAAACAAAATTGGTAGTTCAAAAGTTTCCATTTGGTACTTTCAAATTTTGAAGTTCAATTTTAAAAGAGTTTGTGATATGAATCACAATTAATAAAATAAAATATAATTATAGGAATGAAAAATTAATTAAAACTTAAATGCTGACCAAACTTATACATATATACATATAAAGATAAACATACACATACATATATACATTCACATATTAACACTTCTACACATACAATTAATTTTAAGAGTGAATAATATACGTGAATACACATAAATGATTGTTCTAGCAGAGAGTATCCATATCAAGGAAACTTTTGCCTCAATAAAAGTAACAGAACAGTTGAAAATAATCACCTCAGCTCCAAAAATATTACATTGTTTACACATCGTGCGCAATGCAGAAAACTTTAGAACATTTGTTCTAGCTTCTGGAAGATAGAACGTAAATTTGCTTCTGGAAGAAACTGTTGGAACAATAAAGTTGAGCTTTTGCAATAATTCCTAATATTCCACTTTATTGTTAATTATTTTATGCAAGAAAATTATTACGTGGCATTTCTTCCGCGCACTGAGTGTGTCCACAAAATGTCGACTTGTAAGTGTTTCATGTTGTATGCCTATAGGTGGATATATTCCATCAATTCTGAAGCTCAAACTGTCAATCCATATTAGTTTAGATCTAACCAAAGCACAATACAATATTTTCAGAGTTTACATATTGTTAAATTCCTTACCAATGCGAATAATCAAACCATATACTCTACAGGGAGCGGTTACTGTAGCGTTGATATGTGGCACAAAAGTAGTTGAGAATCGAAGGTTAAGCCAAGGTCAATAAATGTATTAGGTCTCCCCAAAATGGTATTGCTAATTTCATAGTTGAAATTTATCAAATTATATTTTGTGAAGAACGACATAACATTAAATTAGGAGATGTTGAGGGTTAATTTGTTAGGATCACACCAATTTACAATATTACGCAAGTTTCTGGCGTTTACAGTCCCCAATGCTGAAAATATAATGAAAAATCTCAAAGTCATCAGCGAACAATTAACCCTCGACATCTATGTTATAGATTATTTCATTTATGAACATTGTAAAAAGCAAATGACCAAGTATGAAACCTTGGGGCACTCCAGATGAGGCACGGTATTCAATTGATGTGTACCCCCGGATAAAACCCGTTGCTTTCTGCCTATCAAGTACGATTCGAAAAATTTGATGAGGGATGTCGAAAACTCGAAAGTGCCTAGTTTATTCAATAGAATGCCGTGGTCAAGCCTGTCGAATACTTTAGAGAAGTCCATGTAATCACATCAGTCTGTTTGCGATTGTCAATACACTCAGCAACGTACTGAGTGATATTTGTTAGATAAGTAATTCTTGAACGACCTTTCATAAAACCATGTTGGAGAGATAAAATGATGGGATTAACATTATGCGAATTTTGTTAAAAATACCAACTTAATAACACCTGGCTAGGTTTCCTAAAAAAAATTATTATTCAATTATTGCTCGAATATTTTTCAAAATTTTTGATAATGAATCAGTAGCAAAGAAATGAATTTTTAATAATGTTGGCGTTTAGTTGACGTAAATCTATTATAATTGATAATAAACTTAAATTCAAACACTTGAATTCATGATTATCACTTTATTAACTATTATTATTATTAACAGTATTTTGAACTGTTTGATATATACGACACACGTCCCCTATTCAAAAATCATTAAATTCTTCAGAAAATAATTTGAATATAGCATTTTCGAGTCACAGCAGATTGGATAGAATGATCTTTAATAACAAATTGTCCAAATCCGAGCCAATGAAGAAGTCTGGAATTTATAGCTTGGACTGTGAAGAATGTAAGTCGTCATATGTTGGCCAGACCGGACGATGTTTTGAAACTAGGCTACAAGAACACGTAAAAAACGGACAATCTGCTTTTCGGGAACATCCTTAGTCGACAGGACATAAGATCTCACGTTGTTTTAAACCTAATATTCTCCATTACTGTGAAAAAGGTATGAAAATGAACTACCTGGAAGCCATGGAAATAAATAAACTTCAAAAATCCGATAAATACAATTTTCTCAATAACCAGTTAGACCTAAACCACTCCCCGCTGTTTAATCTGTGATAATTTGGAAACCCCCATCTCTATGACCGAATTTAAAGTGTATTCTGTGGTCCGAACAGATCTGCAAATATTTAAAGGTTGTCTTTGTAATATGTATTCATTCTTGATAATGCCGTAAAAGGCGAAACTAGTCGAATAAAGAATTGTTCAGTCAGTGATTTTTAGACAAGTATTTATCATTACCTCTCATTCATATCCCAAAATGTTGTATCAAATTTTGTGAGAGTAATCGATTGACGTTAATCTATACAGTATTTATATTGGAAAGAAAACCAGCCGTAGACAATCATTTATCGTTTGAATTTCCAGAATGAAAAGACCGTAATTATATCAGCTCAAATATTTTCCATTCTTTGTGCGATGCGGCCCCCAATTTCCCAGTCGAATAGAAATTTAAATTAATTGATTCTTTTGTGCCGCGTCGTGGCAAAGCGCGATAACGAACGAAAGTGGCTACTTCAATGAATGCGCAGTTATAGTATTTTTTAAGGTGGAAGCTGCCCTAATTCTCGGTTCGGTTTATCCTCTTGGCTTTAAAATTGGAAAAAGATAACTGAATCTGTCTTGGTAACTTCTCTAAACTCGAAATTTCAGTCATTGAGTTCACATTTTCAACATGTTGAAAGGATTTTGGTAGTTCACATAGTAGCTTTAACACTTTGAAAAGGTTTAAATGCGTTAGTTTTTCGCAACCGAATGGACATATAGGACAAGCAACACTGCTAGAAGAGGGGGATTTTTTGACATAAATCCTAGTTGCAAGCCGAATATACCACCATGAACAAGTTATTTCGGACATCATTTCGGAAATGTTTTGGACACGAAAATATCGTTTTCTTATTTGTTATAAACATTGTTAACAAAAAAATAGTACTTGTTCTGGTTTTTTGCTTCTAACTAAAAAAGTAATCAAGTTAGCGAAATACAAGCAATTTTGAACTAGTCGATCGGATTATTAGAAGCGGAGAAAATTGGGAAAAAACGGAAAAAACGGCATATTTTGAAAAATTCATAAATCCGTTATTTTTTAAGTTGGACAGTTATTATAATTTCTTTTTTCATAAGTTTATCAAAATTTCCAATAAGGATTGTTAGGAACTTATATTTGAATGAAAAAGCAAATAATCGAATGGAGTCTGAATTGACTGAAGAAATTGAAATCTTGAAGGGAGTCCGTCAGGGCTCGATACTGTCACCTTTGCTTTTTCACATGTATTCTAAAAACATATGTCAGGACTTATTTTATAACCTTGACATAGGTATAGTTAGTTATCTATTGCAAAGTCGTTAATAATAAACGATATGCGGATGAAACGTACCTGACTCCAGTGATAATAGTCTGAAAATCAACTAGAACCATCTCAAAACTCTTTCTACACAACTACTAGGACGTTGAAGCCTAGGTACCCACACAACACAATGGGTAAGTGGGAAAGATACAATATGGTTTACAACTTACGTAGAATAAAACTAGAAATAATAAAAATAATGTACAAAAAATACATATGAACGATAACTCTGTGGGTAAGCTGACATTAAAGCTCACCCACAAGATACAGAAAAAAATAATATCTAAAAAACTTATAATCAAAAAATAGTCAGGCGAGAGCTCGTCTAATATCACCAGGCACGTATGCAAATATGTCGATGACATCATGAAATGGCTCAAAGTTAAGAGAGAAGCCAGAAAAGTTAAAAAGCCAGAACATTAGTACGCGCCAGAGGTGGATAAAAAATGTTCATATTTCTACAAGTTTATCTCGGAACACGGAAATTTATGAGGAAAAGAAGAAAAGAACAATCAACAGAAAACCTTATCAGCTTGTATTGGAACATTATTCCCAAATATTTCCTACGTGTTTCAAGTGATGGAACATTAAATCTTGTAGAAAGTAACTCATGATTTTTATCTCATTCTGGATACACACCGTCAGAGCCAAACCATAAATATTTCAAAAATCGTCTTTGCACGGATTTCATATTTCTTATATAACACGCGTATTCCTGATTCCAAATGACACTAGCATATTCTAGTTTTTAACGTATTAAGGTATTGTATGGGAGCATCGTTGATTCAGATTGAGAGGGCCATTCAGAATTTCTTAATTTAAAAGCTAATGTTCTGTAAGAACTTGAAACATTATCATTAATGTGAGTAGCAAAAGTTGATTTGGTGTCCAAAGTTCCTCCTAAATCTCTGAATTCGGATCATCTATTGATTCTATTACTATTCACATTGTAATTGAAATGAACTATACTTTTTTTACGAGAAAAAGACATAATATTTCACTTAGAAGTATTCAGTGTCAGTAGATTTCTTTCACACCATCTATTCAAATTTGAGATATTGTCTTGAAGATTGTAGCAATCACTTACTGTTGAAATTTCGCAAAATATCTTACAATCGTCCGCATTTTGGAGAAAATTACAGTTTATGTTGGAGGAAATGTTCACAAAATAGTTGAAAAGAAGCGAACCTGAAACGGAACCCTGTTTAACCCCTGACTCCACAATATATTTATTTGATTCGAAACCTTTATACTGAACAAATAATTGTCTTGGCGTTAGGTAGGTTGAAAAAAATAATAAATATATCTGGGAGTCCAAAGCAACTGAGTTTCTGGAGAAGAATTCCATGATCTAACTCAACCAAGACGCAATCAAAAAATCAAGTTAGACTATTTCGAAAATATAATGGAAAATAAATAAAAAATGCAGTATATTTTAAAGAGGAATATCCTGGCTCAAGAATGTACATAAGAGGTATAACAGGAGTACGTACCAAATCACTATTTCAAGTTGTCGTGCAAAGATGCAAATTACCTGTATGATGCCCGACTTCTATAGAGAATGGCATAAAAAGAAGTGTTAAATTTATCCATTTATGATCAATTAATCAACTATTAGGTAATCAGTAAAATTATAATGATATGATCCCTCATTAAAAGCACCCCATACTTCTCCTACTTAAAATTGATATGACATTGAAATTAATAACAAATATTTGACACAATAAATTGATGAGAATAATTCAAAATCGTGATTATCAATAATTGAAAGAGATGTGAACGATAATAATATAATATAATGTGTTTGCTCCTCGCCCACTTAACCACATTAATACAAATGAAGAAAATGATAAACACAATAATAATTTCGCACAATCAAAAGTTCAGAAATATGTTACAAAATATTTATTATAAATATTCCAAGTGAATTAACAATACCACCAAGGATAACAAATTCATTGAATGAAAAAAGGAAGAGATGAAATATTTTTCTATTTTTCTGCGCTGTCTCAGTAGATGAAATCTATACGTTTACTATATCAAGGGTTCAATTTCTTTTTACTTATCAGTCAATCGAAATTATTCCTGTTATTAAAATAACTAGCATTTCATTTTTCCATCAAATTGATCATAAAATACGAAAACATAAACGATAGACGAGGATTATTTCGTTTTGAAGACATACGAGACAAATTGTTACGAAAATAAAACGCCAAAAGTATTTGACACTTTTGCTGCAATTAGTTTCATAAGGCCGACCTGCAAAGACGAAAATCTGATAATATTTTGTAGACCCTCGCAATTAACTTTGAGCTATAAATTTTATTTTCCGTTGGAACTAATTTCTTTTGGCGTATCTGGTAATTTATGAATTCTCAGTAAATGGAAAAGAGAATTCGTTTAATGTTATTTTGTTTCTCTTGAAATGAATTACCTTCATTTTCAGTTTGGCTATATATAAACGAAAAATTCCTTGGAATGAGATGGTTTAATTTAAACATTATTCAAAAATATATCTTGAATTCTCTGATTAGTATGATTTGTTCATCAATTACATAGTTTATCAATTATGCGGATATCATGTATTAAACCTTGATACGAGATAAGTTGACACCACAACAGAATATCATTATAAGTTCGCATTTTAATTTTTGTTATCAGTAGCATATTTAACATCAAGCAAACAAGCATTTGTATGGTAATAATGCCAAATATAACTGATAGATGTATGGAAATGGTGCGTAAAGTTAAAGGAGTTTTAATATATCCTTCAAGCCATAAATGTCACACACATAAATCAAGTTACCGTGCTGACCATAACTCTAACGAAAACACGTCAATGCCGTATTGTGAACATCACTGTCATTAGTTCGACATGTGGTCTGTGTTTGTTGGTTTTCAGTGAGTACAAACCTTTCTGTTAAATTTATAGATAATGATGGGTAATAACACTCAAGCATTATAATACTAAAGGCAGTATTTAAATGTCTTTCAATTAACATAAGTTATTGTAACATGAATATCTATTTCGTATTTTTAGTTCCATTTATTCTCAAAATTGGTTTCGAAATTGTAATTTCAAAAATCTGATCCTGTGGCACTTTTGTGTAGATTTCCAATACTCTAAAATACACTTTATGTTCATTACATTTCGGAATTTCATGAACAACTTCTTTTTGCAGAAAGCAACGTCCAGTAGCGTAGTTTGTTCAGTTTTTTTTAACTCGTATTTTTACGAAATAACACCGTGTCTTTGAAGATGTACGTTTATTTCATTTCTGTTGAACTATGTTTATTTTACCGATAAGTAATTATCTTTGGGTATCGTATTGTGTTACGACATAGAAATGAGTTGACATTTTTTATTTGTTCTATTGTTTCCGAATATTTTCAATGTAAAAGTAGATGCATTGATAAATGTCAAAAATATAGAAATGCAATCCAACTGAATCTATTTACGTTAGATAAATTTGAAGTAAGACATTTTATCTAAACGTCACTTTTTATTTGAATTATTTGAAAACTTTTGAACCTTCATACGAGTATTTCAATATCAATAATGAAAGATTCAAAAAAGAAAAAAAGCGAGACTGGTATAGACAAGAAAAGAGATATTCCAAAAGAAAAAACATATATCTCAAAAGAAGTTGAAACTTCGATAACTATTCTTGAAAGTCCAGAAATTAGTGTAGTAACCGAGGCCTTACTCTTCCTATCCAAATATGCTGACTTAAAGGACGAGAATTTAGTACATCTCCAAAAAAAGGGAATACTACCTAAGTTACTTTCTCTTCTGAAGAAACCAATTCCAATAATTCGATTGAGTTTGAGGCTAGTGTCACTCATACTCACTAAAAATGACGCTGTTTATGAAATGGACCACGAAAAAAATGACGACGTGCTATTGGAGATCAATGACATGTTTATAAATAACCCTGATGATCCTACCAAAGAGTTCTGTGCTGGAATTTTAGCTAAAATGGCTAAATCGACGAGAATTGTGCTGCTTATATTCAAAAGTGATTTATATACTCCAATTTTTCATATCCTGAAAACTTCTTCGAATGCAACTCTTTTAGCGAATGTCCTAGAACTTTTTTTCAATCTACTTGATGCACCAACGGCGATTTCAGTGCTTCCTACAGACAAAGGTTTCGATCCTATGATTCTGATAGAACGTATGAAAGAATTTGATCCAAACACCACCCAGTGGATATTACAAATTTTCAAAAAACTAACTTATGTTGGAGTGGACCAAATAATGAAGCAGTTGAAGGAATGTCGAATTATCGAAAACATGTTCAAAATTTTGTTCGAACCTTCGAGAGCGCAATATTATTCGATAGCTTTTGAAATTATCACGAATTGTCTACAGAATCCAATAACAAGTTGTTATTTCGTAGAAAGTTTAGAATTTCTGGAATTTTGCAAATGGAGTAAGTATTGTTCTGGATTGTATCTCCTGCCATGTGCGTTAATCTTCGAAAAAATCACCAATATACCATCTATTAAGCAATTGCTTTTCGATCTTTCCGTGGAAGATTCTGTGTTATATCTCTTGAGGAGTAAAGATAAAAAAGTTTTGGCGATAACTTGCAGTTGTATTTCGAACCTTTCCACTCATCGATATTGTTGTGACAAAATGTTAACTCAAGTGGTTATTAGAGAAATTTTGAAACTCATGGAAATAGATAAATCACCAACTTCATATAACGAAATTGCTGTCGAAACAATATATAATTTTTGCAAACGAAATTCTAGAACCATAAATCTTCTTGAGGCATACAATGGTATCGATTTAATAATGAAATATTTCCATGCAGGTTTGGAAAATATACCACCGAAAACATACCAACAAATTCTAGAAATGCTCATCCTATTTATAGCAACTCCACCAGGACAGCAGTCCTTGCTCACTCCAGAATTCTTCGCAACAATCATCAAAGGCTTCCAATTCGATTACGAAGAAACGAACTTGCTATGTTTGGAACTGATGACCTTTTGTATAAACCAAAAAATATTTCGTGATACTTTCATTGCAATGGGCGGATTTGAGATGATAATGAATCTCTTGAAATTCTCCAAAAGCAAAACTATGTTTAAAAATATCCTCATCTTCGTTCATAATACTTTAGTTTATCGAAAAATGGCTGAACTATTCTTGAGTCAAAATTTGTTCATTGTTTTGAAGAATTTCCCTAAGGAAATCCAGGAAGAGGTGCCGCTTATAAGCAGGTGTTTGAAAATTTTGTACTCGTTATTCCTGCCTTTGAAATTCTTCGAAACTGGCAGACTAGAAGTTAGTGATAAATTGAAAAATCGTTTTTATTTGATTACTTTACCTTGGAATCATCCGTTTCCTTGCCTTGAAATTCTGGAATCCAATTTCATGTGTGCATCTAAGGTGATCTATTTGGTTGATTATAGAATAGATAAATCTGAAATATCCACCAGTTCTTCATCAAATTTAGTCAAGAGATCATCCAAGTCGTCAAAACGATCATTAACATTGAGTAGTCAGTTAACGTCCAGTAGTTCTCGATCACAAACTGAATTTGATCCCTTCAAATTGGCGTGTGATCCTTACTTGATGGACTACATCCTGTATATGAGGAAGCACCTTACCAAAGACCTCAATATCGAAGACCAAGTAAAAATTGTAGCCATTTTCGTTGACGCCCAGCTTTGTGGCCCAAGAGAAGACTACACTCAGCCGCAGAAGCTTCACAGTTTTAGGCTTCATATACAGTCTTTGAAGAAAAAATTGGAGAATAATATCATTCCAATTGGGTATTTGAAAATTGGTTTTCATTGTGAACGGTCTGTTTTGTTTAAAGCTATATGTGACAAAGTGTGTATTCCTTGTGCTTTAGTGCGGGGCAGCGATTCGATTTATTGGAATGAAGTGCCGCTGATACGTCCAGGTCACAACAAGGGTAATTTACAATATTACGTTGTGGATCTTTTGGAACATATTGGTGAGATGTACCCGGTCGGTTCAAGAGATGCTAATTGTTATTGCAAAATAAACTAACTGAATTGATTCTCATTGAATATGTTTGATTTTTCTTGAATATTTAAGGTGAATAACAATCTTACTTGAATATTGAAAAAAATTTGTTTATTAATTATAATAAAATTTCCGAAGAAAAAATATCTATAACTTGAGAACAAAATGAATATGCGAAATTTCAGCATACAGTTTATTGCCTTATATATATAAAGGGTGGTTTTTTTAGAGGTATAGAACTTTAAATTTCAATAAAACAACGAAGGATCATTCGATTGACAAAAATTTTTTTTATTCGAAAGATAATCTTGCGGCATTACATTTTAAATATGATTTCTGGCATATGACCGCCACGGCTAGCTCGGATGTAGTCAAATCTGGACGTCCAATTTTCGATGACTTTTTCCAACATTTGTGGCCGTATATCAGCAATAACACGGCGAATTTTGTCTTCCAAATGGTCAAGCGTTTGTGGCTTATCCGCATAGACCAATGACTTTACATAGCCCCACAAAAAGTAGTCTAGTTAAATCACAAGATCTTGGAGGCCAATTCACAGGCCCAAAACGTGAAATTAGGCGGTCACCAAACGTGTCTTTCAATAAATCGATTGTGGAACGAGCTGTGTGACATGTTGCGCCGTCTTGTTGAAACCACAGCTCCTGGACATTATGGTTGTTCAATTCAGGAATGAAAAAATTAGTAATCATGGCTCTATACCGATCACCATTGACTGTAACGTTCTGGCCATCATCGTTTTTGAAGAAGTACGGACCAGTGATTCCACCAGCCCATAAAGCGCACCAAACAGTCAGTTTTTCTGGATGTAACGGTGTTTTGACATACACTTGAGGATTATCTTCACTCCAAATGCGGCAGTTTTGTTTTTTGAAGTAGCCATTCAACCAGAAGTGCGCTTACGATAAAATGGACGTAGTGCGCGATACGTATTCCGCACAGAACCATTTGCAAGCGTTGTTCAGGCGTGAGTCTATTCATGATGAATTACCAAACTAAACTCAGAATAAATCACTTTTCATATGTTAAATCGGTCGCCATCTTCAACAGTAATGCCAACTTAAAGTTCTAATCCTCTAAAAAAACACCTGTTATATCATCATCATCAACTGCTGTTCGTCCACTGCAGAACGAAGGCCTCCCCCTGTCTTCGCCAAGATTCCCTATCGGCAGTATTCCAACGCCTAGCCAATCCTCAAGCTCCTTATCGCATCCATCGTGAGGGTGCTTTCTTGGTCTTACCCTGTCTCTGGGCTCCCAATCACCAATCACAGCTGACCAACGCTCATGTCTTGTTCGGGCTAGATGGCCTGCCCATTTCCACTTTGAGCTTTTTACACACTCAACGACATTCTTCAACTTTATTTGACCTCTTATCCAGCTGCAGCGTATTGTATCTCGTATGGTTAGGCTTATCATGTATCTTTCTATACTCCGCTGGGTTGTTCGAAGCTTTTGTATGTGAGCAGATTTCAAGATACCAGTTTCGCTGGTGTAGGTCATCGCTGGTAATACGCATTGGTCAAACACTTTGTTTTTTAAGGATAGTGACATCCGTCCACCTCCGTTTGCTCGCTGGTGCAGAAAGGGTTCACCATCATCTTTGTTTTTGCGGGATTCATTTCTAGACCTATTTCCTTGCTCGCGATGTTCAGTGCATTGATTCGCTCTTGAAGATAGTTAGCATCGTGGAAGAAGAGAACTATATCGACAACGAACCTCAAGTGGGTAATGTAGCGGTCATTTATCTTGATTGCTTCCTCGCTCCAGTCCATCTTCTGGAACATACACTCCAAAGCAGCTGAGAACAGCTTAGGGGAAAACGGGTCTACCTGTCTAACGCCTCTCATTATGGGCAATTTTTTCGTGTATTCGTTTATTTTGATGGTTGTTGTGGCATGTTCGTATATATTCTGGATCAGCTTGGTATAGCAAAATGGTATTCGTATCCTCAGTAATGAGGTGGTTGCTGCTAGAGTTCTGAGCAGGTCAGATGCCTTCTTCTAGTCAATAAATGCCATATATAGAGGAATTGCATATTCGTTGCATCTAGATATCACTTCCGGATGGTGAAAATGTGATCCATCGTACTGTATGCATTCTGCCAGGAAAATCAATCATTGAATACTAAGATAATGAAAATTTTCCAGTAGATATCAATTGTATTAGATATAAAACTTGTTTCGTACATCAAACATTGAATTAATGAATATATAAGAAATTTACTATATCAATTGAAATCTTAATACTTGTCTCTGAAATTATTAGATAAGGATTGATGTACGCAAATTTACAAATATCGATATGAAAACTACGATACGAAAGTATTATGTACAAAGCAGGCAAATCGTATCAGATAAGACTACTTGAGAAAACACTTGAGAAGACATACCTACTTAAATAGAATAAAATTGAGATATTGCTTGGAGTGGACGTAATATTACACATATTACTACAACTGGAAAATTTTTTCAGTGCCGGTCCACTCCTGTAAATAATGTACACAATCTCAAGATTAAAATGAAGTTTGTTACCAACGTAACCGATAAATGAGATCAAAATCCACATTAATATCACCTCACTCGTGTGGAAACATTCAATTTGATCTTATCTTTGAGTTGGTTTTGTTTGTTGAATACTTATGTAATAATTCGGAATTGAAATGAGTTGCAGTTTGATGATAAAAGGGAGTTTTGAAATCGATAATTTCGGATGTTTCTAAGCGATTTAATTCCGAATATGACCGAAATCAAAGTAATGTAGAGCATTAAAAAATTATTAGGGTAAAGTTTATTTTTTCTATGATATCAATTAATTTGTCAATAAAATGAAGAACACTATTCAATTGAATGAGTAAAAAATTTAATGAGGTAATAATTATTTTATAAAACTTAAATTATTTTGTGATCTCTACATATCTATCATTAAGTTTTACGCTATAATGTGATCGTTAAAAATCGAAGAAAAATAATGATGGAATTATCAAAAAAGACAAAATTCCTTAATGCGGAGTATTTTGATGTTATACCAATATGTATACCAATATTCGAGAAAACAGTTCAGAATGCTACTGGCAATGAAAATTGGAAATTCAGCACGATTAATACCCTTGTCAAATTAGGTAAATGAACTAACCAAATTCAGAATGAAGCACAGAGTTTGATAGTTAAGTTTTTTCGGAATTAAGTTTCAAATGGAGAAACAGATGGAGTTGAATATTTGTCCTTGGTACTCTTTTTCTTTTTACACCACTTTCTTGATGAATATGAATATTTCATACATGTCTGCTACTCAAAATATGACTCACTTTCTTCATTTTACTCACAGTTTTTGGCTCAAAATTTGTCTAGAATATTGGCATGTCTTAAAACGGTGATCTATCAATTTTGCCTAATGAATTTTTGATACATCTGAAGCAAAACAAAATATTCAGAATCGGCTCTTTTTTGATTTATAGTAGGCTGAGTTTGTAGTTTAAAACACAGGTAGGCATCTTACAGAATATTACAAGTTCAAGACTGTCAAAACGAAAAATTTTTTTCCCTCTAATAACTGAAAGATGAGAGTGTCTTCGTCTTGAATGCGACAACCGATATGCAAGGGGTTGCTGGAAACTAGGGTTTATACAAAAACCGACATTTTAGAAAACCGGTTTTCTAATAGTAATTTTTCAGGAAAACCGGTTTTAACCTTATTATTTTTTTTTAAAAACAATGTTACTAGATACAGATGGATACTTATTAAAAACAATTAGAAAATATATAACTGTGTCTTATATAATGTAAATTATAATCGAAGCCGAAAGACAAGAGTAAATAAAGTTTATTCATATATACTTATTGCAATTAATTTTAGTTTTAACGACAATTAAGCAAAGAGCCGAGTATTTTCTATTCTGGGCAAATTATAATACAAATTTAAATATTCTATTAATTTTTTTGTTTAATAAAATATGATTTCAGAAAACAGATGACGTCTATCGATTTGCTATTCAGATTTGCTGTTTATTCACAAAATTCCCCGAAATAGAAAGTAACTTCTCATTTGAAACAGAACTAGGCTTAATCGTTTTTAAAGCCTGATATAATAATTCTAAATATTTTGTGCTTTTATTTGTGGCTTCCAGAGCCAAAAACTCTTTTCTTAGAGTTTGAGTAGAGGAAGTCACTTCTTCCGGTTACTTTAAATATTTATTAAATGTCACTTTCATAGCATTTTTCAATAAAACATTGTCTTGCTCTTGAATATCGCTTTCATCATCCTTTTGAATATCACAAATAGAGTGATCTTTATATAATCTTGATAATATTTGTCCGTATAACTTAACAACGCCTCTTTTCGCGTTATCTAAATGTTATTCATACATTGAAAACCGATACTTTCCACTATAAAACCGGTTTTTCGAATTTCATAATTTTCTCCAAAAAAACGGTTTTTAAAAACCGTTTTTTTAACACAAACCTACTGGAAACTAAACTAATCGGTAAGTGTAGCTAGAGCGAAACGTTTGGATAGGTACATTTCATTCAAATGAACTGGTTTTACTTTAAGTTAACATGGAAATAATGAAAATCCCTCATTATTGCTCTAATTTTACTCAATTGTTATATATAAAACTTTTCATAATTTTTCCTTGGTGAAAACGCGTTTTATGAGTATCGATCTATCAGAAGTCTCGATCAAAAGGCATTGTGCAGAAAGATAATACAATGCAAGCAGCATATCTAATATGATTATCTTTCGCGACTATAATTAATATTCAAAATGCTTTACGACACATTATTTTGAGATAATTGTGTACAATTACATCTTGGCTATATTTTTGTAAAACACGTAAATGAAGGTATCAAGTAGGTAGGTACAGAGTACAAGTGGATAAGAGTAAAATTTGGAGACACCTGTTAAATTATTATATTATTAAATTAAATGATATATTATATTAAAATTTGTATACTTTCAATGAAATCATATGAGATATATTATCGATGTTGCTCAATTTTTATCATTGAAATTAATTTGTATAAATTCTTCTTCTTCTTCTTCTTCGTCTTGTGCCTTCTCCTCAGTCTGAAGTCCAACATAAATCTATAGATAAAGTTAATTGAATGTTCGCTGATCTTTTGCTGATACATTGTTTGATATATTAAATAAAAACACTTGGCTTGGTTTCACAAAATTTATAATGAATACTTGACAATTGTTTTGAGGTGTTACCTGCATTATATCGTTACCTGCATTGGACTTACGGCTGATACGATGTCTCCGAAGTAGAGGGGCAGGTCAATACATCTAAAAGTATTAAATTGAATCTAAGAATTATGGAATAACAAAGAAGTTCTTAAATTAAGAAATTGAAGAAAGTAACAAAGGTGATAAACAGAAGATAAGTTGATCATTTAATATTGGTTTTTTCCTCCGGTGTGAATCAGAAATTTGCACTTTTTCAAAAAGATCCAGAGTTTTACTCTTCATTTGTTGGTGCAGCATCTGTCAAATTTTATGAAAGTCCTTATTTGAACAATAATCATTTAAATTCATACGGAAATATATTGCTTGATGATATCTAACAACTCTTTTATTCGTCAAGGTAGTTATTCGACGCGTGGAAAGTGAGTGAACACCTACCCAACCTCCCAGATGTATTAATTTTTCTTTAAGGAAAAATGATAAATATAGTACAGTAATTTTTCGTTAACCAACCACGTGCGGACATGAAGTATGTATTATTATTTTTATAATTAAAATTGAGAATTGAAATTACATTCAAAAAGTTGTTAGATATGAATTGAAGTTGCATCACAAAGTGGACATCGCGTTAGCTTAGCGGTCTCACTAAGCTGAGGCGTAAACCTGAAGACCTCGGTTCGAATCCCAGACTAGTTCGAAAACATTTAAATGTAATTTCAGTTCTCAATTTTCACTATAAAATTAATGATACATGCATATACATATATATATATATATATATATATATATATATATATATATATATATATATATATATATATATATATATATATATATATATATTTCACTGTTATTTTCTGAAAAATATTTGAAAGTGATGTTGAACAACTTCGCAAGTTTTAACGATTTTTTTCGAATGAAGTATTAGATTTTCTGTTTCATTATGAAACCAATCATCACTTGCATTTATGAAATTAATAAAATTTCTTTTCGTTTCTTGAAACGTAATGTTTCAATTTTAAAACGTAAAAAAATGGATGTAATAAGTCTAGAGTGCTTGCCGAAAAGTACAAATTTCTCTAAGATAACTTACTCTTTGTTTATCTCGACCAAATTTATCTTAAGCTGGTACTTCAATTTGATATGGATATCAAGTGTACAAGACAAATATCAAACTATTGAATTGTACCCCTCTCCAAAAAAATGCTGATATAAGCACATTTAATGTGCATACGTACTTAGTTGCTCGATAAATTGCTTCATCAACACTAGCTGAAAAATGGTCCAAATTTCCGGAAAATACGAACTTGTAAGAAGTGAAAACTTCGCATCCCATTTGATATCTTTGGGTAAGTGCTTCCAAAAACAGAAAGTGAAATTTTCGGTTTTTCTCAAAATAATTTCAGCTGTAAAAAAGCTCTTGACAAATGAGATTTCTTTCAACAAAGGTTATTTTGATCTGTATGAGAAATTTGAGGAGTTGATGTATATACATAGCCTTTCAAGAAGTAGAAGCATAAAGCAAGGTTCATTTTTTCAGTTTGAGTTTCTACTGATCAAACCAAAGTTTAATTTGATATTTATTTGAATTTAATATGAATATAATAAGGATAATATTTATTTAGCTGAAGCTATACAAAAAATTCACTTATTTTAAAGTGTCAGTTTTTAATTACATACCTATCTCGTTATTTAAAATATACTTTCTTAGATCACGCTTAAATATCTTAATACTAGTATAAGTTTTCAATATACTTGGTTAATTATTGAAAGCCTTAAATCCGTCGTAGTATATGCTATTTTTAGATTTAGAGAGCTTACAACTTTGGTTATAAAAACTATCAGTATCTCTAGTATTATACTCATGTACATCAATAACATATGTTACATTTTTTATTACATTACATGGATGCAAGCGATTTTTATTTTGAATATGAATATATTTGAAGCGAAGAGTATTCTTTGTTTAACAGACATTAGTTCCCAAGATTTCAGCATATTTTTGATAGGGATATACCTATTGCACTTTAAAATTCTTCGCATGGCTCTATTCTGTAGCTTTTTTTATTATTGAAGTTTTTCTTTAGTCGAATCGAATAACAAAAAGGAGCAATACTGTTATTTGAGCATCAATAATTTCACATGTCGACAGATTTTTGTCTATTCTTTTCAAAAAGTTGATATCTTTAAGGATTTTAGATGATATGAAATCAAGATGATTATTGAAGCTCTGAATTCTGATCACTGAAGATGAATATTGAAGTTTAACGTAATGCCCAAATATTTTACTGTTTCTACTTTTCTAATTTTTATTCATTAATCTTTTCAATTATTTCCTCATTTTTATTAATTGGGTTTTACCTGTACCCAAACCTATTAGTACCAAATATATTACCTACTCTATAGGTATCAAAACGTTGTGCTTATCATCAATTCAAAACACAATTTTTTTCAAAACACAAAAACCAGTTCCCAAACAGATATCAAATTTAATTCAATTTCTCCGTAGCTTTTTCGGCAGAGCACCCGACTATATTGCGGTAGAACTCGGGTTCGAGCCCCGCTGAAGTATTTGTGTTCGTATATGATTTAAGTAGTTTTAATAATGATATATGCTGGGTAAAGTACATTGATTACAATCCCAATGGCCGTTAAGAATCGGCCTTAAACTGTAGGACCACTGAATTTAAAAAAAAGTATTAGAAATAGCGATTGGTTTTTCACTACATGAACGTGAATCATCAAACATTTGGAGATGAGAGGAACTGCATTTGCAATTTCGATCTTGTGGCATTTTGAGTTGAAAACTGATCATTTTCACAACATGAAGTTAGATAAGTTTTCTTTCAATATAATAAATCACAGTCACTCGTGTTTGATCATAATGACATTGATTACAAGAAGAGAAAGAATGAACTCTAATAAATTGAAATTCTTATCAATATTTCTGTAGAAGTAGCCCTTCAAATTCAATATGTCTTGAAAATATCGAATAAACAATGGAACATCAAGTTAACCAGCTATAGTATTCGCAAAACTTGTTATAAATTCAAAATATATGCAAAGTGGAAATAAGAAGATGAATTATATGGGATAAAATTTATCGAGTGTGATTTACATGATTTACTTTTTCATTAATCAAAAAAATAATTTCCAGGCTTGCCAGAAGACAGTGCCAAGGCAGCAGAGCAATTGAAACCAATTTACGAGATCAAACACGATGGGGATAACATAGCAATCGATGTTACTACGAATGGCAGCTCAAGACATATTGATTTGGTTTTGAATAAAGAAGTAGATGAACCATCAGCTTTTGGTACTACCCTGAAGGTAAATATTGTAGTTTTATATTGCATGATAATAGATTGAAATGTAACAAATAATTAAACCCTGATTTAATACTACTGCCTTATAATCATTAGGCAGTAGTTATGCTGTTGGGGTAAATTGAATTTAACAATTGATTTGTTTATATTCACAACAATTTTGTGAGTATTTGAAAATTGTTCGAACAATTGGAACAATGAACACTCTATTAATTAATACAAAGATATATTAAATAACAAACACTTGCGTTGATTTCACAAAATTTATAATGAATAGTTTCGGTTTTGTGAAACCAAGCCAAGTATTTTGTATTTATTACATTAAACAATGAGTTATGTGAATGAAAACTAGTATAAGCAAATACTAGGGATTTCATAAGTAAATGCCACGTTTTGTGTGAATAAACACACTAGCACTTGCTAGGGGTAGTAAGTTCTAGAGTTTTCCCGAACGAATAGTGAATGCTTTTGAAGTAGATTGTTCTGTAGCATATACTACGATATTTTCAAGCCTGGTCTGGAGCATCCTAGACTTTTTCCTAGCATTTACTACCTGTCTGCTCAGTTCACAGTTTGTTATTGATCATGGCTGAGTCTATGCCTATTCGTCAACGTAAATTTTATTATGTTCGCTCTGGAATAAACGAACGTAATTGCAAAGAACCGTTAAGGTTTAACAGTGAGAGTGTTGATTTCCTTGCGGCACAGTTTTTTGAAGAAAGTGATATTCGTGGCGGTGGTATTTCCAGAAGACAGCAAATGAAAATATTTCTGAGGTTTATAGGTGATCCTGGCTTTCAGTCTGGTGTAGCTCAAGATGTGGGTGTACATCGTACTTCTGCTAACAAGACTATAAAGTACGTGATGATTAGAGTAGTTGAACAATCACATAATTGGATACGGTTTCCAACTAGGTACAGCTGAAAATATGACCGAGGCTAAAGTTTTGTGGCAGAGACATTTTCGTTTGCCATCTGTAATTGGTGGCCTTGATTGTACTCAAATTGAAATACAAAAACCTGGGCTGTACGGTGATGAGTATATTTATAGAAAAGGATATCCTAGTATAAATGTCCAGGCAACATGCAATGCATTGGAACAGTTTACAAGTATTAGTGCAGATCGGCCAGACAGTGTGGAGGAATAGTCATGTCAGAGACATCGTGTCACAGTATGATGGAGCAGTTTGTCTTTTAGGAGATTCAGGATACGGTTTATCGCCGTGGATGATTACACCGTTCAAGCCTGCACGAACGCATCAAGAACGAGAGTTCAATCTAATCCATGCTGGAGAAAGGTTCATAATAGGAAGGTGTTTTGGCCAGTTGAAAAATAGATTCCCAATACTGTAAAACCTAGCATTTACTTGATCTAGCATGTACTACCCCGAGAGTAAGTGCTTGGGTTTTTCCGGATTCTACTAGACTTGCCCTAGTATTTTCTACAAATCTCTATTCACAGTGATTTGACAAAATACTTACTAGACCTAGCATATGCTAGTTAGAAAGTGCTAGTTTTTATTCACAAGTCTCAATGTTTCACGAACTTTAATACCACGATATTTAAGTGATATGATATTGAAAGCGGATATGCACGAAAATTATTATGTAGCTTGTTCTTTTCTTTCGAAATTAAAGAAGGTTTCAAGAATTTGTAGAAAATCAGTGAGGGCTTCTCCAGTTGATATCATGTATTACATTTCAAGATCGTTACGGTCCGTCATTTTTTGAAAACTATACAACCGATATAAAACTGCGGCTGGTGTTTACATTCCACTTCGGTGGTCAATTTTTTAATTGAGTTTATCTCGTGTTTGAGACAGGCAATCAACTTCAAATTTTTATGGTAATTGTTTTATCATATCTCAATAAGTTCAAAACGGAAAGATTCACTAGATCAAACAATTTTGTGAGTGTTTAAACATTGTTCGAACACTTGTAACAATGGTAAATGATGAAAGATCATGTATTACATTTCAAGATCTCATATGTTTATATTACTCATATCATTAATTTTTACCTTTCATTCAATAAACTGTTAAGGGTTGTATCGATTTATAGTATAGAATTTTGACCTTAAATAAAAAATTCAGTTATTTTTTGGTCTGAATCCCACTGAATGTGGTAGAGGATTTTTAGAATAGAATTCTATACTTACTTTACCAGCAGTATTTACCCCCAAGGTGCAATGATTGCGAGGGAAAATTATAACAACATTTTGAAATTAGGTGTATAAGTTAGTTAACAAAATAGGTAGGGTGAAAAGTTTCCGGCCTGAAAAGAAAAACGATGTTTTAAAATTTTTTTTTCGCTTTATTTTTCAACATAATCTTCATCAACACTGATACATTTCTCATAACGGTGTTCTAATTTAATTGTACCTGCTTTAAACGTAGATTCGTCAAGCTCCTCAAAATACTGATTGATAGTTTCGATAACTTGTTCGTTGCTCTCAAATCTTTCACCGCCATGCCATTTTTTGAGGTTAGGAAACAGGTAATAGTCGCTGGGGGCTAAGCCTGGAGATTAGAGAGGATACGGCATCAATTCAAACTTCAATTTGTGGATTTTGGACATAGCAACAATCGACAAATCACTTTAGTGAATGATAATAAAACTGAATCGTCTGGAAGAAAGTTATATAAAAATCCACAAAATGTTTCTCAAAAAAGACTCATTACCTCATATGCCAAAAAAAATATTATTCAAAAGCACAATAAATTGTGCCCTTGCTCAATTATTTGATTATTGCAATTCCAAATCTCCTCAAATGAAATATTGATTATGTAAAAGTTTAACATTGATAATTTTTATATTATATAATCAATTGATTAGTTTTTTCATCGAGAACTTCTATATTAGATTATGTTAACATGTTCGATTTTCCAGACACACTCAGTTCTTGACGGCGACACTCTGATTCTTAACACTAAACTTCAAAATGGAAAAAAAGAAACCAGAATCCACAAATTTAGCGGCAGTGAAGTCATTGTGGTGAGTAATTCTTAAATGATATAATCATTTTATTTCACTAATCTGTGATCTTTTCAGACATACCAAGACGAAGATCCTGCAACTCCAGATGCTATCCGTGTTTTCAAAAGGCTATAAAATTTTTTAAATAAATTTCTGATCTATTGTTTAGTATTTTAGTATACCTATGATTCTTCATGTTGAGTATTGTTCACTAATTTTCATGATAGGAAGAAAGAAAAGTGTCAAAATTTGAAATAATTTTTTTGTAAGAAGAACTATCTCAATAATCCAATTAGTTTAATGAACCTCCCACCAGGAGGTTAGAATATTGAAATTATTATTCTCTTATAGAAACATAGATTACATAGAATAAGATAATTCACCAATAAAAGTTATCGATAAGTAAGCAGCTAGTAAAGAGGAAAAAGTCCTTCGGGCTAAAGTGCCTTCCTTACAAATACTCACTATTAACTAAAAAAATTTCCATGGATCATTCGGCATAAATGTGGAATAATTCCATTAATGCAAAGTTTAATTTACCTACCACAAGGCTCAAAAAGTTTTTTGACATGAAAGTTTAACTTCGTATAACTCAAAAAAATAAATCTAATAGTATTAAATCACACGATCGACAGGGTCAATTCTGATAGCCGAAACGAGAAAGTACAGAACTATAAAATGTCCTATTCAATAACTGATTTCCGTCGTGCTAAGGCTATTTGTTATAAATAGTCATTTGCAAAAATTAACATAAAATAAACACAGCATATTCATTCTCATTGACTTACGTACCTACATGCTGCTAAATTTGAATATCGTATTGTTTCAAAAGATTTGTCCTAACTATCAAATGTGTAACCTTTTCTAATATATATTGTACTTTCTGATGTTTACTAAGTTGAACTGTTCTAAACTTGCAGATAGGATGTTTTGTCTCAACACTGATATGTAAACCCTTATCAAGATTGTCCTTACTGTTGTAGATAGGATAAATTTAATTGGCCTAAAGTCCGTTTTTTGGCACTAAATGAAGATTTGAACACCAAGTTAGAGTCTGTACGCAAATATAGGTGCACAACTGAAACAAATTCGGCCGAAAATAAGATCCAGAATATTTTCCGAAAAGTAAATCAGATATTTCGAAAACTTCGAATAAAAAGAATTTAATCTATAACTTTCGCCTAAAAAGCTGAAAGCTGAATTGAATGTGCGTCTTCAAATAATCGTTTCAAATACTCCCTGTAGTTTTTCAAAAAGGAGTACTATTAAGGAAGTTAAATAAATGTACGTATTGAATACAAACTTAAATTCAAACAATGGAACTTAACAGGATTTAAATTTTATTGACTACATAGCATGACGCGTTTCGTCGTTACAAACGATTTTTTCAGATCCCAACAGAATACTCAGTATTCTGTTAGCATCTGTTTGTGTCTGAATTTTAGTTTATATTCAGAATTCGTTTGTAACGACTTCTTCAGATGCTAAGAATAATGATTATTATTCTCTTAACCTCTGAAGAAGTCGTTTTTAACGACGAAGCGCGTCATGCTATGTAGTCCATAAAGTGTAAATCATAAGTTCAAGTGTTTCAATTTATGTTTATATTAAATAATAATGGATTTACATCAAGTAAACGCCAACACTATTAAATTTTTAAATGTACGTAATAATAATACCATTATTGTAACTGATATGATTGGTGTATTTGTATCTACTCTCATAATAGATGATGAAAGCAATTACTATGGATTTCTGTGATGCTGAAATGTATAAAAATGATTGTAGTAAAATGGAAAAAACACTAAGAATCGCCCGTACAAAAAAGAGAAAAGTGAATACACTTGCAAGGATTCTTTTATTCATGGATTGTGTAAATTTTACCAAAAAATTACTTCCCAATATTTATATATAGACAGTATTCTCCTTCTAACAATATTGTCTATATATAAATGATTCATATATTTGTGATATATGAATTAGAGGACCCTAAAGAAAGAAGGTCTTATTTCAAATCGTAAAACTTATTACATTGTATAACTTAGATTATATACTATATAATACTAATATAATCTAAAGAACTATATTCCACCAAACTGACTATTATTCTGGAGAATTCTTCCTGTTTTTTCGTTTTGATTTGTTTCAAAAAGAGGTTCGTTTTTTTCTTATACATGTGTTCATTAGCTCCACTTATTTATTTTCCTTTTCAAATTATATTATACGTTTGCTAAAAAGTTCAATTGCCGTTATTATTACAGACTGTGCCGTTGATTCTTTTGTAGCTTAGGGACTTCACGATTGTTGAAATATTCCCTGATTATCAGGACAGAATGTCATATCTACAAAAAATTCACCACAAATAAAATTTTCACTGTTTTGTGATAATTTTGAATTATGTACTCAATCAGTAGGTATTCCAAATAAAATCCCAAATCTGACCCTGCAATAATTAAAAACAATAAAATGACCAATAACTCGGAATAACATATTTTCAGGATATTAAAATAAATTAAACTCTTTCAAGTCTTGAAAATGAGCTAACGCTCGAAACATGTTGACCATACAAATTGTTAAATAAGTCGTGAAACATTAAGCCAAGAGTTTAATTTATTTTAATGTTAAATTATGTTTCACCAAGAGTTAAGCGAGAATTCAATCTCATTCATTATTTTCAGGATGTCTAGTATTCGTAGTTACTTCATAACTAAATTTCTGTCGGTGAAATTTCTGTTCAGTCTTGTTGAAAACGATAGTGAAGGTTAAATTATTGAAACCGAAATCCAATAAGAGTTGCTAGCCTACATTCTTTAAACGAACATACGTCTGTAAAACCAATGAAAAATTTCCATCTTCACCTCGAACAAATGCAAATTCATTAATAATTTTCATATATACATGGTTTAGTAAATTCGTGGCTGGACTAGGAAACTGTAAAAGAGAACTTTTCAGTCTCAGGTCTGACTTTTATTGTCTGCTTGGAGGCGGAACAAAAGAAACGTCCGATATAAAATATCAGTGGCACCCAGTTGAAATTGTTCACTTCATATGTAAATGGTGCAAAACTACGTCAGAAAATTTTTAATTTTCGTATACTTACGGAAGATATAATGAAACAATTACCATTAAAATTTTAAGTTGATTCACCGTCCGTAACTCAGATAAACTCAATTGAAAATTGATGATCGAAGTGGAATAATAATAGTGATAATAAGTTCTTTATCATCAACAGGTATAATAAACAATTACAGAAAATAAAAACAATGTGAAATACTAACTAAATAATTAAAATGAAAGGGATATAAAAAAGAGCTCAATCTAATTGAAAAAAATAGTAACTAATAACTACATTATAGCACGCAATGAAATATTACAAAGAACTCAATCTAACAATCTAAATCAATTCATTCTAGTCAATTTTCTTTGTTCGCATAACTCCTAATAATAACTTCTATGGAGTCAAAGTGAATGTCACAATTATTGGCAACTTTATTGAATGTAGACTCCATAAACCAAATGGGGGATTGTAATAGGGAGTTGGTCCTCGAGTCTCTAGGTGGAATAATTCTGTATTACGAGAATTTTGACTAGAAACACGAAATTTCAAAGCGTACAATTAAATTGTGCAATAATTTGTACAAACGTTTGAGTAATAAAGTTTTCTTCCTGCTTCGCAATGAGTTTAAACTAAATAGACTCAATAATTCGTTATGATTGACTCCTCTCTATGGATAAACTTTATCCCCCCTCCAAACTAAGAATTTCAAGGACCTGTGAATAGCCTAAAGATGGCATTGATGGCAAGTGTAAATAAGATGTCAGATCATGCTGTCATACTCCAGCTTCCTACGGATTAGGTATTAAATAGTCCTATGAATGTTGAGGAATTATTGAAATATTTGCCATTGCTTATAACGAATCCAAATATTTTCGAGGCAGGTTAAATAATTTGGGTGATGTGTAGACAAAGAAAAGCTTCTGGTCGAAGACTACACGAAGATCTCTCACCTTATCAGAACGAGAAAGAACCTGACCACCGACGCTATAATCACAATCAATTCCGTCTCTTTTCCTTGTGAAAGAGACAACATTACATTTTGACACTTTCAAACTCAAATAATTGTCCTTGCACCAAATAGCAACATGGTTCGGCGCGAGCTAAAGTTGAACACAGTTCTCCTTGATCTAATTTCATGATATAGTTTCAAAACGTTTGCTAACATCAGATGTGGAGAGTGGATATTATACATCAGATCATTTACGAACAGATAAAATTTAACAGTGGTCCTAGATTAAACCCTTGAGGTATTCCAAAGGTAGGTATGAACTCAGACAACTGTATACCCTCCAGCTGTACGAATTGACGTTGGTCAACCAGGTGATAATGAAAAAGGTTTTTTTAGATTCTAAAACAACACTCGAGAATGGATTGAGTATTGGGAATAAAATAACCTGAAATATACCAAAATTGTAATTGAGGCGCTTTACAAATTTGAATAACACACGACGTTTCGTTTGATAATAATTGACCATTGTCACATGAACTATATCACAGTTGACTTGGCAACGGTTAAGATAAATTTTTAACCCAAAAGTCCTGTGTTATTCAAACTTCTGAAGTATATTGATTAAAATATTAGTTCACTGAAGGTAATTTTGAACACTTATTTAATTTTCGAATTTCGATTCTGAAATTTGAATACAAATTTATCGGTGATTAATAATAAAAATAATAATACTACTAACATAATACCCTTGACATTTTTAATACACCGTAATATCTTTGATGGTGGCTTTAATATCCAAATAATGGACTTTTCATTCGAAAAATTTCAGTATGAAAGTTTACATATTTTAAACTACAAATATTTCTGCATTAATTCGAGTTATAGTCAAGAAAAGAATTCAGTATCAAATTACTACCAACAAAGTATGGAAATACGAAATTCTCTCTCTATCTCTCTCTTTTTCTCAACCAAAATGAAACAATAAAAATCTTAAATTCACGAATCATTATATATTCAAACCTGGTCTCAATATTCCAAT